>JAKZJZ010001017.1:0-33018 GCA_022702705.1 Papilionanthe hookeriana x Papilionanthe teres | reverse complement strand
TTAGGATCTAGCCTTAGGCTTTTCCTTTGACTGTCTTAGAGGACTAGAATTGGGACCCACCTTCTAGAAATTCAAACCACTTCTTAACTCCCTGCAAACTCTACAAACTTGATTGTAGACCCCTAATCACCTAGAGGGTTGAAATCAAATGTGGAAGTTTAAACGATGAGTTCCTATAGGACTCTTTGGCCTTAGGACTGCCCTGGGTGGTCTGGTCTGATAAAGGGGCTGACTTACACACACACTACATTTATACACTACACCTACACACTACACTTCCAGATACCTCCTAAAACCACACCCATACCTAACTTGACCTCCTGACTCATGTGGGTGATTCACATGGATGGTCCTTAACCCTTAAGCCCTTGGCTAAGAGGGTTAGGAACAACATAGTGTGCCTCAAATGAGTCCCTTCATGGCTCATATGGGCTTGACATGGCTTCATGGCTCATCCAAAATGACTTCTTTCCACTTACATCCACCTAATCTTCAATTTTCTAAATTTTCAATTTTTGACCCTCGGGACCCTACACCCGCTTAGCCTACCCAAAACCCCCGAAATTACCCAAATTTCTCAAAAATTTCCAAATTACCCAAAATTCTCCAAATCATTTCCAAACATTTCCACATCACTTAAATTGATCATCCATACCCAAAAATACCAAAAATTCCAAGAAAACCTCCCAATACCCTCCAAATACCAAAAATACCCCTCTTGACCTAAAAATCCAAAAATTCAGAAAATTCCCAGAAAATCCCAAAAAATCCCAAATATTTCCAATTTCTTTTTTTCCAACTACACCATGGGCCAATTTTGTCACTTTACCCTACTTTTGTCAAAACCCCCAATTTGACCCATTTTAACCCAAAGCGAACCCAATGTCAAACCAAACCTACCCAATTGACCCCAATTTTGGTCCAATTCAATTCTAAACTTCAATTCAATATCCCAAATACCAATATAGACCAAATCCAAGCCCAATTTGATTGATATTTGGATCCAATGTCACTTTTGGCCTTAAAGCCCAATTTGGACCCATGACCCAAACCTAACCCAAACTCACCCAATTCAATTCCAATTAACCCCAAATCTTTTCTAAATCTTCCTTAACATTCCCACAAACAAAACACTAACATGATTTGCCCAAAATTTAGACCCAAACCCCACTCAAACTCAACCCAAAGCTAAAAGGCCCATTTTCGACCTAAACCCAAACCTAACCCAAATGAGCCCAAACCCCAAAATCAAAGCCCAACCAAAGTCAAAACCTCTTTGAAACACTCCCATAAACATTTCTCAACATTGATTTTACATCAATTTCAACTCTAGCCCAACATTAGCCCAAGTTAGCCCAATTTGACCTACATAGGCCCACTTACCAAATAAATCCAAATTCAAACCAATTCAACTCCAAATCACACCAAATTGATTCCAAGCCCTTCATAGAACATCCCTAAACCAATTATGACATTTATTTGACAAAGTTCTTCACAAAATATTTACCCAAATGCCCATCCTAAAATCAAAAAGCCCATTCCCCTTAAACTTTCCTAAAAGCCCACTTCACCACATTCAAAAGCCCAAATCCATCCAAAGCCCACATGGCATTTCCCCTCATCATCCATTTAATCAAAATCACCCCTAAGTTTCAAAATCATCAATTAAACCATTCCAAATCAAGCTTCATGCAAATTTTCACCAAAATATCCAAAATTCTTAAAACCCATTTCCATGAAATCGACTCAACTTTCCCCAAGCCAAAGACAAGCCATGCAAGCCATGGACAAGCCACATGAAGCCATGGAAGGCTTCGACATGTGACCATGCCATTAATGGTAAAAGGAGGGGCCCCTTTCCTAATCTTTCATTAAGCTTTTTTTACCTTAAGCATGTCACACACTAAACCATGTTTAGCCACCTCATCATGGATAGAGACCACACCACTCTCCCTTGACTGACCCAACTGATCCTCTCAGCCCAAAGTCAGGCCATGGGGAGGTGCACCCAACCCTAACCAATGGGTTGACGAAATTAAGGCCAAAATGACCCCCTCCCCATTCCATTTTAATTCAAAGCCTTTACACATGGCAATTGCCAATCGATTGCACAAACCTCCAGCCCCGACCCACCCGGACCCGAGGGTGACCCATGCCCGCCGCCACCGCCGGATCGCCGGAAAACACCATGGCCGAGACCTTGGGAGGAGCCAAAGTTTGGAATTCCCACTTCGCCGAGCCGCCCCATGCCAAATGGTCACTATGGCTGTTCTTCTCCTCACTCGTAGCAGCTCGATCCCATGCCTCAACTCCCCTGGAAGGCTCTCCAGCCTCTCCTATTTAAACCCCTCACCCTCACGGCCATGGAAGAGAGTTACGTAAACCTTGCCGAAACTCTGACAAAATTGTTCCAAACCCTTCTCCACCCTTAGAGCAGTTGAGCCCCAGTGTCAATTTGCCCTAATCCCCACTCGATAAAATCTAATTTCCCAACCGAAATTCCACCCAAAACCAGGACACTTCTCCACAGTGAGCCAATCCCCAAATCGATTGGTTCTACACCTTCACTAGACCAAGGGAAGGTGTCCACCAAAAAAAGCCCCATCTCCGAGCCACCCAGTTGCTCCAGACCTCCAAGCTTTGTGATCGGGCTTGGTCGAAATCACACCTAGACAATTCACTGGACCAGGAGACTTCATCCGGAGCTTGGCGGGATCCAATCGAAGGTGCAACAACTCTCAGATTGAAGCTACACTTCTCTGAGCCAAGGTATGAGCTAATTTTTCATCCCGAGCTTCTAGAGATTCTCCATTTCGAATGCTTTAATTTCAATGCATGATAGCCGTATAGATGTGTTCGTCTCTTCAAGACGAATCCATAGAGCATAAGAACATGAAAATCCATCGAGTATCGAGTGAGATCTTAGGGATTTAGTGTGGACGGCTCTCGGGTGAGGACGCTCGGGGACGATGAACGGATGCCGTCCATTCAATACACGCGCCGACGAACGGCTCAGATGGCGTCGGACCAGGAGACGGTACGAGAACCGCGGGGCCAGGGCTGCTGACTCAGGTGGCGGCGTCGAATGGGAGCGCGACATGCGGCGCTTCGGAGATGCCGAGGATGAGTTGGCGCCGCGTGGATAAATAGAAAATTAGGGTATTTTTTGATTTATTTAATTCCCTAAACTTCAAAAATTCATAACTCGTGTAGAAAAATCAGAAAAATAAAATAAAAATACCCTCTTGCTCAGATGAACGAGAGGAGAATAATGTGGAAAAGAAATCATTTAATTTCATCAAGTATTTTATTTTTTATAATTTATTTACTCTCTCGCATACTTTTAATTCTCCATGCATGTACACAATTCACCATGGCATGAGACCATAGGGCTTTTGAAGCCTCCGAATTTGGGAACATTCCCTGAATTTTCCAAAGTCGAGGCCATCCCTATAAAAAGTTATTGATTTTTCAAATTCATGTTGCTGTTTTGAGTATTTTAATTCCAATAAATAGCATGTTGTGAAATAAATTCTAGGAAAATTTGGTGATGTTTCTTATGACCAGAGAACCCTAGGAAAAATAGGTTTTGACTTAGTTCATTTAAAACAACCCTAATTGGCTTAAACACCCAAAATAGGTCTCTAATTAATTAGAGTTAACCATGCATCAAATTGACTTGAAATCAATTCTCCACCGACCTTTAGGATCAGAGGAATCCACCATAAAAGTTTAAGGTCAATTGGACTTGGTTAGCCCCACTAATTGGGTTGATTAAGCCACTTAGTCATTTTAAACTTTAAAAATTCATAACTTTTAAAATACCTTTCAAAAATTCACCAAATTAGTTTTGGAGCCTCTCTGATATCAGGGAACCTAAGAAAATTAAAATTTCAATTTTCTAAAAAAGTTGATTTTTAATAATATTTTAATATTTTTAATAATTAAAAAATAATAAAAATCACAAAAATAATAAAATTCACCAAAATGTCACATTTTGAATTTTAATCACTTAGGAACAAACCCCATATTTTTCTTAGGTCTATTTAGTGAGATATTAAATTTTAAAGCTTTAAGGTAATTTTAAAATTAAAAAAAATGTATTTTCTAGCATTTTCACTAAAATAATTATAATAAATCATAGAAAAATCAGAAAATTGCAAAATTTGCTTCTCTGATTTCCTTGATATCAGAGAGATTTTTGAAAAATATAAAATTCATTTTTAAACATTTATTTTATTTTTAAATTAATTAACACTCCAAAACTTAAAATAATTATAATAAAAATAATATAATTCAAAAAATCACCAAAATTGGTCCAAGTGGTCCTCTGGTCATTAGGAATGTCCCCTAATTTTCTTAAGGACAGAAACTTTCCCTTGGTCATGTTATTAAATTTTCCTTGAAAATCTCTATTTTCTACCAAAAATAATTATATAAATAAATTAAATGCAGAAAAATCACATTTTCTCCTCTCATGTCTTTATTGACATATGAGTGAAGTTACATAAAAATTTCAAGTTCATTTGAGTTCAATTTAGTGAGTTATGAGATTATTAAGCTTAAAGGGCAAAGTGGTAATTAAAATTTTAATCCTTAATTAAAACTTTAGGTTTAATAAAAATTAACAAGTAAAATATTTGATCCTAATCTGATTTGGATGATTGAAATTTAAATAATTAAAGGGTAGAAACCCATTACGCAATTTAAAATGATTAAACCTTAATTAAATAATTGATTAAATTTGGAAGAATAATAAAATTGGAATTATTAAAATAGGGATATTATTAGGAAGAGATTTATTCTTTAATTTAAAAATCCCTAAATTAATTATCTCATTAATATTCAATTCTTAATTAAAATGATAACTCAAATTTAAAATATTAAAAGACTTAATCATTAAACTAAAATTAAATTATTAAACTCTTTTAAAAATTTCAATTAAAATTAAAAATAAAAATTAAATTAAAATTAAATTAAATTAAATAAATTAAATTAAATTAAATTAAATAAATTAAATTAAATTAAATTAAATTAAATTAAAGATTAAATTAAATTCAATTAAATAAATTAAATTAAATTAAATTAAATTAAATTAAGATTAAAAAATTAAATTAAATTAAAGATTAAATTAAATTAAATTAAATCAAATTAAATTAAATTAAACAAATTAAATTAAATTAAATTAAATTAAATTAAATTAAATTAAATTAAATTAAATCAAATTAAATCAAATCAAATTAAATCAAATTAAATTAAATCAAATTAAATTAAAACTAAATCAAATCAAATTAATTAATGTGACATCAAATCAAATTAAATTGAATTAAATTGAATTAAATTAAATTAAAACTCAATTAAATTAAATTAAATTAAATTAAATATAACATCACCTAAAACCGAAAGAAATTAAATATAAAGCAACTTGAACACTATTCCAAATTTAAACCCTTTAACTTAAATCAAATCATTTGAATACCAATTTACCCTCGAAAGCTTTGGTTATTATAACTCCTAAACAGAACATTAAATGAAATGTTACTTCACTTATAGGATATTCAAATGTCCTAGTTCACTGAGCAAGATAACAACAAAACTTGAATTCCCGGACGATTAATTCATTTGTATAATTAAATTCATTTGGACTTAAAACAATCCTAGAAATATTGAAAAGATGTTTAAGATTTGTCTTAAGCACTTCCTCGATATGATAGGATGTTCATAAGAACAATTGAACTTAATTATTCTTTGATGAAGAAAATCATCCTCAAACAAAAATACAAGGAACCTAGACGTCATAGGAAATGACTAGCTATAGGATTAGGAATTTGGTAGAAAACCATAACCCTTCCCTTAGCTTTACTGAGAACTTGCTTAAATATTCTAATTGTGTTTTAAGTGCAGCTTGGGATGACGGGAAGACCCTCCGAGTACGCTTTTATTTTATTGCAATCTACTTTCTTGCAATTTACATTATTGTAATTTATTTAATCGCATTGCACTTACTTTTCTTGCATGATAAACAACTCGTTGCATGAAAACTCACACCTTTAGGATAGTCCCTAAAACTGAAACCAAAACTAAGTTAAAAGTCATTGCAAGATAAAATTCACCGCCACAACATTTCAAAATATAAAACAACTCAAAATTTAATCACAAACAGAACACAAAACTACAATTACAACTAAATTAAAACGTCCTGTTGGATGATCGGGAATACCTCGGATGATGTAACCTACGTGTTGCTAACGGGATTTCCCACGGTCTAAATGAAAGTGTGGAACTCATTCGGTTGAGTTTAGCAAATTCATCCGGACTAAGTGAATCCGATAAAAATAATGATGCCGGAAGGATGGAACCGTGGGATCTTAACCGGTGTCGTTATAATCAACTTTAAGATTTGTTTTAATTAAAACATAAAAAACACTTGGAAATCAAGATTTTCTCTAAACCAAAACACTTTTCTCATCCCTTGATTTATGATTTCTAAAACTAAACTTCCGCAACAACAAGGAGCTCGGAGCATGGTGGGCAGCACGGCCATCGTCATCAACAAAACCTGAGTCTACTTCAGCAAAACTTTCCTAGAACTAAACAACCAAGCCATAGGACTTCGAGGTAGTTTGCCTAGTGCAACATAAATCCTCCTCTTCGTTAGGCACTTGCATTGCAAATTAAGCCCTAACCGGTCTTAGGATTCCGAGGTAGTCGTCCGATACGACATAAACCCTCACATCTTCGAAGCTATTTGTGTGATTTTATCATGCAAATATAAGCCCTAATTAATTAAAAATTGACAAGATCAAAACATTAAATAAATATTAGAACTTCCTTAAATCCAAACCAAACAATAGGATAGTCGGGAAATTACCGAAGTTCGCTTCGAGTCTGTGATTTCTCCTACCTTTCTTCCTTTGGATTCCCAAAACAAAATGTTCCAAATTTGATCCATTCCCTATTGAAATTCCAAATTTCAATCCTTGAAAATCTTAAACTTTGAAATCCTTGAGAGCGGAATTATTGATTATTATCGAGAGTTTTCTTAGGTGATTCCCATCACTTAAGATGTAATTAACTATAGGGGCTTGCCCTTATAGGGAATTTTAAAGAACCTGAGTAATATAAACCCCGTTTAATGTTTTCATATTAGCGGGGAATTTTGTCGGCTTATAAAATTGGTTTGCGGACCAAACGGATGTCACAAATCTTCTAGTTTATTTAATCGAGCCCCACCGTCAAGCAGTGTGTCTATCCTTAGGGATAGATACACGGTTTAGTAATGCGGTGCTCGTTTATATAAACTATTTGGGATGTGAGATCGATTTAATCTCATATCTTAAAACCTTCAAATTTAAAATTATTTTCAAAATCAAATACTACTTTTCAAATTATTTATTTTAATTAAATTAAAAATTCGCCGACGACTTCGTTAGGCGACCCCTTTTCAAAATAAAACATACAACCTAAAAATATGCCGACAGATTTCGGCGACTCACTGAGGAAAATTCCTCTCTCCATTATAATCGGATAATTCCGCTTTCAAAAATCGGTAGTGTATCCATGTCCTTAGTGGATCAAACTACCCTTCTTTCCATTGGAATACTATGTTCATTTCTACCTTGGACAAGTATAGCCAATTTTCTCGGATTTAGGAGCCACTGTTTAGACACCCCTAAACGGAGAGGTTCCGAGATCCTTTTACCTCATTTTCGAGGTGGGGTGGACCCCTGATAAGTGTTAGTTTAGGAGTAATCCTTCGAGTCGAGAAGTCTTGCTTAAGACTTTCTTTTCCTTTCCAACTCCAAATCTGATTCCTTACCTTCTCTACACCTTTGAACATTCCGTTCTAAATAAACATACCCTCTAATAAGTAACTCTTTTAACAAATGATTCCCTCTTATAAATACATGAACAAGAATGAGTTCGGACTCTTTTCAATTCCTTTCTTTTCGTCCTAAAGAAAAGAAGCATAACTTGGGACCGACAAACCGAATCTACCCCGCAAATGGAAGCCCCAAACCGATTTTCTCCTTCACCAACGGACTGGACTTCGCCGTCTATAAGGATGAGCCGCCCGACAATGGGATCATCCGATTTGGACGAGGATTTGAAAACACGAACGTCAAGGTCACCGACATCTCCCTCTTTGCACCGACGAACAAGGTATCCGAAGCCGAGGAGCCACTCGCTCGAGTTCAACCTTAAGTCGACCCAAGAGTTTCCTCCTCGCAAAGGATCCCGACTAGGAGAAGTACCGCCGTCCGCAGGAGGATCGTTCTTACTACCCCCACCGGTCTAGTTGTTTCCGCACCTACCCCGACTTCGCCAAATCAAAGAGGAAAGAAATCCGGAACTATGGTAAACCCGTTACCGTGGAGGGTACGGATCTTCTCGTAAGACCTTCGTTTTCGAAATCGGGTCCGGTTCAAAGATTCCATCAACGACAAGGACCCAAAGAAGAAACGAAGTAGAAGGATAGCCGGAGAAGCCGTAGCCGCCGAGATCGCTTTCCGGAGGAAATTCCGTAACTACCGGAATATACACCGCTACCGAATATACACCGCCGCTCGACTACATACCACTTTTGGGAGGAAGCAGGTTCCATCCCCTCTCCGCCGCAGAGGATGAGGAGAATGTTCGTAAGATTGCTGCCACATTACCTCAGCCCGCATACTACAACGATAGCCGCAAGAAAAGAACTAGAACTATGCCGTTTGCTCGACTGCAAACTTTGGTAGAAAAGTTAGCAAGGAAGGAAAAGCGCCCAGTATCGGAGATTCTACGAAGGATAGGGCGGGTGCCGATCAAATCCCGTCTTGGGCCCCGAGTAGAGCCCGCCGTCATGACGGAAAAGCCAAGCAAGAGAATGAAGGCTAGCCCGCCCGTCGTAGTCTCGGGATTACAGATTAGGGAGGATACCACCTTCCGAGCATTTAGTCGACGGACCATCCGGTCCTAGACCTTCCGCCGCTAGAAGGATGGTATGACATCCCACTACTGGGCGACTGAGATTGAAACGACGAGCCCGAGAAAGAAAGTCTCGCCGGGAGGCCGGAATCGAAGAAAGTGCTACTGCGATAAAGGTGACTCGTGAAAAAGGGACCCGGCGGCCTATCGCATGACAACCGCAAAGACACACGAAAGCTCGCTAGAAGATGCCATGGAAAAGTTGAGAACCGATATCCGACGGTTGGCAAAAGAAAGAGAAGAAAAGTTCGGAGATGAGATCGATTCATCGGAATTCATGGACGACAAATATGCATAAATCAATATGGTTGAAACACGAGCTTCATCGGCTTCGCAAGGTGCTCCCGCAGCCGCAGAAGAGAGGAGCCGGAACCGATGAGAAGACAGCTTCGGGAAAAGGACGACACGATCGCTCGAATGGCGAAAAGGATGGAAGAGATGGCCGTAGCTCCGGCCACTCTCCGCAGTCAAGTACAACCACATAGAGAGACACCCCCAGAGGTCATTCACATTGTAGACGGAGGAAAGGAGATTACATCCGTCAATGGGGATGACCAGCTAAAAAAGGATACAACACAAAGTATGATCCCTGAAAAGGATATCAAGAACTTGGTAGAACAGCAGGTGCGAGAAGCCTTAGCACAATCGAAGAACGGGACATCCATTCGGACGGGTAGACCTTACCCAGAAGAATTCGACGCTGTCCAATACCCGAAAGGCTTCGTACCACCTCTCGTTCAAGACCTTCGACGGAACCGGGAACCCCCGACAGGCATGTTGCACACTTTCGTGCCGGTTGTTGCAATGCCGGCGGGAGCGATGCGTTACTCTTCCGACGGTTCGTCGCCAGCTCCATCGGGAATCGCCTTCGACCGGTATGCGAATTACCCGATGGCTCGGTGAAGACATTCTCGGAGCTAGAGAGCCTCTTCATCAAGCGATTTGCGGAGCTCGGCACCACATCACTATAGGTGATTTAGTGGTAGAGAAACAAAGGCCGAATGAAACTTTGGTGGATTACATACTTCGATGAAGAAACTTAAGCATGAAGTGTGAACCACAACTCGCAAGAACAACATGCGATCGGCATCTTGCTTAAAAGAATTCACGGCCCGATAAGCACTTCTCCTCAAAGGATTCACTATTAAGACTTTTGAGAAGTTGTTAAGCAAGGCCGGAAGCTTGCAAGAAGAGGCGAAGCAATTGAGTTTTGCCGACAAGACGGACAAGCAGAAGCCGGTGAAGACCTTCGAAAAGAAATCCGGGATCATTGCAGCGAGTTGATAAAGGCAAGCAACCGATGCAAATACCACCGAACGGCCGCAGCGAACCACAACAGAATTACCAGGCAACCCCGGTCCAGATATCAGTCGTCTCCGCGGTATGAACAACCGCCTCGTCCGCAACGTACATTAAGGGAGCTTCGAGCGAGAGAATATCCGTTCAAAAATGAAGCGATGCGAAAATGTTCCGTAGTCCGATGAAGACTCCGGATTTCCAGTGCCGCGAGCCTAAAAGACCAGAGGAAGTCAACAAGAACGGTGATCCCAACTTTTGCCCCTACCACCGGATGCTTGGGCACAAGATAGAAGATTGCATTACCTTTAAAAGTTGGCTCAACGACAACCTTCGGAAAGGAAATATAACTATCCCGAAGGAGTACATGAAGGAACCCCAGAAAGGAGGTTCCGTCAATGTTATCTCAACCGATCCCGTCATTCCGATAGATCCCTATGCAATCGACGATGGATGGACAACCGCTCGGACGAGGTCTTCGAAGAAGATTTTAGACGACATCCGAACCGCTTCGGTGCGAGCTTCGATTCGGAGTTCGAGACTCGTTAAACCGGTACTATCACTTGCGATAGAAGAACCACCTCGACGAGGAGACGATCGAAGAAAAGAAGAAAATTGACGAAGAAGAGGGGACCGAGACTCCTAAGGCTAGACTAGGGGCTGCTTATCCTGAGGATAGTTGTTTCCGATTCGGGGAGAAATCCTCGAACCTCCGATTTTGTATGATTATCTCGCTCACTTCGGTGGGATCATATAATGATAAGGGTGATGGCGTCGGCTACGTTTTGACTGTTTCTAACGATTACGTAACTAGCGACAATCCGGACATCGACTTCGGTACCAACAATAATTCTCAAATCATACACGATCTCGACGAGCAAAATAACGAAGAAGACATCCATCAAGGAGGCTACGAGAGTTCAACAAGCAACAGATCTATCTGTGAGTTTCGAGGAGCTCCAGTTACGATAGAAGTTAGAGCCTTCGGATTTTGAAGATAATCCGGAAGAGCTCGTCATTCCGATTCAGGAGGAGACACCGACAAGTTCAACACTAGATTCGAAGAAATTACGAAGTCGACTTGAGAATTGGAAAAGTTCTACCTCCAAGAATGGGTCCAAAAGACAAAGGAAAGCGGTGGTTGTTCAAGAAGAACCAACCCCGGCGAAGAAATACCCATTCGAGAAGAAGCCGAGACGCATGAGAACAAAGTGGACTACAACGTGCTAGCTCCATCTTAGGAAACTACCGGCCAAGCCGAGCATTTACGATGCTCTCATCTTATCAAAGGAGATGAGAGAAGCTCGATCAAGGCCTTACTTGATCCGGAAATTTGCTTAGCTCAAATGGCCGGAGATTCCTTAGATGAGGTTTGCTCGTTAAAGGAACAACGAGGTGTTACCTTCACGGACAATGACCTACTACTGGGACGACGAGATCACAACCGACCGTTGTACATTTCGATTACTAATTGGGAAGTTTACGCTCTCCGCAGTATTGGTGGATCCGGGAGCATCAATCAATATAATGAGTCTTCGAACACTAGCATACTTGGAAATTGATGCTCGCGAGCTCGAAACGGACAAAATGTTATTAAGAGGATTCAACCGTAGAAGGAGAAAGAGCCCTCGGGTCAATAACGCTACCGATGAAGACCGGTGACTTAGCAAAGACAACCGCAAAATTTCACATAATCGATTCGAAACGTCGTTCAACGCTCTATCGGGCCGACCATGGATACATGAAAACAGGGATGGTACCATCATCTCACGCATCGGTGCATCAAATATTACGATGGAGGGGAACGGTGCATCAAAGGCGACTTACAACCATTCTCCGTACATGAAATTGGAATCCATGAAGATGCGGCTTATTATGCACCGCCAAAGAAAACAATCTTCTCCGGAGATACCATAACAAATGAAGCAAAGAAAGTTCGGGACGACGAAGAACCTGAAGTTCTAGTCCAACGATCACTCACCACTCCCTTACGGCGAGATGGTGAAGGTTTCTCCACAACTCGCATCCGAGGTCGAGGCCGGGGACGAGGTCGTGGTAGAGACGTTAGGACAGTTGGACAGAGGAAACCAGCCATCAATGTTGATTGGGAAGATTGTTCTGAAGAAGAAAAAGAAATCAAACAAGAAGCAGCGGCAATATGTCGGAAGAAGCTGCAATTCAAGATCTCCCTCGAAGATGAAAAGAATGAAGAATATAAATCAATGTATGAGAAGATTAACCACTACGTACATACTATGACCCTAACCCCGATCCAGTCTAGTAAGATCGAGGGTATAGTGGTCAAAGAGGTACGTAACGACGGTGCAAGGCCAATCAAGTTCTACCGCGGAGCTTCTTCCTCCAAAACTGAAAATAATGTACAATTCGAAGATGTCACTTCATCAGAATTAATGGAATTACCTTTTGAGTGGTACTCTCCCTGTGTTCAAAATTTAATTCAACGTGGTTTCTTACCTCGACAATGGACAAAAGGCCAATCACAACATTTTGAAAAATTATGGAATAACTCCGTCGTCCACCCAATTCAAAGTATGGACTCGATTCGGCACAATAGGGTCGGTTGACGATACTGAATTTTGCTTGGTTGTCACTTGCAAGTCCAATGAAAACCGCATGGAAACTACGGACGAACTCGAAGATTTACAAATTGGAGACGCTCCACCGAATTCGAAGAAGAAATTAAATCCACAATAGATGAGTTAACGGAAGTTAACTTAGGTACTAGCGAAGAGCCTAGACCTACCTTTGTTAGCTCCTTACTCAACAAAGAAGACTCCGAAGAAATAATCAAATTATTAATGGAATTTAAGGACTGTTTTGCTTGGAACTACGATGAAATGCCAGGATTGGCTCCAGAGGTTGCGGTTCATAAGCTAGGAGTGGATCCTACTTCCGTTCCAGTCAGACAAGGTCCCAGAAGAATGCGTATAGAAATCGAACAACAAGTCATAGCTCGAAGTTAAAAAGCTAATAGAAGCTAAATTTGTCCGTGAAGAACAATACCCGACTTGGTTAGCCAATGTGGTGCCGATCGAAAGAAGAATGGTCGAATCGAATTTGTGTAGACTTCGAGAGATTTAAACAAGGCATGTCCAAAGGATGAATTCCCTCTACCGATCCCGAATTAATGATCGACATTGCTTCAACACATGAAATATTCTCGTTCATGGATGGATCTTCGGGATACAACCGGATAAAAATGGCTCCGAGAAGATGAAAAGCTTACGGCATTCGAACGCCGATCGGAGTATTTTGCTACACAGTGATGCCATTCGGACTGAAGAACGCAGGAGCAACCTACCAAAGAGCAATGACAAGAATTTTTGATGATCTCATCCATAATCAAGTCGAATGCTACGTGGATGATGTGGTCATCAAAAGCAAAGTAAAGGAAAACCACCTGTATGATTTGAGAATTGTTTTTGAACGATTAAGACAATTTAACCTTAAGATGAATCCCTTAAAATGCGCCTTCGGCATTACCTCTGGGAAATTCTTAGGGTTCGTTGTCCGACATCGTGGAATTGAAATCGACCCGGAAAAGATTAAAGCTATCTTAGAAATGCCGCCTCCCAAAACCTTAAAACAACTACGATCTTTTCAAGGGAAGCTAGCATATCTTCGACGCTTTATCTCAAACCTGTCAGGTAGGTGTCAGCCTTTCTCGGCACTAGTTAAAAAGGACGCCAAATTTATTTGGGAAAGGAAATGCCAGAAGGCCTTCGAGGACATTAAACAATATTTATTGACACCTCCTGTCTTAGCACCCTGATCTCGGGTAGACCGGCGATACTTTACACCGCGGCTCTAGACGACTCTCTCGGAGCCTCGTTAGCCGGTGTCAATGATGAGGGTAAAGAAAATGCTCTTTACTACTTAAGCTGTCGTTTACTTCCGACGGAAGTAAGGTATCCCGCAATTGAAAAGCATTGTTTGGCCCCGATCTTCGCCGCTCAAAAGCTCAGGCACTACATGCTTTCTCATAAGGTCAACCAGATCTCGAAGTTTAATCCATTGCAATACTTGATGACTCGTCCAACACTTTCCGGCGGACTTACCGGATGGTCAATGATATTATTGCAATTAGATATAACTTTCGTGCCTCTGCGTGCCGTAAAGGGACAAGTCTTAGCGGACTTCCTCGCAACGACACCCTTTGCGGCAAAATCTCCTCTCAATGATGATTTGCCGGATGAACAAATAATGAACCTAGAAGACCTTGATGATCGACGTTGGGAATTATATTTCGACGGAGCATCTTCGAGCACACAAAGACGAAGAATCGCAAGTGATAGTGCCGGTAAGGCGGGAATCGGGCTAATCTTTATAACACCGGAGCGGGGATGTTAAGATACTCCTACCACTTGACGTAACCGTGTACAAACAATGAAGCAGAATACGAAGCCCTCATAACGAGATCTGGAATTAAGCTATTCAAATGGGGATAATAGACATCAACATCTACGGGGATTCGCGAGTTAATCATTCAACGGATCGCCGGACAATACGAATTTTAAAGCCAAGACTCGAACAATACTTCCAGGTATGCTATACAGTTGTTGGAACAGATTCCAAATGTGACAATCTACAAAATTCCTGAAAAAGAAAATGCTTTAGTAGATGCTTTAGCCCGTCTCGCAAAAGAATTTGCCTGTTTGCAAGATGAATCGGTGGAAGTGTCGGTTCACGGACGTCGAGTCCTATCACGACTCGACATAGACACAATACACAAATCGGAAAAAGAAAAAGAATCAGTATGCAGAGCGATGATAGAAAATACGGAAGATTGGCGACAGCCATTGATAGACTACCTGCAAACAGGAAAGCTACCAGAAGATAGGTCGCTAGCCCATCAGATCAAGAAAAGAACTCTGTCTTACGCATTAATAAACAACACATTGTACATAAGGTCTTTTGATCAAATGTGGCTAAGGTGCTTAAGCGGGTCCGAGGCCCATGAAATCATTAAAGAGGTGCATTCAGGACTCTGTGGCGCTCACCAGTCGGGTCCTAAGATGAAAATGAAAATTAAAAGACTAGAGTACTACTGGCCCTCGATGATGACCGACTGCATGAAAATCGCCAAGAGCTGTCACCAATGCTAAGTACACGGAGTGGTTCTACACCAACCTCCAAATGTGCTGCACCCGACAATTGCGTCGTGGCCATTTGAATGTTGGGGCACAGATATAGTGGGTCCAATAGAACCACCATCTTCAAAAGGACTGTCGGCATATTTTTAGGTCGTGTTTTATTTTGAAGAGGGGTCGCCTAACAGAAATCTGTCGGCGAATTTTTAATTTAATTAAAATAAATAATTTGAAAAGTAGTATTTGATTTTGAAAATAATTTTAAATTTGAAGGTTTTAAGATATGAGATTAAACCGACCTCACATCCCAAATAGTTTATATAAACGAGCACCGCACCACAAACCGTGTATCTATCCCTAAGGATAGACACTAACGCTTGATGGTGGGGCTTGATTAAATAAACTAGAAGATTAGTGACATCCGTTTGGTACGCGAACCAATTTTATAAGCCGACAAGTTTCCACGCTTAATATGAAAACATTAAACGGGGTTTATATTACTCAGGTTCTTTAAAATTCCCTATAAGGGCAAGCCCTCATAGTTAATTACATCTTAAGTGACGGGAATCACCTAAGAAAACTCTCGATAATAATCAATGATTACGCTCTCAAGAATTTCAAAGTTTAAGGTTTTCAAAGATTGAATTTTGGAATTTCAATAGGGAATGGATCAAATTTTGGAACATTTTGTTTTGTGAATCCAAAGGAAGAGAGGTAGGAGAAATCACCGATTCGAAGTGAACTTCGATAATTTCCCGACTATCCTATTGTTTGTCTTGAATTTAGGAAAGTCCTAATGTTTATTTGATATTTCAATCTTGCCAATTTCAATTAATTAGGGCTTATATTTGTATGATAAAATCAAACAAATAGCACTAGAAGATGTGAGGGTTTATTGTCGTATCGGACGACTACCTCGGAATCCTAAGACCTAGGTTAGGGCTTAATTTGCAATGCAAATGCCTAACGAAGAGTTGAGGATTTATGTTGCACTAGGCAAGCTACCTCGAAGTCCTATGGCTTGGTTGTTTAATTCTAGGAAAGTTTCTTTGAAGTAGACTCGGGTTTTGCTGATGACGATAGTCGTCGTTGCCCACCATGCTCCGAGCTCCTTGTTGTTGCGGAGGTTTAGTTTTAGAAATCATAAATCGGGAGTTGAGAAAAGTGTTTTGGTTTAGAGAAAATCTTAATTTCCAGGTGTTTTTTATGTTTTATTTAAAACAAATCTTAAAGTTGATTATAACGACACCGGTTAAGATCCCACGGTTCCATCCTTCCGGCATCATTATTTTTATCGGATTCACTTAGTCCGGATGAATTTGCTAAACTCAATTGAATGAGTTCCACACTTTCATTTAGACCGTGGGAAATCCCGTTAGCAACACGTAGGTTACATCATCCGAGGTATTCCCGATCATCCAACGAGGACGTTTTAATTTAGTTGTAATTGTAGTTTTGTGTTCGTTTTGTGATTAAATTTTGAGTTGTTTTATATTTTGAAATGTTGTGGCGGTGAATTTTATCTTACAATGACTTTTAACTTAATTTTGGTTTCGGTTTTAGGGGCTATCCTAAAGGTGTGGGTTTTCATGCAACGATTGTTTTATCATGCAAGAAAAATAAACGCAGTTGCAATAAAGTAAATTACGATAATGTAAATTCTCTGGAAAATAAATTACGGAAAGTAAATTGCTATAATACAAATGCGTACACGGAGGGTCTTCCCGTCATCCCAAACTGCACTTAAAACACAATTAGCATATTTAAGCAAGTTCCTAGGTAAAGCTAAGGGAAAGGTCATGGTTTTCTACCAAATTCCTAATCCTATAGCTAGTCATTTCTATGACGTCTAGGTTCTTTGTGTTTTGGTTTAAGGACGATTTTCTTCATCAAAGAATAATCAAATTCAATTGTTCTTATAAATGTCCTATCATATTGAGAAAGTGCTTAAGAAGGATCTTAAACATCTTTTCAATATTTCGGGATTGTTTTAAGTTCAAATGAATTTAATTATACAAATGAATTAATCGTCCAAGAATTTCAAGTTTTGTTAACTTGCTCGATGAACTAGGACATTTGAATATCCTATGAGTGAAGTGACACTTCATTTAATGTTTTATTTAGGAGTTATAATAACTAAAGCTTTCAAGGGTAAATTAGTATTCAAATGATTTGATTTAAGTTAAAGGGTTTAAATTTGGAATAGTGTTCAAGTTGCTTTAAATTTATTTTCTTTCTGTTTTAGGTGATGTTATATTTAATTCAATTTAATTTAATTGAGTTTTAATTTAGTTTAACATAGTTCAATTTAATTTGATTTGGTGTTTAATTAATTTGATTTGATTTAATTTAATTTAATTATTTAATTTAATTTAATTTAATTTAATTGTTTAATTTAATTTAATTTAATTTTAATTTAATTTATTTTAATTTAATTTAATTGTTTAATTTAATTTAATTTAATTTTAATTTAATTTAATTTAATTTAATTTAATTGTTTAATTTAATTTAATTTAATTTTAATTTAATTTAATTTAATTTAATTTGTCTTAATTTAATTTAATTATTAAATTTAATTTAATTTTAATTTAATTTATCTTTAATTTACTTTATTTTTAATTTTAATTGAAATTTTTGAAAGAGTTTAATAATTTGACTTTAGTTTAATGATTAAGTCTTTTAATATTTTGAATTTGAATTATCATTTTAATTAAGAGTTGAATATTAATGAGATGATTAATTTAGGGATTTTTAAATTAAAGAATAAATCTCTTCCTAATAAATATCCCTTATTTTAATGATTCCGATTTTATTATTCTTCCAAATTTAATCCATTATTTAATTAAAGTTTAATCATTTTGAAATTGTTTAATGGGTTTCTACCCTTTAATTATTTAAATTTCAATCATCCAAATCAGATTAGGATCAAATATTTTACTTGTTAATTTTTATTAAACCTAAAGTTTTAATTAAGGATTAAAGATTTTAATTACTATTTTACCCTTTAAGCTTAATAATTTCATAACTCACTAAATTAAACTTAAATGAATTTGAAATTTTTATGTAACTTCACTCATATGTCAATAAAGACATGAGAGGAGAAAATGTGATTTTTTTCTGTATTTAATTTATTTATATAATTATTTTTGGTGGAAAATAGAGATTTTCAAGGAAAATTTGATAACATGACCAAAGGAAAGTTTCTGTCCTTAAGAAAATTAGGGGACATTCCTAATGACCAGAGAAGCACTTGGACCAATTTTGGTGATTTTTTGAATTATATTATTTTTATTATAATTATTTTGAGTTTTGGAGTGTTAATTAATTTAAAAATAAAATAAATGTTGAAAAATGAATTTTATATTTTTCAAAAATCTCTCTGATATCAAGGAAACCAGAGAATCAAATTTTGCAATTTTCTGATTTTTCTATGATTTATAATAATTATTTTAGTGAAAATGCTAGAAAATACATTTTTTTTTAATTTTAAAATTACCCTAGGGCTTTAAAATTCAATATCTCACTAAATAGACCTAGGAAAAATGTGGGATTTGTTCCTAAGTGATTAAAATTCAAAATGTGACATTTTGGTGAATTTTATTATTTTTGTGATTTTTATTATTTTTTAATTATTAAAAATATTAAAATATTATTAAAAATTAACTTTTTTAGAAAATTGAAATTTTAATTTTCTTAGGTTCCCCTGATATCAGAGAGGCTCCAAAACCAATTTGGTGAATTTTTGAATAATATTTTAAAAGTTATGAATTTTTAAAGTTTAAAATGGCCAAGTGACTTAATCAACCCAATTAGTGGGGCTAACCAAGTCCAATTGACTTCAAATTTTTATGGTGGATTCCTCTGATCCTAAAGGTCAGTGGAGAATTGATTTCAAGTCAATTTGATACCTGGTTAACTCTAATTAATTAAAGACCTATTTTGGGTGTTTAAGTCGATTAGGGTTGCTTTGAATGAACTAAGCCAAAATCCATTTTTCCTAGGGTTCTCTGGTTATAAGGAACATCACCAAATTTTCCTAGAATTTATTTCACAACATGCTATTTACTTGGAATTAAAATACTCAAAACGACAACATGCATTTGAAAAATAAATAACTTTTCACGAGAGATGGCCTCGACCTTGGAAAATTCAGGGAATGTTCCCAGAGTTCGGAGGCTTAACAGCTCTATGGTCTCATGCCATGGTGAATTGTATACATGCATGGAGAATTAAATGTATGCAGAGAGTAAATAAATTATAAAAAATAAAATACTTGATGAAATTAAATGATTTCTTTTCCACATTATTCTCCTCACGTTCACTCGAGCGAGAGGGTATTTTTATTTTATTTTTATGATTTTCCTACACGAGAGATATGAATTTTTGAAGTTTAGGGAATTAAATAAATCGAGAAAATACCCTATTTTTCTATTTATCCACGCGGCGCCGGCGAAACATCGGCGGCTCCGAAGGTGTACGTGTCGCGGCTGTGATTGGGCGCCGCCATCGAGTCGGCGGTCCGGGCCCCGCGGTTCTCGCACCGTTTCACGGTCCGACGCGATCCCGACCATCCGTGCGCGCGTGTATTGAATGGACGGCATCCGTTCATCGTCCCCAAGTGTTCTCGCCGAGAGCCGTCTACACTAAATCCACTATGATCTCGCTCGATTCTCGATGGATTTTTACGTTCTTATACTCTCATGGATTCGTCTTGAAGAGACGAACGCATCCATACGGTTAACATGCATTGAAACTAAGGCATTTGAAATAGAGAATCTTCGGAAGCTCGGGATGAAGAGTTAGCTCATACCTTGGCTCGGAGAAGTGTGGCTTCGATCCGAGAGTTATTGCACCTTCGATTGGGTCTCAGCAAGCTCCGGATGAAGTCTCTGGTGCAGTGAATTGTCCGGATATGATTTCGACCAAGCCCGATCCACAAAGCTTGGAGGTTGGAGCAACCTGGGTGGCACTGGAGATGGGGCTTTTGAGGGTGGACACCTTCCCTTGGTACGGTGAAGGTGTAGAGCCAATCAATTTGAGAATTGGCTCACTGTGGAGAAGTGTCCTGGTTTTGGGTGGAATTTGACTACGAAATTGAGCTTTCGGAAGGAGAAATGGCGGGTGAATTCCAGCTGGGATCAAGTGCTCTAAGGGTGGAGAAGGGTGCGGAACAATTTTGGCGAGTTTTGGCAAGGTTTGTGCTTAGCTCCCCTCGTGGCCGAGAGGGGTGGAGTTTAAATAGGAGAGGGTGGAAGGCCTCGCGGGGAGAGTTAGGGCTTGGGATCGAGCTTGCTCCGAGTGAGGAGAAGATCGGCCATGGTGACCACTAGGGATGGGGCGGCTCGGCAAGTGAGAATTTCAATGTTAGCTCACATGTGAGCTCTCGGCCATGGTGTTTTCCGGCGGCACGGTGGCGGCCGGCCGAGCATGGGTCACCCTCGAGGTCGGGTGGGTCGGGGCTGGAGGTTTGTCTAGTCAATTGGCCATGGACATGTGTAAAGGCTTTGATCCAAAGTGGAATGGGGCATGGCTAGATTTGGACCTAAATGGGTCAACCCACCCATTTGGGCTAGGTGCACCACCCAAGGCCTGGTTTTAGGCTGAGGGAAAAGTGATTTGGCTCAGCATAATCAGTAGGGTCGAGTCACCATCCAAGCACGATTGAGGCTTAAGCATGGTTTAGTGGAATCATGGAAGTGGTTAATCACCTTTAGGAATTAAGGAAAGAGCCTCCTCCTTTTGCCCAAAATGGCATGGTGACATGTAAAGAGGCTCTCATGGCTTGCATATGGCTTGTGCATGGCTCCATGGCTCCATTTGGCTTGGGAAAAGGCTTGGTCGATTTCATAAAAAGGATTTTAAGGATTTTGGATAATTTGGTGGAAATTTGGATGAAGCTTCATTTAGAATTATTTGATGATTGGTTTAGGACTTAGGGATGATTTTAATTGAAAATATGATGAGGGGAAATGTCATGTGGGCTTTAGGGTAGATTTGGGCTTTTGAATTTTGAAGGAAATGGGCTTTTAAAATGGTTTAAGGAAAGTGGGCTTTTAAGTTTAAGGATGTGTTCATGGATGGAAATTTTGTAAAGAGGTTGGGCCAAATAATTGTTGGGTTTAGCTCATAGATGTGTCATGAGTGATTTGAAACAAATTGGGGGTGATTTGGATTTGAATTGGGTTGAATTTGGGTTAGGTTTGGGCTTAGGTCGAAAAATGGGCCTTTTAACCTTGGGTTGAGTTTGAGTGTGGTTTGGGTCTAAATTTTGGGCAAATCATGTTAGGGTTTTGTTTGTGGGAATGTTAAGGAAGATTTAGAAAAGATTTGAGGTTAATTGGAGTTGAATTGGGTGAGTTTGGGTTAAGTTTGGGTCATGGGTCCAAATTGGGCTTTAAGGCAAAAGTGAGATTGGATCCAAATGTCAATCAAATTGGACTTGGATTTTGGTCTAGATTGGTATTTGGGATATTGAATTGAAGTTTAGAATTGAATTGGACCAAAATTGGGGTCAATTGGGTAGGTTTGGTTTGACATTGGGTTCACTTAGGGTTAAAATGGGTCGATTTGGGGGTTTTGACAAAAGTAGGGTAAATTGACAAAATTGGCCCATGGTGTAGTTGGACAAAATGAAATTGGGAATATTTAGGATTTTCTGGAATTTTCTGGGAATTTTCTGAATTTTTGGATTTTTAGGCCAGAAGGGTATTTTGGGTATTTGGAGGGTATTGAGAGGTATTTTTGGAATTTTTGATATTTTTGGGTATGGATGATCAATTTGAGTGATGTGGAGATGTTTGAGATTGATCTTGGAAAATTTTGGGTAATTTGGAAATTTTGCGAAAATTTGGGTAATTTCGAGGGTTTTGGGTAGGTTTAGTAGGTGTAGGGTCTCGGGGTCAAAAATTGAAAATTTGGGAAATTGAAGATTGAGTAAATTTAGGTGGAAAGAAATCATTTTGGTTGAGCCATGAAACCATTTCAAGCCCATATGAGCCATGAAAGGACTCATTTGAGGCATTCATTATGTTGTTCCTAACCCTCTTAGCGAGAGCTTAGGGGTTAAGGACCATCCATGTGAATCACTCACATGAGTCGGGAGGTTAAGTTGGGTATGGGTGTGGTTTTAGGAAGTGTGTGGAAATGTAGTGTGTAAGTGTAGTGTAAGTCGGCCCCTTCACTGAGACCGAGGCCGCCCGAGGCGATCTAAGGCCGAAGAGTCATATAGGAACTCATCCTTTAAACTTCCACATTTGATTTCGACCCTCTAGGTGATTAGGGGTCTATAGTCGAGCTTGTGGAGTTTGCGGGGAGTTTAGAAGTGGTTTGAATTTCTAAAAGGCGGGTCCCGATTCTAGTCCTCTAAGATAGTCGAAGGAAAAGCTGAAGGCTAGATCTAAGCACTAAAAGAAGAAGGGAAGACCTCATCGAAAATGAGGTCGACAAATGGACCCCCGATAGGTGTGGTGGTGACGGAGCACACCGCGCGTATTGGTGTTGGCCGAGCGATCAACGAAACCAACACGAGATGTCAAGTGACGAACTTAGGACGAAGTAGAAGAGTTCTACGCGGGGAGTGTCAAGTATATCTGCGGAGCAGAAGATTCTTGAACTCTCGGCGGGGAAAGGAAAAGGAGGTGAATCCCAAATCACATGATGCGGGGAATTTCGATTTTATTTTGTTTTAGTTTAAGTTTTGATGTGTGAGCTTAGATTTCGATACGGAGTTTCAATTTAGATTGAAGTTTGTCAAAATTTATTTGAAAGGATTTGATTTGAAATGAAAATTGGGATTTTGAGGTTTTAGATGTAACATCTTCAACCTCGAAAGAAAATTGAATTGATTAGATTGAATCGTTGCAATGAGAAGATATCTCAGAGTAATGCGGTGTTGGATGTAAAATCCTTAACCTCAAGAGTTTGATTTTGATGTATTTCATCGCAATAGGAAAAAAATCCTAAAGCAATGCGGTCTCGGATGTAAATTCCTTAACCCGGGAATTCGATTTGATGTATTTCGGTGCAATAGGGAAAGAATCCTAAAGCGATGCGGTCTTGGATGTAAAATCCTCGACCCAAAAGTTTGAATTTTGATGTATTTCGGTGCGATAGGAAAAGAATCCTAAAGCGGTGCGGTCTTGGATGTAAAATCCTCGACCCAAAAGTTTGAATTTTGATGTACTTCGGTGCTGATAGGAAAAGAATCCTAAAGCGAGTGTAGTCTTGGATGTAAAATCCTCGACCCAAAAGGTTGAATTTGATGTATTTCGGTGCGATAGGAGAAGAATCCTAAAGCGGTGCGGTCTTGGATGTAAAATCCTTGACCCAAAAGAGTTTGAATTTGATGTATTTCGGTGCGATAGGAAAAGAATCCTAAAGCGGTGCGGTCTTGGATGTAAAATCCTCGACCCAAAAGAGTTTGAATTTGATGTATTTCGGTGCGATAGGAAAAGAATCCTAAAGCGGTGCGGTCTTGGATGTAAAATCCTCGACCCAAAAGTTTGAATTTGATGTATTTCGGTCTGATAGGAAAAGAATCCTAAAGCGGTGCGGTCTTGGATGTAAAATCCTCGACCCAAAAGTTTGAATTTGATGTATTTCGGTGCGATAGGAAAAGAATCCTAAAGCGGTGCAGTCTTGGATGTAAAATCCTCGACCCGAAAAGTTTGAATTTGATGTATTTCGGTGCGATAGGAAAGAATCCTAAAGCGATGCGATCTTGGATGTAAAATCCTCGACCCAAAAGTTTGAATTTGATGTATTTCGGTGCGATAGGAAAAGAATCCTAAAGCGGTGCGGTCTTGGATGTAAAATCCTCGACCCAAAAGTTTGAATTTGATGTATTTCGGTGCAATAGGAAAAGAATCCTAAAGCGGTGCGGTCTTGGATGTAAAATCCTCGACCCAAAAGTTTGAATTTGATGTATTTCGGTACGATAGGAAAGAATCCTAAAGCGGTGCGGTCTTGGATGTAAAATCCTCGACCCGAAAAGGTTGAATTTGATGTATTTCAGTGCGATAGGAAAAGAATCCTAAAGCGGTGCGGTCTTGGATGTAAAATCCTCGACCCAAAAAGTTTGAATTTGATGTATTTCGGTGCGATAGGAAAAGAATCCTAAAGCGGTGCGATCTTGGATGTAAAATCCTCGACCCAAAAGTTTGAATTTGATGGAGACTTGAAATCTGGAAAGATTGAATTTGAGAAACTTGGAAATTTGGAAGGATGAGTTTGAACTCGATTGAAATTTGATTTAAGATTTGATTTGAAATTTGGAAGATCAAGTTTGAAACTTGATCGAGATTGGGTTTGAAATTTTGATTGAGAATTTGATTTGAGATTTGGGAAGATCAAATTTGAAATTTGATCGAAGTGGATTTGGAATTTGATTGAGAATTTGATTTTGAAGTTTGGAAGGATGGAATTTGATTTTGAAGTTTGGAAGGATGGAATTTGATTTTGAAGTTTGGAAGGATGGAATTTGAGATTTGATTGAGAATTTGCTTAGTGATTTGATTTACCATTCATGTTGATTTCGTTTGTCTTTTAATGGTTCAAATTTTATTTTGTTGTTTATTTAATGTTCATGTGAACTTGGTATTTGTCATTTTTCAGATTTTTTTAGAAAGTTTTCTTTTATTCTCTTTTTTTCTTTTACGTTCTTTGTTCGAAGTTCATTTAACTTTAATGGCGTTTCCCGATCAATTTGCACAAAAGAGGTGAAGGCTAAAAACGTGACATGGTCACTTTCATTCCAATCATGTTGAAAATACGTCGTACGACTCGATGCGGAATATATTTCATACAATCCATGTAGACTCGAAACGGATCTGTGTATGATCTTTGTTGATCCATCAAAAGAAGCATCACGTCGAAAATCCATGTACGAATAGTGAGGTACATGGTTAATAACATCACCTTCCAAGCCATCCTTGGCAAGGATGCGCATTTGGATGTACGTTGGAGGTGTGATATTTCCCATGTAACTCGCGGCTCGTAAGGCGGAGGTTCTCTAGCTACGGGTGCGGTTGGAAATGGTAAGGTATTTTCTTGTCGTCCATCCTCCTGAAAGTAGCTGAGATTCGCTCTCTGGCACCCCTGGTATGCGATGCTTTGCGATATACGCTCCGTTACCTTGCGGTATCATGACGGAACCCACCGGTAAAGGTATCTTTGCTGGCCCTCGGAACTCACCGGGCACTCTTATCCGGAGGTCGGATCCGAACATGATGTTGCATTCATTCGAAAGAGACCGTGCGAAAGGTCCGACGAAGTCGTGGTGATCGATATGTGGAGGTATGCGGTCACCTCGTTTGTAGATGTTGATAATGCGGCTATTGGGTATGCAATCTAGCTGGCGATACCCTCCATGTTATCAATCTTTTTACCATTCTCTTGATAAGCGATGGCATCGGATCTACTTGCCCATGACGGAGTATCCACGGTGGGTTTCCCTTCTTGTCTTCGGCAAAGTTGTAGCGGCATCCGCATTGTATTGTGATTCTTCCTTTCCCCGGCATCCATCTCCGGGGTTCCGAGTATGTGTTTTCCCTCGGGCGGCCTGCTCGGCCCATTCTCTTCGGATCCGGATACAATCCACGATTTCTTGTTGTTCATACTGCGAGAATACGTCGGTGTGTAGCTCGAGGCCTTCTAGTATGTTGATTCTTCTTCCTTTAATTCTCTCGAAGTATTCGAAAGTTTTCTTTTCAACATTCCGCATCCTCTCCGGCTCGTATTCCGGAATGATCCGCAGATGGCGAGGCCTTGTGACATATTGTGGGATATATGGTTCGATCCCTTCACGTTCCCCTACATACCTCGGCTCCTCGGGGATGATGTTTGTCGGGACATCCCCGGGGTTGCTTACACGACAAGGTCATGCATTGCGGTGGTTCTATCCGGTGGCGTGGTAGCCTTCTTTCTTCGATCTTCGGAGATTTCCACAGTTCTTTACGTTATCCTAGGAGCTGGCCTCCTTTCTTCGGGTTCACGGTGAGCCGGTGTCCTTGAAGTGTATGTCTTGGCATTAGCAATTGTCTCGTCGCGCTGGTCCGCAGCTAGTTTTGTTAACATCTTTCGGATACGGCGATTCTTATTTCTTCGTTGCGTGGCTGTGAGAGTAGCCCTCCGAACTTCTTGAATCTCTGCGGGCGCGGCGGCAGCAAGCTCGCCCTCCAGCTGTAGCGACTACGGACTTCATTTTCTTGTCTTCTTCGGTGTTTGCTTTTCTTTTCTTGTTGTTGGATTGGTGGCTTGGGCCACCCACTTTCATCCTTGTACTGCCGGGTAGTTCTTCTCGGTTAGCCGGGACCCAGTCACTTTCCTCGTCTTGTAGGCCTGTCGGTGCGAAATGCGAGTCGATCTCGATTATCGCTCCACCTTTCACCCTCTTTTCATCGAGTGCGAGGCTTACACCATTCTTAAAGTTCAAGACCAACCGCCGTTCGACATTTCCTGCGAAAAGACAAGGAAAAGGATCGAGGGGCATACTTAAGAACAAGAACATTAAGAAAATGTTTATTAAAGATACATTTTTTATTATTCTTATATTTTGAAATTTAACGGGAATGAAGTAGGATAAGATGAGGGAAGAGATTTTGATTTGAAAAAGAAAACAAGGGAAACTTAATTATCATGATTTTATTTATTTTAGCACATTTTATTATTTTTTTTTGTTCGGACCCGATCATAAGTAATTACTTCGCCAGTGTTTCTTAGGGATGAAGAATTCATTTCTTCGAAACATCGGGTAGCGTAATACTTTTTCAAGTATCGTCCGTTGATCGGAAGCATATGTCGTTCTCCACGGCAATTCACTAGCTGGTAGGAACCTCCGAGTATCTTGCTTCAACCACGAAACGGTCCTTCCCAGTGGGTTCGAATTTTCCTCCTATCTTGCGGTGTGCGAGAATAGGTCTCTTGAGAACGAGAACTAAGTCACCAACTTTGAAGGTTCTTGGGCGGACCGGTTTGTCATGGGCTTGAACCATCTTAGCTTGGTATAGTTCTAAATTCTGTTGCGCTGCAAGTCTTTTCCCTTCAAGCTTTCTAATTCTTCGAGTCGTAGTACGGCGTTTTCTTCGTCGTGATCTTGTTTGCAAGTCTGCAGTTCCGAGTGAAGGAAGCCGAACCTCTAAAGGTAACACTTGCCTCGGACCCATACACCGGAGCGTAAGGTGTAGCTTGAGTAGGAGTTACGAAGGTTGTCCAGGTAGGCCCATAAGGCTTCTAACAATTTCTCGTGCCAATTTCTCTTATTATCGTCCGGGGTTTTCTTTAAGATTTGAACGAGAGTTTTATTAAAAGCCTCGGCGAGACCGTTTGCTCTTGGGTAGTAAATTGTCGAGTATCGCCGAGTCGATTCCATGTCTCCCGACAAAATTGTTGATTTGTGTGCTTCGAATGCTGATCCATTATACGAGATGATCTGCGCGGCACTCCAAAACGGTAGACAACTTGGTTCTTGAAAAGCGTAGCACGTGGTGTGCTTTCACTTCTCTAAGTGGAGCCGTACGCCCACTTGGAAAATGTAATCTGTAGCCGCAAGAATGAAACGATGTCCTTTCGAAGATGGTGGTTCTATTGGACCAGCTATATACGTGCCCTAACATTCGAACGGCCGCGACGCAATTGTCGGGTGTAGCACATTTGGAGGTTGGTGTAGAACCACTCCGTGCACTTGGCATTGGTGACGGCTCTTGGCGATTTTCATGCGGTCGGTCATCATCGAGGGCCGGTAGTACCACTAGTCTTTTAATTTTCATCTTCATTTTTGGACCGGTGGTGAGCGCCACGAAGTCACGAATGCACTTCTTTAACGATTTCACGGGCCTCGGACCCGCTTAAGCACCTTAGCCACATTTGATCAAAAGACCTTCGTACAATGTGTTGTTTATTAATGCGTAAGACGAGTTCTTTTCTTGATACGATGGGCTAGCGACCTATCGTCCGGTAGCTTTCTGTTTGCGGGTAGTTCATCGATGGTATCGCCCGATCTTACGTGTTTTCTATCACTGCTGCATGCTGATTCTTTTTCCTTTTCGATTTGTGTATTGTGTTCATGTCGAGCTGTGATAGGACTGACGTCCGTGAACTGACACTTCCACGCGATTCATCTTGCAAACAGGCAAATTCTTTTGCGAGACGAGCTAAAGCATCTGCTAAAGCATTCTCTTTTCTAGGAATTTTGTAGATTGTCACATTTGGAATGCGTTCCAACAATTTGTATGGCATCTTTGGAAGTATTGTTCGAGTCTTGGCTTTAGAAGTTCTATCTTGTCCGTGATCTGTTGAATGATTAACTGTGAATCCCCGTAGATGTTGATGTCCGTTATCCCGATTTGAATGGTTAATTCCAATCCCGTTATGAGGGCTTCGTATTACGCTTCGTTGTTTGTACACGCTTCCGTCAAGTGGTAGGAATATCTTAACATCCCCGCTCCGGTGTTATAAAGATTAGCCCGATTCCTGCCTTACAGGACACTTATCACTTGCGATTCTTCGTCTTTGTGTGCTTGAAGATGCTCCGTCGAAATACAATTCCCAACGTCGATCATCGGGGTCTTCTAGGCTCATTATTTGTTCGTCCGGCAAGTCATCATTGAGAGGAGATTCGGCCGGCAAAGGATGTCTTTGCGAGGAAGTACTGCTAAGACTTGTCCTTTACGGCACGCGGAGGCACGAAAGTTATATCGAATTGCAATAATATCATTGACCATCCGGCAAGTCCGTCGGAAAGTGTTGGACGAGTCATCGAGTATTGCAATGGATTAAACTTCGAGATCGAGTTGACCTTATGAGAAAGCATGTAGTGCACGAGCTTTTGAGCGGCGAAGATCGAGGCCAAACAATGCTTTTCGATTGCGGGATACCTTACTTCCGTCGGAAGTAAACGACGGCTTAAGTAGTAAAGAGCATTTTCTTTACCCTCATCATTGACTCTGAGCTAACGGGAGCTCAGAGAAGTCGTCTAAAGCCGCGGTGTAAAGTATCAGCGGTCTACACCGAGGCTGGGGCTGCTAAGACGGGAGGTGTCATTAAATATTGTTTAATGTCTTCGAAGGCCTTCGACATTTCTCTTCCCGAATAAATTTGGCGTCCTTTTTAACTAGTGCGAGAAAGGTCGACACCTACTGACGAGGTTTGAGATAAAGCGTCGAAGATATGCCGGCTTCCCTTGAAAAGATCGTAATTGTTTTAAGGTTTTGGGAGGCGGCATTTCTAAGATAGCTTTAATCTTCTCCGGATCGATTTCATTCCACGATGTCGGACAACGAATCCTAAGAATTTCCGGAGGTGACGCCAAGGCGCATTTAAGGGATTCATCTTAAGGTTAAATTGTCTTAATCGTTCGAAAACAATTCTCAAATCATACAGGTGGTTTTCCTTTACTTTGCTTTTGATGACGACATCGTCCACGTAGCACTCGACTTGATTGTGGATGAGATCATCAAAAATTCTTGTCATTGCTCTTTGGTAAGTTGCTCCTGCGTTCTTCAGTCCGAATGGCATCACCGTATAGCAAAATACTCCGATCGGCGTTACGAATGCTTGTAAGCTTTTCATCTTCGGAGCCATTTTATACTGGTTGTATCACGAAGATCCATCCATGAATGAGAATATTTCATGTGTCGAAACAATATCGATCATCGATTCTGGAATTGGTAGAGGAATTCATCTTTTGGACATGCCTTGTTTAAATCTACGAAGTCCACATAAATTCGATCGACCATTCTTCTTTACGCCTGCATCACATTGGCTAACCGGGTCGGGTATTGTTCTTCACGGACAAATTTAGCGTACTTAACTTTTAACTTGAGTAATGACAAGAATTTTTGATGATCTCATCCACAGTCAGGTCGAGAAAGTGCTACGTGGACGATGTCGCTCATCAAAAGCAAAGCAAAGAGAGAAAACCACTCGCATGATTCGAGAATTGTTTTCGAGCCGATTAAGACAATTTAATCCTTAAGATGAATCCCTTAAAATGCGCCTTCGGCGTCGCACTCCGGGAAATTCTTAGGATCTGCTGTTGTCCAGGCCGCCGTGGAATGTGAATCGATCTCGGAGAAGATTAAAGCTATCTCCGAAAGTGCCGCCTCCCAGACGCCTTGAAATAATTACGATCTTTTCTATGGAGGCTGGCATATCTTCTGACGCTTATCTCGAACTCGTCAGTAGGAGATGCTCGTACCTTTCTCGGCAGACTCGCTTAAAAAGGACGCCAAACGTGTTCGGGAGAAATGTCGAGAAGGCCTTCGAAGACATTAAACAATGTTTGATGGCACTCTCCGTCTTAGCAGCCCCAGTCTCAGGTGGACCGCTGATACGTCACACCGCGGCTTTGCAGCCGACTCTCCCGGAGCCCCGTTGGCCGGAGTCGATGATGAGGAGTAAAGAAAAATGCTCTTTACATACTTGCCGGCCGTTCGCACGCCGGAAGTAAGGTATCCCGCGATTGAAAAGCGTTGTTCGGGCCACGATCTTCGCACTCAAAAAAGCTCGGGCACTACATGCTTCTCATAAGGTCGACTCTGATCCTAGAAGTTTAATCCATCGTACATGCTTGATGACTCGTCCAACACTTTCCGGCGGACTTGCCGCATGGTCGATGATATTGTTGCAGACCCGATGTAACTTTCAAAGGGCCTCTGCGTGTCGTAGAAGGACAAGATCGTAGCGGAGCCTCCGCATGACACATCCCTTCATGCCGGCCGAATCTCCTCTCGATGATGGCTTGCCGAACTGAACAAATAATGAGCCCAGAAGACCCTGATGATCGACGCTGGGAACTGTATCTCGGACCAGACACCCCGAGCTACACTAAAGAACGAAGAATCGCGAAGTGATAGTGCCCGGTCAGGCAGGGATCGGGCTGAAATCACTATAACACGTGAGCGGGGGATGTGGCAGATATTCCTGCCACTGGGCGGAGCGATGTACTGAACCACGAGCTGCATACGAGGCCCTCATGAACGGGATTAGGAATTCGATCCATTCGAATGGGGATAACGCACATCGACATCTACGGGGATTCACGGTTAATCATTCATCGAATCGCCGGACAAAGATGCGATCCTAAAGCCGGGGCTCGAACAATGCTTCCGATGATGCTATACAACGCCTGTTGGAAACGCATTCGAATGTGACGATCTGCAAAATCTCCTAGAAGAGAGAATGCTTTAGCGGATGCTTTAGCCTGCTCCCGCAAAAGAAGAACTTGCACATGCCTGCAAGATGAATCCCAGTGGAGAGTTTCGGTTCACGGACGTCGGAGTCCTATGCGTGCTCGACATGAACACAATACGCAAATCCGAAAAGGAAAAGAGAATCGGCTATGCGGCGGTTGATAGAAAACACGGACGATCGTGCGTACCGTCGATGTGACTACACCGCAGTCGGGGAAGCCACCGGACGATAGGTCGCCAGCCCGGCGCATCGAGAAAAGAACTCCGTCTTACGCATTAATAAACAACACATCGTCTGCATAGATCTTTTCGATCGAATGTGGCTAAGGGTGTAAGCGGGTCCGAGGCTCGTGAAATCGTCAAAGAAGTGCATTCGGGACTCCGCGCGCCACTACCGGTGGTCCAAAATGAAGATGAAAACAAAAGACTGGGTGCACTCACTGGCCCTCGATGATGACCGGCCGCATGAAAAATGCGCCGAAGAGCCGTCACTGATGCCGAGTGCGTCGGAGCGGTTTCTACACTAACCTGCAAACGTGCTACACCGAACAGTTGCGTCGTGGCCGTTTGAGTGTTGGGGCACGAGATATAGCTGAGTCCACCGTAACCACCGTCTTCGAAAGGACATCGTTTCAGCTCATGCGGCTACGATTGCATTTCCAAGTGGCGCGAGCGGTTCCTAATTTTCAGAAGAAGTGAAAGCACACCACGTGCTACGCTTTTCAGAGAACCGAGCTGTACCACCGGCTTTGGAGTGCTCGCAGCGCGAGATCCATCTCGAGATAATGGCGCATCCGACACATCGAAGCACACAAATCAGCAATTTTGTCGTGAGACATGGAATCGGCTCGGCGATATCCTCGACCCTACTACCCGAGAGCAAGCGGTCTCACGTGAGGCTTTTAATAAAACTCTCGAATTCGGAAATCTTAAAGAGGCCCGGGACGTATAATAAAGAGAGACTGGCACGAGAAATTGTCTCGAAGCCTTATGGGCCTAACGGACAACCTCTCGCGGCTCCTACTCGAGCTACACCTTACGCTCTGGTGTGCGGAGTCCGAGGCGGTGTTACCTTTAGAGGTTCGACTTCCTTCACTCCGGGGCCGCAGCTTGCAAGCAAGATCACGGCGTAAGCAAACGCCGTACTACGACTCGAAGGGTCAGAAAGCTTGGAAGGGCAAGGCTTGGCGGCGCAACAGAATTTAGAACTATGCTCAAGCTAAGATGGTTCGAGCTGTGACAAAGTAGTCGCGAGAACCCAGAAGTTGGTGACAGTTCTCGTTCTCGAAGACATTCTTGCACGCGAATAGGAGGAAAATTTGAACCGGCAGGAAGGACCGTTTGTGGTTGAGCGATATGCTCGGGGAGGTTCTGCCGGCTAGTGAATTGCCGGGGAGAACGACGTATGCTTAGATCAACGGACGATGCTTGAAAAAGTATTACGGCACGATGTTTCG
>JAKZJZ010001016.1:0-33043 GCA_022702705.1 Papilionanthe hookeriana x Papilionanthe teres | reverse complement strand
TGGAAGCTAATCTGGCAGCAATTTGCAAGGCTCTTGAACTTGCTATGGCTTTCAACTGGAAATTCATCATTGTGGAAAATAATTCAGCTTTGGTAATTAATGTCTTAATGCAAAATCATCATCTAGCCTGGCCTCCTCCAAATGATCATTAATTAAAATGGCAGCATGTGTACTGGATTAACAAAATTAAGGCATTTGCACTTCAGTCCAACATCAAGTATAGCCATATCTATAAGGAAGGGAATAGACCTGCTCATTGGCTAGCTAGAAATGCAGAATCTACTCTTCAGGTGATGGTGTCTACAACCCCAACCCCACATCTGCACTTTCTCATGGATGCAGATTATTTAAAGGCACCTTATTTCAGCATTTGTGAGCCACCGAATTCATTGTCTTACATTGTCTTTGGATGGAGGTTCCATTTTCCAATTGCAGGACATCAATTTGCTCCTTGAGTCTTTATATGTTTTTTGCTACCTTGGGGCTAGTTTTCTTATATCCAATCTTTTTTGTATCTCTGATTTGTTTTGGTGTAGAGTACGTGTTCGGGCAATGTTTGTGCAAGTTTTATTTTTGTTTCAAATTTCAACACGTAGGGAGTCTCTTGTAGCTCCTTCAACTTAAATATATATATATATATATATATATATATATATATATATATATATATATATATATATATATACATACATATATCTATATATACATATATGTATATATACATATTTATATATATACATATATGTATATATACATATTTGTATGTATATATATATATATATATATATATATATATATATATATATATATATATATATATATATATATATATATATATATAATGGCGGCTCGGTAAGGAGTTTGCTCTCGCTAGTGGTTTCAACCATGACCTCGTCGGCGGCTAAGTCTCGTGTGAGCTCTCCGGTGGGTTCTCGCCTTGGTTCCTCTCACTTTGGCCTTTTGTGAAGTTTGGTTTTGTGATTTGGTCACTTTTCCGTCCGTTTCGAGTCTTCCCGGGCTCCTCCTTTTCAAAATTTTACCGTTCCATCGCTTGCTTCGTCGAGCTCCACATCTTGCTCGTTCTTACCGTAAGGTTCTCTTTGTTCTTCGTGGTCTTTCTCGTTTCACTTTTCCGGTTCGTCCCACCCGGTTTCTCCTCCCCGCCTCCTCGCTAGTGGGAGTTCCCCGACCGGGCTTACCCTATGGCTTGTCCAATTGATTTGGAAACCAACTTAAGTTGGGCTAAAGCCACTTATGCTCGGAGTGGTTGGCAATGCCCCTTCGACTCGCCGACCCCTCTAAACTCATTTTCCCCGAAAACCTTCATGAGGCCGCCGCAGGGAAGATATCCCGCCCTTTCATTCACCCACTTGAAGTTAAAGAAGGTTGCCCCGCTCGTTATTTTCACCGATGAAGAACCGTCGCCTTTGGATGAGGAGGTGAAACTTTCTCCGATCGGCAAATTCATGCTCGGGACACCCAAAAATGGAAAGTGTCGAAATTTCTTCGCATCCCTTAACTTCAAGGGAAATTGGAAAATTGGACTTTTAGATGGGAGACATTTGCTAATTAACTTCACTAATGAAGAGGATTATGAACTCCTGTTTGCTAAACAAGTTGTTAACATAGCTGGGGTGGAGATGAAAATCATCAAGTGGACCCCCAACTTTGATCCCAAGCAAAGACCCACCCATTGTTCCTATTTGGTTCAAATTACCAAATCTTCCCTATAGGTACTTCAACCAAACAACACTATTCCAAATTGGTAGATCTCTTGGCACACCCCTAAGACTCGATGCCGAAACTCTAAATAAGGCTAAACCCGAAGCGACCTAGAATTCAAGTTGAGAGGGACATTACCTTGCCTATGGTCCACAAGATCCGGATTGGTTCTCGCCAATGAGGGACAATGGCAAGAAGTCATTATGCAACAAAAGCCTTACTTCGCTCCCATTGTAAAATGTTTGGACATACCAATGAGAAATGTTTTAGACTCCACCCTCCTAGCGTAAAAGTACGTAACACCGGTAAAACTACAACTCGAAACTTCCTCACATGAAACCGTCGTTGTTAATCGGGACCCTGGGGCTTCCGGATCCGCTGAATTTCTTCCACGCTCGGGGACCAACTGGTATTTCCCCTCCACAAGCTCCAATTCACCTTGTGTCTCCTATCACCGGTGCCGGTAATGCCCTCCTTAGAACAACCCCTCCCCCTACCAGCTTATGAATCAGCTTCCCCAATACTGCTAGTCCCACCGACCGGTGTAGAAAGGAGGAATTGAAGTCGAATGATCACACCTAGTCCATCAACCGAGCGACTAACCGACCCACAGGTCCCCACTCAAGTTGAAGTTAATCGATGCAATCGGATTTGGAAGGCAAATGGCTCACACGGATCTCCAAGAAACGAAAAAAAGGCTCTTTCCGAAGTTCGAAGCCGGGTACTCCTCTTCGTGGGGAACCGGTCGGCAATTCTTTAACCAGGGGAAGATCTAGATCTAGATCTCGCCTTCCCTCACCCCTTTACCTAATCTATGATTAGTTTCCTAATTTGGAACATTAGGGGTATTGCTAATCCCCTTACTTTTAAAAGGCTTTTGTATCTTAACAAAAAATATAAATTTTGGTGCATTTCTATTCTGGAACCACTAGTTCACAAGTGTCCACGTAAGATTATCAGCAAATTACATGGATTCTCTCATTATGCTAATCGCAACAACAAAATTTGGGTTTTCTCGTGAAAAGAGGTTTCTGGATCGTTCTAATCGACAACAAACAATTTATTCACTCTTCTTTTCCGATTAATGGGAGACATGGCACTCGCAACCTTTGTCTATGGTGGCCGCAATAGAGCCGACAAAAAATTGTTATGGGACCAACTTCATTAGATCAGCTTACGACTGCATTCACCTTGGTTAGTTGGAGGTGATTTCAACAAGCATTGGGTCTACTCGCGAGAAGAAAGGAGTGCGTACCTCCCAAGCTTCCCCGATATGACTATGTTCAATGATAATATCACCGCCGCCAACCTCTTCGACATCGGTTTTAGAGGATCCGAGTTCACTTGGAAGAGGGGTAAAATCTTGGAGAGACTCGACGTGGTCCCGGTGAATAATGATTGGCTTACAAGTTGGCTTCAAACTTATGTTACTCATCTAAACTTCTCTCGGATCCGATCACGTGCCCCTCCTCATCTCCATAACCTCTCCTAGCCGCTCCAATACTCCCCTCCCTTCGGATATTTAAATGTTTGGTCCACTTATGAGGGTTTTCATAATGTGGTAAAGGATCACCGGTTTTGTGAGGACCAGCCTGATCCATTAACTAAGCTAAGTATATTGCGGAACAATTTAAGTAAAGCCCTTAGAAAATGGAGCTGGACATCCATCGGGGATTTTCTCTGTCGCCGTTAATGAAGCCGAGAGGAACTTGTCTAAAGTGGAAGCCGCCGTTGAAGCCGAACTCGAACCCGAAGATATGTTCTACTCTGCACAACTAAATTTACTTACTGCTATCGAGAAGTTGGATCAGTATCTGAAACAGAAAGCTGCTTTTAACCATTTCCTTCATGGGGACAGAAATACTCAATTTTATCAGCCCGTATCAAATATAGAAGAAAATGCAACACCATTCACTCCATTTTGTCCTCAGATGGGAGAATTGCTAATCGATGACAATGAGATCGGGCTAGATGATGTCTCATACTTTCAAAAGCTCCTCAATCATAACCCCTCGTGCAGAAAACCCATTGATGATTCTATGTTCCATGAGAAGTACCAATACACCACGCAATCTCACAACTTACTTCCATACCCTCACTCGAGAGATCCGGATGGCTCTAAATTCAATCGACCCATCTAAAACCTGCAGCCCGCATGGATACACCGCCGACTTCTACAAGAAGGAGTAGAATCGTCGGGGAGGATGTTGTTGCCGCTCGTCCAAAGCTTCTTCCAAGGACAATCCCTCGCCTAGCTATTTCTATGCTTCTAAGCATGGTACCGATTCCAAAAAGCTCTACCTCGCAAAGATGGGAACACTTTAGACCCATTAGCCTCACTTCGTGATTAGTAAAGTAATCAAGCAAAGTCATGGTGGGAAGACTTCAACCTCATTTGGATAACATAATCGCTCGAATCAATCCGCCTTTGTCAAAGGCAGATTAATTATCGATAATGTTCTCGTCGGCACAAGAACTCCTTTTGGATTTAAATAAAGTCCATAGGGAGGCAACTCGATTTATAAACTCGACATACAAAAAGCATATGATACTATAAATCGGGATTTTATCATTGAAGTATTGATTGCAGAGGATTTAATCACCAATTCCGTAACTTTATTTCAAGGTGGCTCCACTCCAATGAACATTCCATCCTAATTAATGGTTCCGCTGGAGGCAAGTTCAAAGCCACTAGAGGTCTACAAAGAAGGTGACCCCTTATCTCCCACTATCTTCATCCTCGCAGTGGACTATTTCTCCAAGATGATCGACCATGAGTTGCCGAACAAACCTTATGCAAGGTTCCATCACGGATCCAACCTCTCCATTACCCATCCGATTTATGTCGATGATATCATGCCGTTTTCCAGTCGCTCACAAAGCAAATGTTAAGAAGGTTAAAACTTGTTTGGATTCCTTTCAACAACAATCGTGCATGGTGTTCAATACCGATAAGTGTCACCGATTTTCTCAAACTCGACAACTAGCCCGACCAAGCAATGGATCTCGAACTACACCGGCTTCAAATGTGTTTCTCCTCCTCTCGAAATACCTGGAGCTTTCCTCACCATGGGCGTAACAAAACAAATACAATTCGATGATATCATTGCCAAGATTAACTCACAACTTAGCAAATTGGACCATCTCCTTTTTATCTAATGGTGGTAGGATCACCCTTCTCAAGAGTATCCCGACCACTTTCCCCTCATACCTACTCCAAATGGTCACTATGAAGAAAAGTACCCAACTAGCAGATGGAGAGGGCTTTTAATGTAGTTTCTCCGGTCCGGCCGAATAAGCAACCGCACTGGACCTCTTGGCAACCGTTGCTAAACCAACCGCCGGCAGTGGCCCGGGACCGAAAGGTCTCCCACACATCCAATAAGTCAACTTCTCGCAAACTTTGGGTACATTTCGTGGCCCAAACCTCTCTATGCGGCTAAGTTCATGATGGGGAAATACCGCATATCTTCACACCCCTCCTGATGGAAAGAAAATTGGGGGATTCTAGAACTCGGGTCAAACTTCTCAATGTTAGAAAGACAAATCGAGGACTTATATATCCGGAATTCGGGAAGGGGAGAAATCAACTTCCGCTTCGATAATCGGTGCCCCAAAGAATGGCCGGTTGCTAGAAGCCCACATCTCGATCATTCTTCTAAAGTTTCGACTTCGGGAGGGGCATAACTGGTCTCTTCCCCACCTCAAAGCCATTCTCCAAGACTATTCAGCTTCTCTGATCTCCACCATCAAAATTACTAGAACTGCTCCTGACTCTATCTCCAGGCCCAATTTTCAACATCAAAGTATCTCTAAAGTCTTCTATAACACCCTATACCAGTGGACTCCTGTGCCTTGGCATCTAGCTGCTTGGAATCAATTTCTGTCCCCATCTATGGCCTTCATTTGTTGGAGAACTCTCCACGCATTAATTCCCACGGATGACATTCTGAAGCTCAAAGGGCTTAGAGGCCCTTCCAAGTGTGTCTTATGCAATTCTCGGGAGGAATCCATCCCCCATTTGTATTTCAACTCGCTCTTTCTCCAGCTTCGCTTTGGCATCACTTATCTAATAGCAAGTGCATTAAGAATTGTCACTCGGGAAGAATTTAATGATCTCTCGGTTAGAGGGAATAGCAAGCATATTCAAACTATCCATCTCATCGTCATCCGGTTTCTGTGGATGGCCAGGAACAATGCCAAATTTAATGGTATTGCCGCCTCTTCTACCAAAGTGGCCAAAAACAGCAAAGCCTATCTACACAAAATCATCCGTCACAAAGGCTTCACCAACTCCGTTAAACATCGATTTACACACTTCCTCTACTCCTCGCCCCAAGGTCCTATCGGTTAATCGGCTTCCCCCACTAGACCAACTATTAAAATTAACACTCGATGGCAGCTTTTTAAATGGGAAAGCCGATGTTGGGGGCATTTTCGAAATCACTATGGTCACCGTCTTCTTTATTTCTATGCTCCTATACTAGCTATGGATGCAATGGAAGCCGAGTACATTGCGAGCCCTTATGCCCCGCATCTAAGACAACCGTTCAATCGGTCTAACCTCCGGATCGAAGTTGATTCCACTCGCTCTTGTTCATAACTTACATCCGGAGTGTGGTTCTTCTTGAAGGCACAACTACTCGGATCCACCGGATTCAACAGCTCTCATCCCCTCGATTACCTTCTCTCGCAATTTTAGTGGAAGGAAACAAAGTTGCCCACCTGACCGGCATGTAAGGGTGCTTCCTCTCAGCAGGTGAGGGTATCCACTACCCCAAATTATGAGTTAAACTTGCTCATTGAAGGAGACAACCGAGCCTCCCCCAAATTAGGACCGGGGAGGAAATAATTCAAGCATGGTTGGTTTTTTGGGCTTCGTTTTTTCTCCCGTGCCGCACTCTCTAGTTGGCTGGATGTTGGTAATCTCCTACTATCGCCCCAATACTCCTTGGGGAGTGTCATTGGGTTATGTGTTTATCGGGCACATTTTTTCGGGATAGGTCTTTTTTACTTTTAGGTTAGTTACTTTTCCCTTTTGGTGTGAAATTGTATCGAGTCATGTTTGTTCCCATAGGGGATATTTTGTAACTTCACTCCTTTAAGTCAAAAAAAAAATGTATATATATATATATATATATATATATATATATATATATATATATATATATATATTTTTTCAAAAAACTTGCCTAGCGAGCAAGAAGTATATTAATCACCATCTTATGTTCTTACAAAAGGAAGACCTATCCTATCACCATGCAAAAAACCGCAAGGGAAGGTGGAGGTGTAGTTTCTACCAAAATTTCCCTTTTACAATAACCCCGAGATGCAAGCCAGTGTGCAGGAGCATTACCCTCCCTAGGTATATATGAAAAAATTACATTTATACTCTCAACCTCTCCCTTCACTCTATTCAACCATCTCTGAATGTACCATGGAGCAACTTCAGTCCCTTGCAGGAAGCTAATGCAATTAGAAGAGTCTGATTCTACCATTAGGAATCTCACATCACAATTCTCAGCAATTTTAATTGCCCAAAAGATGGCCACCATTTCAGCCTCAAGAGCATCACAGTACCTCAACAGAGAGTAGAAGAACAATAAGCAATGCCCCACCCCATTTCTAAAGATGCCACCAATCCTCGCTCGCCGAATTTTGAAGCTTCCATCGATATTAACTTTGATCCAATAGGAAGAGGGAGGGGACCACCCAAGCAACCGGAGAAAGGGGGAGGAATGTTCGTAACCTACTTGCGTATATCGATGAATTTGTGATATTTAGTAAGTTTCTTAAGGTAAGTTAAGCAATGAGCGAAGAACAAGGAGGCAGGGACGAACCCCCTCAAATCTAACCTTATTTCTGCCCATCCAGATAAACCAGGCCACAACACAAGGAACCACCAGGACATTCACCTTATGCCAGTCCCCCCAACACATCAATAGGTCCAGCCAACTTAATTGCAAAGTATCTACCTGAATCCTGCTTATCACATGCCTCCAGTCCTCTTGAGAGAAGGCACACCCGAAGAACAAATGATCCCCAGCATTCTTCCTCCTCGCATACATAATAGACAAGCAGGAAGGCCCTCTAATTCCCTTTAATTTGAGGATATCATCGTAGGAAGAAGTAAATGTCTTAATCTCCAAGCAAAAGAAGGACATGGAAGGAGACAAGCAGCTTGCTCCACGACTCGAGTCCCCACCCGATATGGTCCCGTGAATAGAATTTCGAAAGATAAAGGTCCCCGACTTTTGATGACGTTGTCGTTTGGTGATAATCTTATCTCTTTTTTCAGGATGAAAGGGAGTCAAGAGTACTCGCTCGTAGCTAGTCGAGATTTAGGATGTTTTCCGTACTCGTCAGCTCCATTGGTTTTCGTACCAAAAGGTATTAACATAGCATTTAGATATAGAAGGTCCATCAACATTTTGTGGGCAAGTGAGTTTCTCCCCTCCCCACACCCAATTATCAAGCCAAAAATTGATATGACCCTCTCCCGGCCTCCGGATAAAGGTCTCGTTTCAGCCTTATCTTCGACCTTCAAGAATTCCTTCCACAATCTAGAGTCCCCAGACTTAGGCACCACTCGGAGATGGGTGATCCTTTCTACGGTATTTACCATGCATATACCGAGCCCAAATGGTATCATTAGCCCTGAATCTAATCCACAATTTACATAAATTTATGAAGCCGAGTCGTTCAAAGCTTCTAAACCCCGCACTCCCAACACTGAAGGGGTTTACAAAGTTGCTTCCAGGATGACCAATGGATCCGCTTATGCTCGACCGACCCCAAAGAAATTTGTTGAAAATTCCGCCAATGCTTGTTTGTGTACTCTTTTTCATGATAAACATCCGTAGAGCATAGGAGGGAGGGCAGTTAAAATGCTCTTCGAGAAAGTTAGTCTCCCTCATTAGGGACAAAAAGGAATTAGACCACCCGTAAATTTGTGTTTTGATTTTCTCGGAGATTTCTTAAAAATGAGTTTGTCTTGATCTTCCCTTAATCAAATGGACTCCCGAGTAATCGATAGGAAAAGTAGCAGATCGAAAGCCAGTGTAATCAGCAATCCGAGTTTTCATCATCGGTCGACATTAGAACTAGAGGTAGAAATGGCATTTCCGAAGATTAAGCTCCAAACCGAAACCTCCTCGAAATGAGCTAGTGTTTTCATTACTTTTTTAATAGCCACTTTAGAAGCCTTAGAGAAGATAATGATATCATCAAGCATAAGATAAATGACTTACAATTAAATTGGACTCGTGATGGTAAGTCGAACTTGGTGTTCGGGTGAAGACAAAATCTAATAATCTGGATAAGTAGTCAAAAGCTAGGATAAAAATGGTAGGGGAGAGAGGATCACCTTGCTCGATACCTCTGGAAGCTCTAAAGAACCCATGGCATTTCCCATTCACCATAACAGAATGAGCATTATTGCTTAGCCACCTATGGATGAGTCGAACAAAACCCGGTCGAAAACCCCAAGATATAAAGTTTGGGTGATAAACCCCCAACTAATGGTATCATATGCTTTTCTTATATCCAACTTGAGTATCACATTGTTGCCTCTACATTTCTTATCTAAATCCAACACCAATTCCTCGAGCCGACAAGATATTATCCGAAATTGATCTCGCCCTTCACAAATGCAGCACTGATCAGGGCAAATCGAAGATTCAAATGTGGTCGCAGTCTTGCCATGATGATTTTACCGATAATTTTGGACATTACGAAGTAAGGCTAATTGGTCCGTAATCTCCCCATGATTTTCTCAATTTGTTTTTTGGGATTAAAATAATTGTAGAGTGCGAAAAATACTCGGGAAGATCCATACCCCGGAAGAAGTCTTGTACAGACTTCGAATAATCTCCTTCCCAACAACCGTCCAACCAGCCTTTATAAAAGTTGGAAGAGAAGCCATCAGACTCTGCAGCTTTAGCATCATCTAAGGAGTCTAATGCATTTTTTATCTCCTCCTCCCCGGGATTTCCACTAAGTTAAGATTCGAACATACATATTCTGGGTCCGTAGCAAATTCTCATAAATAGGGGTAGGACAAATATCGGGTTGGGTAAACATTCGAGCAAAGTGGTTAACACGCATCCAAAGCTATATCTTCCGCATTATGAAGCACAATCCCAACTTCATCGTTGATGGAAAGAATCATGTTACACTTCCTCTTATACTTAATGAATGCATGATAATACTTTGTGTTTCTATCCCCTTCAATAAATCTGCGCAAGAAATGCTTTCGTTTATAAAACTCCTCCTGGTATGTGAACTGGACCAAGAATCGATCTTGTGCATTATAAAGAGTCGCTTCATCGCCCACACCATTAATAAAACCAGTTTCAAGCAGACCTACATCCTCTTCAACTCTTCTTAAGATAATCCCGTACATTCCCAAAACCGTCCAATTCCAAGCTTCGAAATGCCGAGCAGTGATTTTGTGCAAATTCCATAGGTTACCCCAAGAGGAGCCTCCCATGGGGGAAACCCACACCTTCCCTAGTTCAGCTGGAAAATCCGGGTGCTTAGTCCACATGTTTTGAAATCCGAACATACCACCATTACTCGTTAACTGGTGTTGTTAATAGAGATGAGCAAAGGTCTGTGATCTGAGCCAGCCATGGATAAATGAGTCACAATGGTATAGGGAAATTGCTGAAGCCAAGAGGAATTCCCCAACACTCTGTCAAGTTAACCAGGAAATTGCTGAACATACCACCATTTCTTTTCAGCAGCAGAAGAAAGGCAATTAAAATCTCCACCAACAAGCCAAAATGAATTGATGCTGGGAGCAATGTTAACCAGGTTATTCCAAAGATTCCGTCGAAGAACAGAGCTGAGCTAGCATAAATGAAAGTGACAAAACCAACAAAATCACCAATAGAAACTTGAATATGCATAAATTGTTGATGGTCTACCAAAATAGAACAATTTAACTCCTTTCTAGCAAAAACCCAGATCTTATTACTCACATTAATCCAACATTGGAAGTTAGGGAATTTTTTAATGATGCATTGAGAATTTTTATTAACCATGGGTTCAAGTAAAGCAAAACACCATAGCTTGTAATATTTAACCATATATTTAACTCTGCTAAGAGAGGAGGGATGAGCAGCCCCTCTTATATTCCAGCACATGTAAAATTTATCATATTAGAAGAGTTTCCCTTTTCCCCTAGTCCTGAGGGCGTAGAGAAGCTATCGTGAGGATCACATAAAGGCTAGGATTCCAAGTAGACTTTGTATCTCTCGATTTACTTTTCTTCCTTTTACTGTTTTTCCGAATTTGCCATCCGTACTTCGGCTCCTCATTCACCACTCGAATCTTTCCCCCGATCAATTCCATTCTATTTTCCACTTCCCCGATAATCCTGTGGAGGGATTCACTTCTATAATCTTCATGGTTTCACCCCCTCCACCACACCTCGTCGCTCCTTCACATTCTCCACATCCTCTTTTTCCCCTTCACAATCCGTACTTCCTCTTTCAGTCCCTGGAGGGTCAAGAATAACCACATCCCCTGGAGACAGCCACAGCATTCGACCCCGCACATCCCCAGAGCCAAGTTAACCTTCCGCTTACTAAAAGGTTTCTTTTTGCCGGGAGGATGAAGTCTCGTAGCAATTTTCCAACTCATGACCAAACATTCTACAAGTGCTTGCAATAGAAATGGTTTAAATTCTACTTCCACCTCCCTGCCGAAACCCTCATCGGTAAATCCTCATCTCGTTCTCACCCACACTCTATGGATATCGTGAGAGTAATATCCCTTTCCACTAAAACCCTTCGTCAGCTGTGATCCAGCTAGATCAAAAGTATGAGTGTCTCGTTTTTAAAGGGGTTCCAAGTGCTTGACTTATGTTAAATAGAGCATTGTGATCATATAATCGGATAGGTAAATTAGGTAGTTTATACCACATGGGGATGATAGGTGGCTCCTTTAGTGGATCAAATTCGGGGGTCCACTTTAATAACTTCATATATGTTCGAACAATTAGGATAGATTGTTTGCCAAAAACTTTTGCATAGTCTTCCTCATTAGAAAGTGTAATGAGCAAATGCCTACAATCCAGCAGCCCAAGCTTCCAGCTTCCAGCAAGGTTTAAATCCTCAAAACTCTTCCTTACATATTCCATCTTTGGATGTCCCATCTGAAACTTCCAGATCAAAGAAAACTTAATAGAATCATTAAGACATTTCATGTCTTTTTTGGAGAACAACACAGCAGGCGAGCCATCCTTGTTACCAACAGGATTAATGAAAGCGGCATTACCCCTACCAGCAGCAGTATCATGCAATGTTTGGGGAAAAACCAAATGGTCAAAGGATTTGTGGGCAGAGTTCCTCATACCCACTACCCCAGCATAAGAAGCTTTAGCCCACAGAGCATTAGTAGCAGCATCAATAGGATATGGCCGAGCAGGGTTAGCCATAGAACAGCAGGAAGCCCTCCCCCACACCAAACCAGCGAATGCAACAGTAAAAATTTGAAAATCTTCCAACCCGGGAAAGACAAAACCCTTCCAAACAACCAAAAAACCCAAGAGGAAGTCTCTCCAGGAAGAAGAAACAAGAAAAAGAACCTACCAGCTCCATCCAAACCGCCAGCTCGCCAAAAGCAAACCCTAAGCAGAGCACCTCCCTCCTTACCAGCAGCCATATTACCATTATATATATATATATATATATATATATATATATATATTAAAGAGAAGGAGCTACAAGAAACTCCCTACATGTTGAAATTTGAAACTAAAGAGTTACAAAACATTGCCCAGTCACAAACTCTACACCAAACAAAACAAAAACTAAGTGATTGGAAATAAGAAACTAGCCCCAAAGTAACATAACCAAGAATAAATGTAGGGGGTAACATAGAAAGACTCAGGGAGCAAAATTAAGGTGCTGCAGATGGAAAGTGAAACCGCCAGCCAGAGACAATGGGACAAATAATCGCGTTGCCCACAATTCTGAAATAAGGTGCCTTTAAGCAATCGAATCCATCGAAAATTCAGCCGAGGGGTAGGGGCAGTAGACACCATCACTCGTTGAGTAGACTCGCATTTCTAGCTAGCCAATGAGCGCTCTATTCCCTTCTTTATAGATATGGCTATACTCGATGTTGGATTGATGTGCAAAAGCTTTGATTTTATTAATCCAAGTACACATGCCGCCATTTTAATTGATATTCATTAGGAGAAAACCGATGCAAGCTGTTGATTTTGCTTTAAGACATTGATTACAACGAACAATTATTTTCCACAATGATGAATTTCAAGTTGAAAGCCATAGCAAGTTCAAGAGCCTTGCAAATTGCAGCACGATTAGATTCCAAAGCATCTTCAACAATAACGGGAGATCGAAAGTATGCAAGGCATCTTCCCTCATGATTCCCGAACAAACCACCACTCTGCCACTCCCTCACCGAGTAGGAACCATAAGTATTGGCCTTGATGTAAGGGGTGGGTGGGTACTTCTGCAGTAAAGTTTGAATGTGATATCTTGTAATGTGTTTTTTATGTGAGACCTTCAAAATGGCCGGGAAATTCTTTAGCTGGATCAGTTTTGTAAGAAAGGATACACAATTTCCCACCACAGTAGCTACTGTGCTTTTACAATTGTCAAATTTGATGGAATTTCTATGCATCCAAATAAACCAAGTAATCATGAGAGGAATAGTACTCAATTTGGACTTCTGCCAAGAGGTCCAAGTAGGCTGCGAGATCCAACCGATCCGTAAGAATGGTGTTTATGTTAATCTCTCTAATGATCCCCTTCCACATCTCTTGGGAAAAATTGCAATGGAAGAACATGTGATGAACAGACTCCTCCTCAACCCCACACAGATATCATTTGGAAGGTCCTCTGATCCCCTTTAGCTTTAAAATGTCATCAGTTGGAATAAGCTTGTGAAACACTCTCCAGGTGAAAATAGACATTGAAGGGGTGAGGTATTTGTTCCGCATATTTCGCCCCAATGAACTTTAGGCCACTCATGGATCTTTAAATACATTTGTTTAGTAATGCCGTGAGTAGTACCATTACTCCAAATAATTTTATCATGGTTGTTTCTATCAAATGGGATGGTGGCAATCTGTTAGCAGACTCGACAGTTGACAAATTTCTGAAGTTCCCGTAAAGACCACTTCTCATTTTCCCAGCAATTTGAAACAGTGAAACAGATTTTATCAATGTTTGGGATGGCTTCCTTCATATGGGAAGGGCACCAATTGTCTTCCCAGAAACATACTTGGCCATTACCCAGCTCCCAGCTATAAAGAGATTCAGCAATTTCCCTATTCTTCAGCATATGTTTCCAGACTCTAGAAGCACCCATCTTTATAATAACCTTAGAAGGATGGCAGCCTTTGCAATATTTTCCAATCAAGAACTTAGCCCAAAGAGAGTTCTTCTTTCTGAACTGAATCCAGAGTTCGCAATAGTTGACTTTCTGCAGCTGTTGGATGCCTTTAAAACCCAAACCCCCAGCCTCAAATGGTTTAGCCAGCTTATTCCAAGCCATCCAATGGATCTCCTTTCGTTACCAGTCCATAAGAACCTATTAAATAGACCTTCCAGTTGGTACTCGGTGCTTCTTTTCAATGTAGTCATTTGGAGAACATAATTAGGAAAAGTGGTGAGAATGCCGTGAAGGAGAGTGAATCTACCTCCAGCAGATAAATAAGAGTTTGTCCAGTTTTCCAATTGAGCCTTCACCTTCCCAATATATCATCAAACTGAGTTTGCCTGACCCTCCCTTTAATGAGTTGCACTCCAAGATATTTCATAGGAAGGGAAGCTTTAGAGAAACCTGTGTGATGCAAAATCCAGTGAGTTACATTGGCATTGATAATCTTAGGAAAGATGATCTCACACTTAGCTTTGTTGAATTGAAGGCCAGAAATGAGTTGAAACTGGTTTAGACATTTGATCACTTGCTTGACAGCATTTTTTGAGGCCCTAGAGAACACCATGATGTCATCAGCATAAAGAAGGTGAGAGATAACAATGTTGGATTTGTGGTGGTATCTAGCATGTTGAAGAGGAGCAATCTGATAATTAATGAGTCTAGACAGATAGTCCATGACCAAAATGAAGATGGAGGGGGATAGAGGGTCCCCTTGTTTAAGCCCCCTAGTGGCTTGAAAACCATCCCAGCTCTGACCATTGATCAAAATGGAATGATAATTAAACTTAAGCCAATTCTTGATCAAAACACAGAAATCTTCATTAAAACCTCTAGAGTGCAGAACCTGAAGTATAAAATTCCATTCCAGAGTATCATATGCTTTCTTAATGTCAAGGTTATAAATCAAGTTGCCCCCCCTGCAAGGGTTGTCAAGATCTAAAAGCATTTCTTGAGCGAGAAGGACATTATCGACAATGGTTCTACCAAGGACAAAAGCTAATCGGTTAGTGGCGATAATCTTATCCAGATGGGGTTGAAGCCTGCCAACAAGGATCTTACTTATTATCTTACTGATTACAGTGGTAAGGCTGAGAGGTCTATATTGGTTCCAGATTTTGGGATCAGGGGTCTTGGGGATAAGAACCATGGTAGAAGCATAGAAATAGTGTGGGATGTCCATGCCTTGAAAAAAGCTTTGAATCGCAGTACAAACTTCCAACTTGCAAATATCCCAAGTCTTCTTGTAGAATTCGAATTGTAGCCATCGGCCCAAGCAGCCTTCAGAGCTATCAATAGTAGTCGAGTCCAAATCCGCATTTCATCTTGAGAAGGAACTTCAGTTAGTTGGAGTAGATGTGTGTAGTTGCTGACATCTTCAAACAGCCCACTGTCAATATCAGGAATGGAATCAGCCTTAAAAGTAAGCAAATCTCTATAAAAATTAATAGCATTGTTGGCAATGGCAGCATTGTCTCTAATAATTTCTCCCTGATCAGTAGTAATAGACATGGATGGTATTACTTTTTCTTCTAAATTTAATGCAAGCATGGTAATAATTAGTGTTCCCGTCACCATCTTTGAATTTAATACAAGAAGCTTTCTGTTTAAGCATAAGATCCCGCCAGTTAATGTACCGCATAAGCTTGTCTTGAGTTGCCATCAACTCAATATTCTTACTTCCATCTACCCGAGCCTCCATTTCCGCTTTTGAATATTCCTTTCAATACCGATAACACCTTTGTTAATATCCCCAATAGATCCCCAGCTCCAACTTCTCAAAGACTCTAGCAATTTTAATTTGAAGTTTTTGATGTTTATCAAAAGGGTTGTTACAACTTGCTCCAACCCAGCTTATTCCGAACAATGGTTTTGAAATTACTACGGGTAGCCCGTAAGTTCGAAATCTGAAAGGGGGGGTCTGGTGGTTGTTGGGGGGAGGAGCAATAGTGAGGAGGATAGGTTTATGATCAGAACCAGCAAAGTTTAAGTGAGTTATGTTGGTATATAAGAAATTTTGATGCTAAGTGATGTTAGTCATGAACCTATCCAGCCTTTCCCAAATACTTCCTCTCCTCCAAGTAAATTTAGTGCCCTGATATCCAAGGTCAAACAGACCAGCATTCTGAATATTTTCATTAAACAGATCCATAGTGTGTTGATTAGGAATTCTGCCTCCTCTTTTTTCATCAATAGAAGCAATGCAGTTAAAATCCCCACCAACTATCCAGCTAAATTGCTCAGTCTTACTGATTTGCGGCAGCTCTTGCCAAAGTGCTATTCTGTCTTTAGGGGTGCAGCCAGCATAACCAAAAGAGGCTGCCAACTTTATACCTTGCCAATTAAAATGGAAATGGTCCAATTGGGGGTGATCCACTTGGAGAGTCCAATGGAGTTCTTTTCTACAAATGAGCCAAATTTTATTAGAGGAGTTAGCATAAAAAGTGCAGCCTGGGAAATTTTTCAAAATTTTGTTTTGGGTTTTATTGACCATGGGTTCCAAAAGAATGATACACCATAGTTTGTGTTTCTTGTATAAGTAGATAAGCCTTTTGAGGGATAAGGGGTGGGCAACCCCTCTAATGTTCCAGCAAAGGCAGCTAAACATCTGGGGGTTTTGAGGCTGGTGATGAATAGTTTATGTTAGTTCTAGATCTAGATCTAGTCCTGCCCCTTGGGGAGTCAAAAGGATAGCCCAAATCTTTGGTTATTCTTTGATTGTCATTATTTGGAAGTTCCAGTTTTTGTATCTCTGATGTATGTTTCTTCTTCTTCTCGGGACAATTGGATTTGTCAGGAGGCCTCCAATCTCTTTTGTTCTCCATCCATCAATAATTGGGGAGGGGGTAGAACTTCTGTATGCTGAGTAACTGCCTCCACTTCAAAGCCCATCTGATCCAAACTTTCCTTATGTAGCCCACTTCCAACCTGAATTAGCTGTTCTTTGTCCCCTTCAGCTGACAAAGGAGACTGTTGAAGAACTTCAGGGGGATTATCTCCCACTATGGTTTCTGTTGGTACATTGTGGTCCTCCAGGGCAGCTTGATTGTCTTCCAAGATGATCACTGGATCTATCACTTCTATAGTTTTCCTTTTCCCGATCTTTTTTAGTGTGGGTTTCAGTCTATAGCATTTTTCTTTAAGGTGCCCAAACATCCTGCAGTGGGAACAAAAGGTTGGTTTATTTTCCAAAACCACCTCTTGCCAAAAACCTTCTCCTTCATCCGAAATTGTGATCCAAATCTTGTCTAGCTCGTGTAGAGATACATCTCTTTCAATAAGGACTTTAGCTGCTGCTGGATTGCCCAGTTCATGGGTTGGAGTGTCAACCCTGAGAGGTGTTCCCGAAGCTCTACTGATCTGAAAGATGGCATTAGTATGGTATAGCTGTATAGGAAGATTGTGGAAAGAATACCATAAAGGTTTAAGTGGGGGTTCTTTAGCTGGATCAAAACCCGGAAACCACTTCATCAATTTCATTCTTGAGTTTGCTATGGTCAGAAACTCCATGCCTAACACTTTAGCATAGTCTTCCTCCCTTGTAAGCTCTGATCGCAGATGTCTACCATCTAGAACACCTATCTTCCAATTACCCATAAACTGAAAGTTTTCAAAATAACTCCTCACCAATTCCATTTTGGGGTGTCCAAACTGTAATTGGCCCACAATGGAGAACTTGATAGCCTCTGCCATGGTGTTCATCTCTTGAGAAGTAAAAAATATAGCAGGTCTACCTTCCTTAGAGCCAAGAGGTCTCACAAAAGGGCAAACAGCCTTTACCTTCGCCGCATCATGTAAGAGCCGAGGGAAAGTTAACAGTTCAACTCCACTGGTGTTATTACCTCTACTAACAACAGAAGCATAAGAAATTGGCAAAGAAGAAACATTGGAACTGCCCATTTCCAATGGAACAGTAACTCAGTTTGAATCCCACTAAACCCGGGAAAACTCACTTTGGCTATCAGCACCCCACCAACAGAGAACCTTCACAAAAAGCTCCCTTAACAAGATTGGGAGGACCCACTTACCACTCCAGCCACCACCGAGAGACACCAGCCGCCGTAGAAAGGAAGCCATCACTGTCAAAACCCTAGCAGATCTCCAACCGCCACCTCCATTATGGATATATATATATATATATATATATACATATATGTATGTATATATATACATATATACATATATAATATTATCTTATGGCGGTCGGCTCCTTTGCTCTGCTAGGGTTCGGTCGGTGATGGCTTCCCGGGTGGCGGCCGGGCACTTTGGTCGTTTCTCCTGGAGCTTGGGGGTGCTATTTGGTCTTCGAGTTTGCCTTCTCTGGTGGTGGTAGGTGGTCGGTAAGGCCCTTTCGAGGGGTTTGGATCTTTCCGGGCATAGTTTTTGAATTTTTACTGTTCCATTGGTTGGGTTCGACTTGCTGCCTTGTCCTCCCAGTGTCTTCTCCCTCTATTGTGTTCTCTGATGTTACTTTAGCTCTGACAATCTGCTGTCATGGCTGGGATCAACATCTCCACCTCTTATGCATCCGCACTAAGTAAAGGTCTCACTCTACTACTAATGCTGCGAAAAATTGCTTTTCCCCCAAAATTTACATGATGCAAGAAGTCGGGAAATCCGATTTCCCTTTCATTAGACCTCTTGGCTCTAAAGAGGGCAGCACTGCACCATTATTTTCACTACTAAGGAAATGGAACCTCTTGTCGAAGCAATTAAGTTCTCCATTGTGGGTCAATTCCAATATGGCCACCCTAAGATGGAATTAGTCGGAATTGTTTTGAGCAGGATCCCCTTTCAGGTCAATGGAAAATTGGAGTGATGGATGGAAGACACCTCCTTATCAGATTATCCAGGGAAGAAGACTATGCAAGATTAATTGGAATGCAAATTGTACAAATAGCTAACGCCCAGATGAAACTCATCAAATGGTACCCTGGTTTTAATCCAGCTAAAGAACCTCCACTTAAACCTATGTGGTTTAAATTTCCTAATCTACCTATTGAACTGTTCCACACTAATGCTCTATTTCATATTAGTAGAGCATTAGGACTCCCTTAAAGTCGACCCCTCCACTTCTAATTTGGGGAACATTCATGGAGCTAGAGTGCTCGATCGAGAGAGATGTTTCTCTCCCTGAGTTAGATAAATTGTGGATTACCACCTCAGATAGTGGTGAGGGTTTCTGGCAAGAAGTCCAAATGGAAACTAAACCAGTGTTCTGTAAACACTGTAGAATGTTTGATCACTTAATGGAGAATTGTTACAGATTAAAACCCCCTTCCAAAAAGCCAGTCAGACCCCAACCTTTAGTGCAACAAACCAAAGATACTGTTCAAGGGAACTTATTAGAAGAACCTATCGCTCTAGACTTTCCGGTCGATATCTCCAAGTTGCACGGAGATGTGAACCTGCGAGATTTTCCTGCAGGATCCGATAAATCTCGCTCAAGAAGACACATCTACATTACCCTCTCGAACTCCCAATTAAAGCTCCAAAAGACTCACACAACCAAGATATCATTGATCAGGACATTATACCCTCCATAGATATTATAGCTACATCCCGTAATAATATTCAAGCCGCCTCGGCAGAACAAAAGACAAAAAAGAAGAAAAAGGTGTTATCTCGAACTTCAAAATCGACCCAAGTGGGCAAAGTGTCACTACCCCACTCGATAATAGAAGTGGCGGAACTAGATCTAGATCCGCATCCGCCCCAACTCACTCCCCACCCCGACCCTAAACCTCCGCATGTTTAATTTTTTATGTTGGAATATTAGGGGTGTGGCCCACCTCTCATCTCTTAAAAGGCTATTGCATCTCTTTAAGAAACACCAACTCTGGGGTATTGTGCTTCTTGAACCATTGGTACACAAACACAAATCCAAACTGTTTTCCAAGTTTGCTGGCTATTCCATTTTTACTAACTCCTCCAATAAAATCTGGGTTCTCAGCAGGCAGGAACTCCATTGCAAAGTTATTGTGTACCATCCTCAATTGATTCATTTACATTGTACAGTTAATGGTATTTCTTTTGCTACAACTTTTGTATATGCGAAGTCGCACCAAAACCGCTAGAAGAGAACTCGGCAAGAAATCCATCTTATCAGCTCAAGGGAGTCTCTTAGTCGGATTGTGGGTGGAGATTTCAACAACATTTCTTCTACTATAGAATAATCTGGCAGGTGGCCTCCTAATCTCAACCAACTTACCGAGTTTAATGATAACATCCGGAGAGCAAATCTTTTGATTCGGGGTTTCAAGGGAACCCTTTTACTTGGAGGAGGGGTAAAATCCGGGAGAGACTTGATAGATTCCCGGCCAATAACTCTTGGCACCATACTTTTCTTAACACTACCATTTCACATCCGAATTTTGTCGGGTCCGATCACGTACCATTACTTATTTCCATTTCTACTCCCCCAACCAAACCAAGCTTCCCCCATTTCGCATTCCCGAATTTCGGTCTTCCCACCCTCAATTTCAATCTATTATCTCTAAGCAAGTGGACCGGTTGTCCCCACTTCAATCCTTTTATCGGACTTCGGAATCTTCAACCGAAATTGGTCGCTGTCCTCTCTCACCGGAGTTGAGAGACTATCGGTGACATCACTCAAAACATTGTACAGTCGAGAAGGATCTCTCTTCTTTGTAAGTTGCCGCCCTTACCGATGATACTAAATACGCGTATGGTCACCGCTCATGAACATCTACTTACTCTTATTGATCGGCGAGACCAATTCCTTAGTACAAAGCCGCTACTACTAAATTCAAAGATGGAGATAGGAACACTAGATTCTTTCATGCATGGATAAAATTCAAAAGGAAATGTAATGCTATACATTCCATCTTAAATGATCAAGGTCTTCTACTCAATGAGGAAGCTGCTATTGCCAATGATGCTATCAAGTATTACCGGGAACTTCGACTTTTAAGCTCGGCGACGGATCTCCTATCGATGATAAACTGTTTAATAAAGAGTATAATTACACCCAGCTCTCTACAATTAGCCGATATTCCCCCACTCGAGGAAATCCGGGTGGCACTTAACTCTATCGATGACTCTAAAACAAGCAGGACCGGATGGGTACAAAGGTCGACTTCTATAAAAACCTGGAACACTTGCAAAGCCGAGGTTACCATCGCTATCCAAAGCTTCTTTTCTAGTAGGGACATTCCCCAAGTACTTCCATGCATCTACTATTGTGCTTGTGCCTAAGACCAATGCCCCCAAGTGCTCGGAACCACTATGGACCAATAAGCCTAACCACCTGTTATCGCAAGGTTAACGCAAAATCTTGGTAGCGCATTGCAACCTCATCTGGCTCATATTATCAGCCCTAACCAATCAACTTTTGTTAAAGGTAGATCCATTACTGATAATGCCCTCCTTGCTCAAGAACTTTTGTTGGATTTGGATAGACCCTGTAGGGGTGGTAACTTGATTTACAAACTTGACATCAAAAAGGCTTATGACACTATTGATTGGAACTTTATTCTTCAGGTGCGACATGCTAGAGGTTTTTCTAATACCTTCTGTTTACTCATAAAGAGATGGCTTCATAATAATAACCACTCTATCCTCATTAATGGCAAATGCTGGGGGGATTTCAGAGCTACTAGAGGGCTTAAACAAGGTGATCCACTCTCTCCCACCATTTTCATCATTGTTATGGACTATCTCTCAAGGCTGCTGGATACTCAAGTCTCTTCCCACCCTTATGCTCAATTCCACCATAGGTCAGATATTAACATCTCTCACCTTTTATATGCTGATGACTTAATGATATTTTCCAGAGCTTCTAAAGCTGCTGTCAATAAGGTGATGTACTGCCTCAACAAGTTTCAACAGATATCTGGCCTTCACTTCAACAAAAACAAGTGTGAATTGCTATTCCCCAACCACATCCACCCTAACATCATCCATTGGACCACTGAATTCACTGGCTTTGTCAAAACTAACCTTCCCATAAAGTACTTGGGGGTTCTTCTCATCAAAGACAGATCTAAACAAACTCATTTTCGAGGAGATCATTGCCAAGTCGAATACTCAACTCTCAAATTGGTCCAATTCCTTCCTCACATCTCGTGGCAGAATTACACTTCGAATAGCATATTAACCTCTTTTCCCGCTTATATCCTACAGCATGGCTTGCTTAAAGAAAAGTTCCGAGATTCGTATTGAAAGAATGTTTAACGATTTCTTTGTCCGGTCAAAGAAAACAGCTTCATCGGGCTAGTCAGGCAAAGAGTAGCCTTGCCTAAAGTTGCCGGTGGTTTAGGTTTTAAAGGCTTGAAACATCTATAGCAAGTTAATTTCTGTAAGCTATGGATTCATTTCAGGGAGCAGAATTCTCTTTGGGCTCATTTCATGAAATGGAAATATTGTAGAACCACTCATCCCTTTGCCTCTCAAATCAAAAAAGGTATTTCTAGAATCTGGAAATATATGCTCATTAACAAGGAAACTGCTGAATCTCTGATTTACTGGGAGTTGGGCAAGGGTGACATCCTGTTTTGGCAAGATAATTGGTGTCAAAAGGAACTATTGGTTCCCCTACCAAATATTAACCAAGACCACTTCCCTATTTCCTACCGTCGGGACAACATGAATTGGTCCATTCCTAAACCGAAACTTTTACCTGGTCGACCTCGTTGTTGATCAGGTGGCTCTTATCCCCTTTGATAGGTCTCAACCTGATAAACTCGGATGGATTAATGGTAAGAATAGCAGCATTACCAAGCATATTTATTCCACTATCAACTCTTGGAATCGAGTCAACTTGGGGCAATAAGATATGGAACAAATATCTTACCCCCTCCATGTCCTTCCTCATTTGGAGAATCTTCCATGGGCTCCTCCCAACCGATGATATTCTAAAACTCAAAGGTTTGAGAGGCCCTTCTAAATGACTTCTCCGTGCCGTTAATTCGAAACTCCGAATCATCTTTTCTTTAAATGCCCCTTCACCCAAGAGGTTTGGTCGGGTCCGATCGCAAATTTAAAATTAATCACCGTTGTTAGATTGGCAAGATTTTAATGATTCCCGGCATTCCTGGCGTAAAGTTAAAGCCGGGGAGATCCCTTGTATAGTGGCTTGGTTCATTTGGATGCATAGAAATGGGGTTAAATATGATGGGGTACTTCATAAAGCTGACAGGGTTGCTACCCACTGCCTCACTTTTATCTCAAAATTGATCTCTGTTAAAAATTTTCCAAACATTCTTCAATCTTCCTTGTATGCAAATAGATCTATGCTTCACAAAGTTATTAAGATCTCTTGGAAAGCTCCTAGCCCTCCTTTTATTAAAGTAAATACTGATGGTGCTTTTAATTATCAATTTGCTGGCATTGGAGGCATTTTCGCAGACCATACTGGAAAGGTTTGCTCTTCTTCCAGTGCTCCCACTACCGTCGTTGATCCATTGGAAGCTGAATTGGCTGCTGTTTTTTGGGCTCTTCACATTGCTACACTCTTTCAATGGTCTTTTATTATTCTGGAAGGAGACTCTTCTACTTTATTACAGTACTTTCAGAATGACCTTCTTCCTCCTTGGCACCATTCCACTTGGGTTCACAAAATCAGATATTTGCCGCCTCAACTCATCGTTCAATTTAACTTTATTTTCGCAGAAGGTAACGACACTCGCTAATTGGATTGCTAAAAAGCTTTATCTTCCCAAGAGATAATGGTCTCCTCTACTCTACCTCCCCAGCTTCTTCATCTCATCCAGGCTGACTCTTTCCAAGCTCCTCATTTCAGAATTTTGGAGTGATGTCCAAGCAATTGTTACTCTCCCTGCACCTGCTAAAAGCTGTTTATAGTTACTGTAGGAGCAATTTTTGTCTCTTTTTTGTTTTACTTGGTTATTTTCTTTCTTGGGTATTTTCTTCAGGGTTGTTCTCTTCTTTTTTTGGGAATGGCCAACTACTCTCTAGTTTATTTCATTTACTTAGTCTCTTTTCCTTTTGGTGTGGAGTTGTACTGGGTTCTTCTTCCTTGGGGGATCTCTCTTTTGTAACTTCATACTTTTTAATCAACATGTAGGGGCCCAAGATTAGCCCCTTCCCCAAAAAAAATATATATATATATATATATATATATATATATATATATATATATATATATATATATATACATTTTTTTTTTAAAGAGAAGGAGCTACAAGAGACTCCCTACATGTTGAAATTTGAAACTAAAGAGTTACAAAACATTGCCCAGTCACAAACTCTACACCAAACAAAACAAAAACTAAGTGATTAGAAATAAGAAACTAGCCCCAAAGTAACATAACCAAGAATAAATGTAGGGGGTAACATAGAAAGACTCTGGGAGCAAAATTAAGGTGTTGCAGATGGAAAGTGAAACCGCCAGCCACAGACAATGGGACAAAATCAGTTGCCCACAATTATGAAATAAGGTGCCTTTAAGCGATCGTAATCCATCGTAAAATTCAAGCTCGAGGGGTAGGGGCAATAGACACCATCACCTGTCGAGTAGACTCGCATTTCTAGCTAGCCATCGAGCGGGTCTATTCCCTTCTTTATAGATATGGCTATACTTGATGTTGGATCGATGTGCAAAAGCTTTGATTTTATTAATCCAAGACACATGCCGCCATTTTAATTGATATTCATTAGGAGAAAACTGTGCAAGCTCGTTGATTTTGCTTTAAGACATTGATTACAATGACAGAATTATTTTCCACAATGATGAATTTCCAGTTGAAAGCCATAGCAAGTTCAAGAGCCTTGCAAATTGCAGCCATATTAGATTCCAAAGCATCTTCAACAATAACAGGAGATTGAAAGTATGCAAGGCATCTTCCCTCATGATTCCTAAACAAACCACCACTGCCAGCTCCCTCAGCCGAGTAGGAACCATTAGTATTGGCCTTGATGTAAGGGGTGGGTGGGTACTTCCAGCAGAAAGTTTGAATGTGATATCTTGTAATGTGTTTTTTATGTGAGACCTTCAAAATGGCTGGGAAATTCTTTAGCTGGATCAGTTTTGTAAGAAAGGAAACACAATTTCCCACCACAGTAGCTACTGTGCTTTTACAATTGTCAAATTTGATGGAATTTCTATGCACCCAAATAAACCAAGTAATCATGAGAGGAATGGTACCCAATTTGACTTCGCCAAGAGGTCCAAGCACTGCAGAGATCCAACCGATCCAGTAAGAATGGTGTTTATGTTAATCTCTCTAATGATCCCCTTCCACACCTCTTGGGAAAAATTGCAATGGAAGAACATGTGATGAACGGACTCCTCCTAAACCCCACACAAGATAGCATTTTGAAGGTCCTCTCGATCCCCTTTAGCTTTAGAATGTCATCGGTTGGAATAAGCTTGTGAAACACTCTCCAGTGAAAATAGACATTGAAGGGGTGAGGTATTTGTTCCGCATATTTCGCCCCAATGAACTTTAGGCCACTCATGGATCTTTAAATACATTTATTTAGTAATGTTGTGAGTAGTACCATTACTCCAAATAATTTTATCATGGTTGTTTCTATCAAATGGGATGGTGGCAATCTGGTTAGCAGACTCAGCAGTGACAAATTTCTGAAGTTCCTGTAAAGACCACTTCTCATTTTCCCAGCAATTTGAAACAGTGAAATAGGTTTTATCAATGTTTGGGATGGCTACCTTCATATGGGAAGGGCACCAATTGTCTTCCCAGAAACTTACTTGGTCATTACCCAGCTCTCAGCTATAAAGAGATTCAGCAATTTCCCTATTCTTCAACATATGTTTCCAGACTCTAGAAGCACCCATCTTTATAATAACCTTAGAAGGATGGCAGCCTTTGCAATATTTTTCAATCAAGAACTTAGCCCAAAGAAAGTTCTGCTTCCTAAACTGAATCCAGAGTTTGCATAGTTGACTTTCTGCAGCTGTTGGATGCCTTTAAAACCCAAACCCCCAGCCTCAAATGGTTTAGCCAGCTTATTCCAAGCCATCCAGTGGATCTCCTTTCTGTTACCAGTCCATAAGAACCTATTAAATAGACCTTCCAGCTTGGTACCCGGTGCTTCTTTTCATTGTAGTCATTTGGAGAACATAATTAGGAAAAGTGGTGAGTATGCTGTGAAGGAGAGTGAATCTACCTCCAGTAGATAAATAAGAGTTTGTCCAGTTTTCCAATTGAGCCTTCACCTTCCCAATAATATCATCAAACTAATTCTGCCTGACCCTCCCTTTAATGAGTTGCACTCCAAGATATTTCATAGGAAGGGAAGCTTTAGAGAAACCTGTGTGATGCAAAATCCAGTGAGTTACATTGGCATTGATATTCTTAGGAAAGATGATCTCACACTTAGCTTTGTTGAACTGAAGGCCAGAAATGATTTGAAACTGGTTTAGACATTTGATCACTTGCTTGACAGTATTTTTTGAGGCCCTAGAGAACACCATGATGTCATCAGCATAAAGAAGGTGAGAGATAACAATGTTGGATTTGTGGTGGTATCTAGCATGCTGAAGAGGAGCAATCTGATAATTAATGAGTCTAGACGAGCATAGTCCATGACCAAAATGAAGATGGAGGGGATAGAGGGTCCCCTTGTTTAAGCCCCCTAGTGGCTTGAAAACCATCCCGGCTCCGACCATTGATCAAAATGGAATGATGATTAAACTTAAGCCAATTCTTGATCAAAACACAGAAATCTTGATTAAAACCTCTAGAGTGCAGAACCTGAAGTATAAAATTCCATTCCAGAGTATCATATGCTTTCTTAATGTCAAGGTTATAAATCAAGTTGCCCCCCCTGCAAGGGTTGTCAAGATCTAAAAGCATTTCTTGAGCGAGAAGGACATTATCAGCAATGGTTCTACCAAGGACAAAAGCTGATTGGTTAGGGCTGATAATCTTATCCAAATGGGGTTGAAGCCTGCCAACAAGGATCTTACTTATTATCTTACTGATTACAGTGGTAAGGCTGAGAGGTCTATACTGGTTCCAGTTTTTGGGATCAGGGGTCTTGGGGATAAGAACCATGGTAGAAGCATAGAAATAGTGTGGGATGTCCATGCCTTGAAAAAAGCTTTGAATCGCAGTACAAACTTCCAACTTGCAAATATCCCAAGTCTTCTTGTAGAATTCAGAATTGTAGCCATCTGGCCCAGCAGCCTTAGAGCTATCAATAGAGTTGAGAGCGATCCAGATTTCATCTTGAGAAGGAACTTCGATTAGTTGGAGTAGATGTGTGTAGTTGTCGACATCTTCAAACGAGCCTCAATCGTCAATATCGGGAATGGAATCAGCCTTAAAAGTAAGCAAATCTCTATAAAAATATATAGCATTGTTGGCAATGGCAGCATTTTCTCTAATAATTTCTCCCTGATCAGTAGTAATAGACAGGATGGTATTACTTTTTCTTCTAAATTTAATGCAAGCATGGTAATAATTAGTGTTCCTGTCACCATCTTTGAATTTAATACAAGTAGCTTTCTGTTTAAGCATAAGATCCTGCCAGTTAATGTACTGCATAAGCTTGTCTTGAGTTGCCATTAACTCAATATTCTTACTTCCATCTACCTGAGCCTCCATTTCCAGTTTTTGAATATTCCTTTCAATACTGATAACACCTTTGTTAATATCCCCAATAGATCCCCAGCTACAACTTCTCAGCACTCTAGCAATTTTAATTTGAAGTTTTTGAAGTTTATCAAAAGGGTTGTTACAACTTGCTCCAACCCAGTTATTCTGAACAATGGTTTTGAAATTACTATGGGTAGCCCAGAAGTTTAGAAATCTGAAAGGGGGGTCTGCTGGTTGTTGGGGGGTGGAGCAATAGTGAGGAGGATAGGTTTATGATCAGAACCAGCAAAGTTTAAGTGAGTTATGTTGGTATATAAGAAATTTTGATGCCAAGTGATGTTAGCCATGAACCTATCTAGCCTTTCCCAAATACTTCCTCTCCTCCAAGTAAATTTAGTGCCCTGATATCCAAGGTCAAACGGATCAGACATTCGAATATTTTCATTAAACAGTATCCATAAGTGTGTTGATTAGGAATTCGCCTCCTCTTTTTTCATCAATAGAAGCAATGCAGTTAAAATCCCCACCAACTATCCAGCTAAATTGCTCAGACTTACTGATTTGCAGCAGCTCTTGCCAAGGTGCTATTCTGTCTTTAGGGGTGCAGCCAGCATAAACAAAAGAGGCTGCCAACTTTATACCTTGCCAATTAAGAATACCATAAAGGTTTAAGTGGGGGTTCTTTAGCTGGATCAAAACCCGGATACCACTTCATCAATTTCATTCTTGAGTTTGCTATGGTCGAAACTCCATGCCTAACACTTTAGCATAGTCTTCCTCCCTTGCAAGCTCGATCGCTAGATGTCTACCATCTAGAACACCTATCTTCCAATTACCCATAAACAGAAAGTTTTCAAAATAACTCCTCACCAATTCCATTTTGGGGTGTCCAAACTGGAATTGGCCCACAATGGAGAATTTGATAGCCTCTGCCATGGTGTTCATCTCTTGAGAAGAAAAAAATATAGCAGGTCTACCTTCCTTAGAGTCAAGAGGTCTCACAAAGGGCGAGACAGCCTTTACTCGCTCGCCGCATCATGTAAGAGCTGAGGGAAAGTTAACAGTTCAACTCCACTGGTGTTATTACCTCTACTAACAGCAGAAGCATAAGAAATTGGCAAAGAAGAAACATTGGAACTGCCCATTTTCAATGGAACAATAACTTAGTTTGAATCCCACTAAACCAGGGAAAACTCACTTTGGCTATTAGCACCCCACCAGCAGACAGCCTTCACAAAAAGCTCCCTTAACAAGAATGGGAGGACCCACTTACCACTCCAGCCACCACCGAGAGACACCAACCGCGGTAGGAAGGAAGCCATCACTGCCAAAACCCTAGCAGAGCCCCAGCCGCCACCTCCATTTTCATATATATATATATATATATATATATATATATATATATATATATATATATATATACATATATATATATATTATATATATATATATGTATCTTTATATATATATATATATATATATATATATATATATATATATATATATATAATACCGGATATATTTATGAATTTCGTGGATGGTGGTGGCGGCTGTAGGTGCTCGCTAGTGGTTTCTATGGAGCTAATACACGTAGGTGGTGGCGGCGCTCGCTTTGTTAGTGAGGAGGAGAGTAGCTGGGTGCAAGAAGAAGGCTTTCCTTTTGTGGTCTTTCTCCGGTTTTGGAAGGGAATTAGTTTTCTCCCTTCCCGGTGTTTGCTTATTTGAATTTTTCTTGTGATTTATCGTTTCATCGGTGATGGCTACAAGCACTTACTAGTGCCGATCCACATTTTGTTGGAAGGGGCACGTTTGTCGAAGTGATAGTTAGAAAAGAAGGAGGTACCACCATTGGAGACAAGTTAGTTTTTCCCCACTGTTTCATGATGTAATGGAAGGTAAGGTAGAGTGTGAATTTATTAGAAAGTGTACTAAAAAGGCCGGCAAGCTTCGCTCTTATCTTTACCGAAGAGGAGATGTCAAAGTTATTTGAACCATACAGCATTCACACTCGGTGGGAAAATTCCAGTTGGACATCCCAAACTCGACATTCTTAGGAAAGCCGTTAATGACTTCAAATTGGTGGGCAATTGGAAGATTGGGGTCTTTGATAGTCGCCATATCATGTTACAGCCTAGCTTTGGAAGAGGACTATGCTCGGATTTTCTCCAAAAAGGTAATCATGATAGATGGGAAGCCTATGAAACTACCGAAATGGACTTTAGATTTTGATCCAACAAAAGAACCTCCAATTGTTCCTGTTTGGTTCAGCCTTACCCAACTCGAAACTTCCTTTCAACAATCATAGGATCATCTATGACATTGCCGACTCTATAGGCGTACCATTAAAACTTGATATACCATCAGCTAATGCTACAAGAATTTCAAATGCAATATTTTTAGTGGAAAGGATATAACTCAACCATACATTGATGGGGTTTGGCTTGGTACGACCAACAATGGGTACTCGGCAACCTATTGTAATGGAATACCAACCATTATATTGTAAACACTCGTCATCTTTTTGGCCATACAATGGAGCAAAGTGCTTCAAACTACATCCCGAACTCGTACCATATAATGTCGAGAAGAAAGGCACAAAAAATATGGAGAATACTTCCACTATTCAAGTAATACACAATCACCACACTCCAATTCTTCCTTTTATTCCCGCTCGAGTTATAACTACAAACGTATCCGAACCTCGGGAAGGATGGGACCGCAACCGGTTTTGACCTCTCACTCGTCGGGAAATATGCTCGATCAAGCTATCGAGATAAGAGACCCCCCGATAAAAGTCCCTCACTCCGGGTTAATGTCGAAGAACCCCCTACTACTTTTGTACAGGAACTACCCGACAGCTTCGCCGGCAGTGGTACCTTTGCTACTCCCATAGAGCCTACAATAAATACAATGTTACTTCCCCCTTCCGAACCTATAACAGTGAGTCAGCCCAAATTATACTCTCGAATCGAATAATGAAGGTAAGGAGCATGGTCTATGCAAAAGAGTAGAAGAAGGAGGAAAGATCTTATGGAACTACAAAATTTATCACAAGATAACATCATTGGTATGGGTCAATCTTGCACCACTCCCTCAGGCTTACTAGGGTCGGTAAGGCACTTCATCATGATTAATCTTCTCTGTTGGAATGTTAGGGGTGTTGCAGAGTCCCGGCACCCTCAACGGTCGCTACATTTGAACGAGACTTATAAACTTTGGATTTTTGCTCTCTTAGAACCTTTGGTTCACACTAATATTACTAAAATTACAAAAAAATTCCTGTGTTTTCACTTCCAATCAAACCGTAATAATAAGATTTGGGTTTTTACCGTAAAAGAATTGCATTGTACTACTCTTATCGATAACTATCAACTATTACACATTCAATTTGGGTTAGATCAATTCCATGGTCGTGCCACTTTCTTATATGCTCGGTCGTTCTTCCATCGACGGATCTAATCTTTGGTCTGAAATTTGCGCATCGTTGCTTCTAATCCCTCAAATTGGTTAGTGGGTGGGGACTTTAATTGTATTAGAGACCCTAGTGAAAAAAGGGAGGCGTAACCCCCGATCTCCAAACTATGATGCAATTCTCTCACAATATAACCTCTCGCCGGGCTTTTCGATTCGGGATTCATCGGATCCCCCTTCACTTAGCGAGAGGCAAACTAATGGAGAGACCGGATAGAGTGCTAGTAAATGATTCCCGGTCGAACACTTTTCCCATCACCCAAGTACTTCATCCGCATAGAGCTACTTCGATCATTCTCCATTATTGATTCGCATCTCCTTCAAGCACTCATACGAGACACTCTCCCTTCGCATTTCTAAACATCCGGTGTGATCATCCCACCTTTCCGGAAGAGGTCAAGCACTCTTGGAAAGTACCCGATTGTCATAATATCAATCCAATTATCGACTTTGGAGATCGCATAAGAATCCGGCATTTCATTTCGTGTATTGGAATAAGCACACATTCGGCAATGTGTTCCAACAAGTCGTGATGCCGAAATAAAAGTCCAACTATTGGAGGCTCAACGTATTTTGGGAGAGATTCAGGAGCAGGAATTGTTGATCGCTCATTCTCAACTTGCACAAGCTTTAGATAGAGAAGAGAGTTTTCCGCAACAAAAAGCCGCTACCACAAGGTCTCTTTTTGGGGATAGAAACACTAAGTATTTCCATGCTATGATCAAACACATGAGGAAGATAAATGCTATTCTCGTAATAAAGGATTCAACTCGGTAATTGGGTTACGTACCCCACTCTCATCTCTAATAGTGCTATTCAAGCACTTTCGACTACTATTTCGCTTCACAACCTAACACCTCCCAGAGTGTCTATATGGAGAAGTTTTCTCCGAAAATTATAACTATGCCAATCGACTTAATCCGACTTTCATTCCCGATGCCTCGGAAATTCGGAATGCTTTAAAGAATATCGATGGTAACAGGACAGCTCGGTCCCGATGGCTTCACTTCCAATTTTTACCTCAAAGCTTGGGATATCGTGGGACAAGACATCATAAAGGCCGTTCAATCTTACTTCTGTGGACTCGATTTACCTAAATACTTTGTCGCCACTAGTATTGTGCCGATCCCCAAAGATAATCATAAAACCAACTGGTCGATTTCGCACCTATCACCTAACCTCCACTTTCTCTAAACTAATCAGCGAAATTATTGTTGGAAGATTACAACCACATCTCAATCAATTAATTAGCCCTAACCAATCTGCTTTTGTACATGGTAGATCCATTGTCGACAATTGCTTACTTGCACAAGAGTTATTACTTGATCTTGATAATGTGTGTAGGGATGTAATTTAATCTTAAAACTCGGACCTTAAAAAAGCTTATGATACTATCACTGGCAAGCTTATTGATATGGTACTTAAAGCTCATGGTTTTAATCCTTCCTTCGTCATTTAATATAGAGATGGTTAGCTAATGCTTATTATAGTATTCTTCTAAATGGTAACATTCGTGGTTTTTTTCATGCATGAAGGGGATTAAAGCAAGGGGATCCACTTTCCCCTACTATATTCATTTTAGCTTTTGACTATTTCTCTAAAATTCTAAATGCCGCACATCTTCATTACCCTTATCTCAACTTCAAAAATGGAGCCTCTCAATGCATCGACCATTTGGCCTATGCCGATGATATTATCATCTTCACCAATGGGTGTAAACAAGCTTTAAGGAAAACATTGTTATTAACTAATCACTTAGCCATGGTTGTCGGGTTGGAGCTTAATCACAAGAAATGTCAATTTTTAGCCGGTAAAGGCTTTAAACATCAACAAGTGGATGAAGGATGTAATCGGCTTCTCTGCAATCGATCTCTCTCTCGAAGTAC
>JAKZJZ010001015.1:0-33049 GCA_022702705.1 Papilionanthe hookeriana x Papilionanthe teres | reverse complement strand
TTTAGGAAAGTCCTAATGTTTATTTAATGTTTTAATCTCGCCAATTTTAATTAATTAGGGCTTATATTTATATGATAGAATCATACAAATTGCACTGAAGATATGAGGGTTTATGTCGTATCGGATGACTACCTCGGAATCCTAAGACCGGTTAGGGTTTAATTTGCAATGCAAATGCCTAACAAAGAGTTGAGGATTTATGTTGCACTAGGCAAACTACCTCGAAGTCCTATGGCTTTATTATTTAATTCTAAGAAAGTTTTGCTGAAGTAGGTTCAAGTTTTGCCGACGACGATGGCCGTCGTCGCCCACCATGCTCCGAGCTCCTTGTTGTTGCAGAGGTTTAGTTTTAGAAATCATAAATCAAGAGATGAGAGAAGTGTTCGGTTTAGAGAAGTCTTAATTTCCAAGTATTTTTTGTGTTTTAATTAAAACAAATCTTAAAGTCGATTATAACGACACCGGTTAAGATCCCACGGTTCCATCCTTCCGCATCATTATTTTTATCGGATTCACTTAGTCCGTATGAATTTGCTAAACTCAACCGAATGAGTTCCACACTTTCATTTAGACCGTGGAAATCCCGTTAGCAACACGTAGGTTACATCATCCGAGGTATTCCCGATCATCCAACAAGACGTTTTAATTTAGTTGTAATTGTAGTTTTGTGTTCTGTTTGTGATTAAATTTTGAGTTGTCTTATATTTTGAAATGTTGTGGAGGTGAATTTTATCTTGTAGTGTCTTTTAATTTAATTATGGGTTTCAGCTTTGGTTTCCGTCCTAAAGGTGTCGGTTTTCATGCAACTCGTTGTTTATCATGCAAGAAAAGTAAAGTGCATTTGCAATAGTAATAAACCGCAATAAAATAAAAGCGTACCCGGAGGGTCTTCCCGTCATTCCAAGCCGCACTTAAAACACAATTAGAATATTTAAGCAAGTTCCTAGGTAAAGCTAAGGGAAAGGTTTATGGTTTTCTACCAAATTCCTAATCCTATACCTAGTCATTTCCTATGACGTCTAGTGTTCTCATGTTTTTAGCTTGAAGACGATTTTCTTCATCAAAGAACAATTAAGTTCAATTGTTCTTATAAATATCCTATCATATCGAGGAAGTGCTTAAGAAGAATCTTAAACATCTTTTCAATATTTCTAGGATTGTTTTAAGTCCAAATGAATTTAATCGTGTAAATAAATCGATCGTCCGAGGTTTTCAAGTTCTGTTTACTTGCTCAAGTGAACTAGGATGTTCGAATATCCTTATAAGTGAAGTAGCGTTTCATTTTAATGTTCTATTTAGGAGTTATGATAACTAAGGCTCCTAAGGGCAAAATGATATTTAATGATTTGTGATCCAAATTTAAGTTCAAATTAATGATTTAAGTTCGAATAGTTGTTCAAGTTATTTTTAGATTTATTTCTTCATGTCTTAAGCGAGGTTATTTAATTCAATTTAATTTAATTTAATTTAATTTAATTTAATTCAATTTAATTCAATTTAGTTTGATTTGATTTAATTTAATTCAATTCAATTTAGTTTATTTAATTTCTTAATTTAATTTAATTTAATTTTTTAATTTAATTTAATTTAACTTAATTTAATTTATTTAATTTAATTTAATTTATTTAATTTAATTTAATTTAATTTAATTCAATTTAGTTTGATTTGATTTAATTTAATTCAACTTTTAATCTTAATTTAATTTAATTTAATTTAAAATTTTTCGAAAGAGTTTAATGATTTAATTTTAGTTTAATGATTAAGTCTTTTAATATTTTAAATTTGAGTTATCATTTTAATTAAGAGTTGAATATTAATGGGATGATTAAATTTAGGGATTTTTAAATTAAAGAATAAATCTCTTCCTAATAATATCCCTATTTTAATAATTCCAATTTTATTATTCTTCCAAATTCAATTAATTATTTAATTAAGGTTTAATCATTTTAAATTACTTAATGGATTTCTACCCTTCAATTATTTAAATTTCAATCATCCAAATCAGATTAGGATCAAATATTTTACTTGTTAATTTTTATTAAACCTAAAGTTTTAATTAAGGGTTAAAATTTTAATTACCATTTTGCCCTTTAAGCCTAATAATTTCATAACTCACTAAATTGAACTCAAATGAACTTGAAATTTTTATGTGACTTCACTTATGTGTCAATGAAGACATGAGAGGAGAAAATGTGATTTTTCTGTATTTAATTTATTTATATAATTATTTTTTGTAGAAAATAGAAATTTCCAAGGAAAATTCAATAATATGACCAAGGGAAAGTTTCTGTCCTTAAGAAAATTAGGGGACATTCCTAATGACAAGAGGACCACTTGGACCAAATTTTGTAATTTTTTGAATTATATTTTATTTATTAGAATTATTTTAAGTTCTGGAGTATTAATTAATTTAAAAATAAAATAAATGTTGAAAAATAAATTTTATAATTTTTAAAATTCTCTCTGATATCAAGGATTCCAGAGAACCAAACTTCACAATTTTCTGACTTTTTCTTGATTTATTATAATTATTTTGGTGAAAATGCTAGAAAATATATTTTTTTAATTTTAAAATTACCCTAGAGCTTTAAAAATTAATATCTCACTAAATAGACCTAGGAAAAATATGGGACTTGTTCCTAAGTGATTAAAATTCAAAATATGACATTTTGGTGAATTTTATTATTTTTGTGATTTTTATTATTTTTTAATTATTGAAAATATTAAAATAATATTAAAAATCAACTTTTTTAGAAAATTGAAATTTTAATTTTCTTAAACTCCCTGATATCAGAGAGACTCCAAAACCAATTTGGTGAATTTTTGAAAGATATTTTGAAAGTTATGAATTTTTAAAGTTTAAAATGACTAAGTGGCTTAACCAACCCAATTAGTGGGGCTAACCAAGTCCAATCGACCTCAAATTTTTATGATGGGTTCCTCTCGATCCTAAAGGTCAGTGGAGAATTGATTTCAAGTCAATTTGATCTATAGTTAACTCTAATCAATTAGAGATCTATTTTGGGTGTTTAAGTCAATTAGGGTTAATCTAAATGAATTAACCCAAATCCTATTTTTCCTAGTGGTTCTCTCGTCATATGGAACATCACCAAATTTTCCTAGAATTTATTTTACAACATGCTAATTTTTGGAATTAAAACACTTAAAATAGCAACATGCATTTGAAAAATCAATAACTTTTCATAGGATGGCCTCGACTTTGGAAAATTCAGTGGAATGTTCCCAAATTCGTAGGCTTCAAAAGCCCTATGGTTTCATGCCATGGTGAATTGTATGAATGCATGGAGAATTAAATGTATGCAGAGAGTAAATAAATTACTAAAAATAAAATACTGGACAAAATCGAATGATTTCTTTTCCACATTATTCTCCTCCGTTCACCGAGCAAGAGGGTATTTTTATTTTATTTTTGTGATTTTTCTACACGTAGATATGAATTTTCCAAGTTTGGGAATTAAATAAATAGGAAAATACCCTATTTTTCTATTTATCCACGCGGCGCCGCGTCAACCTCGGCAGCTCCGAATGCACACGCGGCGCGCTCCCATTCGACGCCGCCATCCGAGTCGCCAACCCGGGCCCCGCGGTTCTCGTACCGTCTCCCGGTCCGACGCCATCCGAGCCGTCCGTCCGCGCGTGTATTAAATGGACGCGCATCCGTTCATCGTCCCCAAGCGTCCTCACCCGAGAGCCGTCCACACTAAATCCTTAAGATCTCACTCGATACTCAACCGTATTTTCATGTTCTTATGCTCTATGGATTCGTCTCAAGAGACGAACACATCTATACTGGTTATCATGCATCGAAATTAAGGCATTTGAAATGGAGAATCTCCAAAAGCTCGGGATGAAGAATTAATTCATACCTTAGCTCGAGAGGTGAAGCCTCGATCAGAGATGCTTCGGCACGTTCGTCGGAGCCGCAGGAGGCTAGTGGATGAAGCCCTGTGGATGCGGTGAATCGCCTAGTGTGATTTCCACCAAAGCCGATCACAACCTTTGGAGTCCGGAACAACCGGGTGACCCGGAGATGGGGCTTTTGCCGGTGGACACCTTCCCTCGACTCCGGTGCGGGTGTAGGACCAATCAATTCGGGGATTGGCTCACCGTGGAGAAATGTCCCGGTTTTGGGTGAAATTTCAACTCCGAAATCGAGCTCACAGAGAAGAAATGGCAGTGGGGATCTCACCTGGGGATCAAGTGCTCCATGTGTGGGGAGGAGTCCGAAACAATTTTGGCAGAGTTTCGAGAAGGTCCGGTTCAGCACTTCTCATGGCCGAGAAGGTGAGGGGTTTAAATAGAGATGTCGGAGGGCCTCCCGGGGGAGTCGAGGGTCGGGATCAGCCTGCTCTTGGCATGTGAAGAACAGCCATGGTGGCCACTAGGCATGGGGCAGCTCGGCAAGGGAGAATTCCAAAGTTTGGCTCCTCCCAAGGTTTCGGCCATGGTGTTTTCCGGCGGCCCGGTGGCCGGCCGGCCGAGCATTGGTCACCATCTTGTTCGAGTGGATCGTGGCTGGGGTTTAGTGTAGTACATCGGCAAATGCCATGTGTAAAAGGCTTGGATTAGAATGGAATGGGAGAGGGCTTATTTTGGCTCAAATTGGTCAACCCCTCCACTTGGGCTAGGTGCACCACCCAAGGCTTGGTTTTGGCCGAGGGAAAAGTGATTTGGCTCAAGCATAATCAGTAGGGTCAAGTCACCATCCAAGCACAATTAGGCATAAGCATGGTTAAGGGGAATCATGGGAGTGGTTAATCACCTTTAGGAATTAAGGAAAGAGCCTCCTCCTTTTGCCCAAAATGGCATGGTGACATGTAAAGAGGCTCTCATGGCTTGCATATGGCTTGTGCATGGCTCCATGGCTTCATTCGGCTTGGGAAAAGGTTCGGTCAATTTCATAAAAATGGGTTTTAAGAATTTTGGATATTTTGGTGTGAATTTGTATGGGGCTTGATTTGGAATTGTTTGATGATGGAATTATAACTTAGGGAATGGCTTTGATTAAATGGATGGCAAATGGAAATGTCATGTGGGCTTTAGTGGCCAAATTTGGGCTCATTGAAATGGTTTTAGATCGGCTTTTAAATGGTTTAGGAAAGTGGGCTTTTGAATTTTAAAATGGATTTTTGGGATGAAATTTTGGTAAAGGCTTGGGCCAAATAATTGTTGAGTTTGGTTTAGGGATGCTTCATGAGTGGTTTGAAACAAATTTGAGGTGATTTGGGTTTGAATCGGGTCGGATATGGCTTTTTGGTAAAGAGGCTAAAGTGGGCCAAAATGAGCTACCATGGGCCAAAGTTGGGCTAGAGTTGAAATTGATGTAAAATTAATGTTGGGAAATGTTTTTGGGAGTGTTTCAAAGAGGTTTTGGCTTTGGTTGGGTTTTGATTTTGGGGTTCTGGGCTCATTCTGGGCTAGGTTTAGGTTTAGGTCAAAATTGGGCCTTTTGATTTTGGGTTGAATTTGAGTGGGGTTTGGGTCTAAATTTTGAGCAAATCATGTTAGTGTTTTGTTCATGGGGATGTTAAGAAAGGTTTGGAAAAGATTTGGGGTTAATTGGAGTTGAATTGGGTGAGTTTGGGTTAGGTTCGGGTCATAGTCCAAATTGGGCTTTAAGGCCAAAAGTGAAATTGGATCCCAATGCCAATCAAATTGGGCTTGGATCTGGTCTAGATTGGTGTTGGGATGTTGAATTGAAGTTTAGAATTGAATTGGACCAGAATTTGGGTCAATAGGGTAGGTTAGGTTTGACATTGGGTTTACTTTGGGTTAAAATGGGTCAAATTGGGGGTTTTGATAAAAGTGGGGTAAATTGACAAAATTGGCCCATGGTGTAGTTGAAGAAAATGAAATTGGGAATATTTGGGATTTTCTGGAATTTTCTGGGAATTTTCTGAATTTTTGGATTTTTGGGTCAAAAGGGGTATTTTGGGTATTTGGAAGGTATTGGGGGTATTTTTGGAATTTTTGATATTTTTGGATATGGATGATCAATTTGAGTGATGTGGAAATGTTTGGGATTGATTTTGGAGAATTTTGGGTAATTTGGAAATTTTTGAGAAATTTGGGCTATTCGTGCTTTGGGTAGGCTGACAGGTGTTGGGTCCCGGGGTCAAAAATTGAAAATTTGGAAAATTGAAGATTGGGTGGATGTAAGTGGAATGAAATCATTTTTGTTGAGCCATGAAGCCATATCAAGCCCACATGAGCCATGAAGAGACTCATTTGAGGCATTCACTATGTTGTTCCTAACCCTCTTAGCTGTGGCTTAGTGGTTAAGGACCATCCATGTGAATCACCTACATGAGTCGGAAGTTAAGTTGGGTAAGGGTGTGTTTTAGGAGGTGTGTGAAAGTGTAGTGCATAGGTGTAGTGTATGTGTAAGTCAGCCCTCACTGCACCAGAGCCACCTAGTAAGGGCCCCAAGGCCAAAGAGTCCCATAGGAACTCATCCTTTAAACTTCCACATTCGATTTCAACCCTCTAGGTGATTAGGGGTCTATAGTCAAGTTTGTGGAGTTTGCAGGGAGTTTAGAAGTGGTTTGAATTTCTAAAAGGTGGGTCCCAATTCTAGTCCTCTAAGATAGTCAAAGGAAAAGCCTAAGGCTAGATCCTAAGTACTAAAGAGAAGAAGAGAAGACCTCATCAAAAATGAGGTCAACAAATGGACCCCCAATAGGTGTGGTGAGCTGACGGAGCACACCGCGCGTATTGGTGTTGACCGAAACGATCAACAAAACCAACACAGATGTCCAAGTAACAAACTTAGGACAAAGTAGAAGAGCTTCCGCTGGGGAGTGTCAAGTATATCTCTGGGACAGGAGATTCTTGAACTCTCGCTGGGGAAAGGAAAAGGAGGTGAATCCCAAATTACATGATTTGGGAGAAATTCGATTTAGATTTTATTTTGTTTCATGTTCAAGTCATGATGTGTGAGTTTAGATTTCAATTTGGAGTTTCAATTTAGATTGAAGTTTGTCAAGATTAATTTGAAGGAATTTGTTTTGAAATGAAAATTGGAATTTTGAAGTTTTAGATGTAACATCTTCAACCCCAAAAGAAGATCGAATCGATTGGATTGAGTCATTGCAATGAGGAAAGACCTCGGAATAATGCGGTATTGGATGTAAAATCCGTAACCTCAAGAGTTCGATTTGATGTATTTCAAAGTGCAACAGAAAAGAATCCTAAAGCGATACGGTCTTGGATGTAAAATCCTCGATCCAAAAGTTTGAATTTGATGTATTTCAGTGGCAATAGGAAGAGAATCCTAAAGCAGTGCGGTGCTTGGATGTAAAATCCTCGACCCAAAGGTTTGAATTTGATGTATTTCAAGGTGCAGTAGGAAAAGAATCCTAAAGCAATGCAGGTCTTGGATGTAAAATCCTCGACCCAAAAGTTCGAATTTGATGTATTTCAAGTGCAGTAGGAAGAGAATCCTAAAGCGAAGGCAGCCTTGGATGTAAAATCCTCGACCCAAGAGTTTGAATTGATGTATTTCAAAGGCAATAGGAAGAGAATCCTAAAGCAGGTGCAGTCTGGATGTAAAATCCTCGACCCAAAAGTTTGAATTTGATGTATTTCAGTGCAATAGGAAGAGAATCCTAAAGCAGGTAGGTCTTGGATGTAAAATCCTCGACCCAAGAGTTTGAATTGATGTATTTCAAGGCAAGTAGGAAAAGAATCCTAAAGCAAGGTGCGATCTTGGATGTAAAATCCTCGACCCAAAAGTTTGAATTTGATGTATTTCAAAGTGCAATAGGAAGAGAATCCTAGAGCAAAGTGCAGTCTTGGATGTAAAATCCTCGACCCAAGAGTTCGAATTGATGTATTTCGAAGTGCAGTAGGAAAAGAATCCTAAAGCAAGGCAGTCTTGGATGTAAAATCCTCGACCCAAAAGTTTGAATTTGATGTATTTCAAGGTGCAATAGGAAGAGAATCCTGAGCAAAGTGCAAGTCTTGGATGTAAAATCCTCGACCCAAGAGTTCGAATTGATGTATTTCGAAGTGCAATAGGAAGAGAATCCTAAAGCAGGCGAGTCTTGGATGTAAAATCCTCGACCCAAGAGTTTGAATTTGATGTATTTCGAGTGCAATAGGAAGAGAATCCTAAAAGCGCAGTCTTGGATGTAAAATCCTCGACCCAAAGGTTTGAATTGATGTATTTCAGTGCAATAGGAAGAGAATCCTAAAGCAGTGCAGTCTTGGATGTAAAATCCTCGACCCAAGAGTTTGAATTGGATGTATTTCAGTGCAGTAGGAAAAGAATCCTAAAGCAGTGCAGTCTTGGATGTAAAATCCTCGACCCAAAAGTTTGAATTGATGTATGTTTGATGTGAGATCTGGAAAGATCGAATTTGAGATTTGATAGAGATTTGGAATTTGGAAAGATTGAATTTGAGATTTGAAAGGATGAGTTTGAACTCGGTTGAAATTTGATTTAAGATTTGATTTGAAATTTGGAAGATCACATTTGAAATTTGATTGAGAATTTGATTTAACATTCTTGTTGATTTTGTTTTTCTTTTAATGATTCAAATTTTATTTTATCGTTTATTTAATGTTCATGTGAATTTGGTGTTTGTCATTTTTAGATTTTTTTTTTTAGAAAGTTTTCTTTTATCTTTTTTTTTTTTATTCCTTTTCTGTTCTTTGTTCGAAGTTCTTTCAACTTTAATGGCGTTTCCCAATCAATTTGCACAAAAGAGGTGAAGGCCAAAAATGTGTGACATAGTCACTTTCATTCCAATCATACTGAAGATACATCGTACAACTTGATCTGGAACATATTTCATACAATCCATGTAGACTCAAAACGGACTGTGTATGATCTTTGTTGATCCATCTAAAGAAGCATCTCGTCAAAAGTCCATGTACGAATAATGAGATACATGGTCAATAACATCACCTTCCAATCCATCCTCGGCAAGGATGCCGTATGGATGTACATCGGAGGTGTGATATTTTCCATGTAACTCACAACTCGTAAGGCCGGAGGCTCTCTAGCTCCGGGTCCGGCCGAAAATGGTAAGGTGTCCTTCTGTCGTCCATCCTTCCGAACGTAATCGAAATCCTCTTTACTCGGTACTCCCGGTATGCAATGCTTCGGCGATATCCGCTCCGTTACCCTTCGGCATCATGACGGAACCTACCGGTAGTGGTATCTTTACCGGCCCTCGGAACTCACTCGGGCTCGCTATCCGGAGGTCGATCCGAACATGATGTTACACTCGCTCGTAAAAGAGACCGTGCGTAAAGGTCCGACAAAGTCATGGTGATCAATGTGCGGGGGTATACAACCACCTCGTTTGTAGATATCGATGATGCAGACTATTGGGTATGCGGTCACTGCAGTACCCTCCATGTTATCAATCTCTTTACCATTCTCTTGATGACTAATGGCATCGGGTCCACTCGCCCATGACGGAGTATTCCCGGCGGGTTTCCTTCCCGTCCTCGGCAAAGTTGTAACAAAGATCCACATCGTATCGTGATTCTTCCTTTCCCCGGCATCCATCTCCGGGCTCGAGTATGTGTTTTCCTTAGGCGGCCCGCTCGGCTCAGCCTTTTCAAATCCCGGATGCAATCCACGATTTGCCGTCGCTCATACTCCGAAAATACGTCCGTATGTAATTCGAGGCCCTCCAAGATATCGATTCTTCTCGCTCTAATCTTTTCAAAGTATTCAAAGGTTTTCTTTTCAACATTTTGCATTCTCTCCAGCTCGTATTCCGGAATGATCTCGCAGATGGCGAGGCCTCGGTAACGTATTGTGGGATATAAGGTTCGATCCCTTCACGTTCTCCCCGCATACCTCGCTCCTCGTGGATGATGTCCATCGAGACATCCCCCGGGGTTGCTTCGCAACAAGGTCATGCATCATCTGGTGGTTCTATCCGGTGGCGTGGTAGCCTTCTTTCTTCTCGGTTTTCTCGAAGATTTCCCCGGTTCTTTCGTCATCCTGAGAGTCGGCCTCCTTCTTCCGGTTCTCGGTGAACCGGTGTCCTCGAAGTGTATGCACCGACATTAGCAACCGCCTCGTCGTGCTCGATCCGCAGCCTAGTTTTGTTAACATCTTGCGTGATACGGCGATTCTTATTTCTTCGTTGCGTTGTCGTGAGAGTAGCTCTCCGAACTTCTGAATCTCCGCGGCGCGGCGCCGACAAGCTCGCCCTCCGCCGTAGCGACTACGTACTTCATTTTCTTATCTTCTTCAATATTTGTCTTTCTTTTCTTGTTGCCGGATCGGTGGCTTCGGGCCACCCACTTTCATTACCGTATGTCCGGCAGCTCTTCTCAGTCAACCGGGACCCGGCCACTTTCTTCGTACCGTAGGCCCGCCGGTGCGAAATCCGAGTCAATCTCGATTATCGCTCCATCTTTCACCCTCTTTTCATCAAGTGCAAGGCTTACGCCATTCTTAAAGTTCAAGACCAACCGCCCGCTCGACATTTCCCCGCGAAAAGACAAGGAAAAGGATCGTAGGCTGTACTAAGAACAAGAACATCAAGAAAATGTTTATTAAAGACATCTTGTTTTATTATTATTTTTATATTTTCAAACTTAACAGAATGAAGTGGGATAAGATCAGTGTAAGAGATTTTGATTTGGAAAAGAAAACAAGGAAAATTTTATTATCAGGATTTTATTTATTTTAGCACATTTTTGTTATTTTTCTGGGTTCGGACCCAATCATAAGTAATCACTTCACCCGTGCTTCTAGGGATGGAAAGTTCATTCCTTCGAAACATCAGGTAGCGTAGTACTTTTTCAAGTATCGTCCATTGATCGAAGCATATGTCGTTCTCCGCGGCAATTCACTAGCCGGTAGGAACCTCCCGAGTATACCGCTTCAACCACAAACGGTCCTTCCCAAGTGGGTTCAAATTTTCCCCCTATCTCGCGGTGTGCAAGAATAGGTCTTCTGAGAACGAGAACTAGATCACCAACTTTCAAGGTTCTTGGGCGACCGGCTTGTCATGGGCTCGAATCATCTTAGCTTGGTATAGTTCTAAATTCGTTGCGCCGCAAGTCTTTTCCCTTCCGTGCTCTCTAATTCTTCGAGTCGTAATTTGGCGTTTTCTTCTGTTGTGATTTTATTCGCAACTCGCAACTCCGAGTGAAGGAAGCCGAACCTCTAAAGGTAACACCGCCTCGGACCCATACACCGCAGCGTAAGGTGTAGCTTGCGTAGGAGTTCGAAGGTTGTCCGTAGGCCCATAAGGCTTCTAACAACTTCTCGTGCCAATTTCTCTTATTGTCGTCTAAAGTCTTCTTTAAAATTTGAACGAGAGTTTTATTAAAAGCCTCGGCTAGGCCGTTTGCTCTCGGGTAGTAAATTGTTGAATATCGCCGCCGATTCCGTGTCTCCCGACAAAATTGTTGATTTGTGTGCTTCGAATGCCGACCCATTATCCGAGATGATCCCGCGCGGCACCCCGAAACGGTAAACAACTTGGTTCTCGAAAAATTGTAGTACGTGATGTGCTTTCACTTCTCCGAGTGGAACCGCTCCGCCCACTCGGAAAAGTAATCAGTAGCCGCAAGAATGAAGCGATGTCCTTTCGACGACGGCGGTTCTATCGGACCCACTATATCCGTGCCCCAACATTCAAATGGCCACGATGCAATTGTCGGATGTAGCACATTTGGAGGTTGGTGTAGAACCACTCCGCGCACTCGACACTCGGTGACGCTCTCGGCGATTTTCATGCGATCGGTCATCATCGAGGGCCGAGAGGTACCCTAGTCTTTTAATTTTCATTTTCATCTTCGGACCCGACCGGTGAGCGCCACAGCAGTCCCGAATGTACCTCTTTAACAATTTCACGGCCTCGGACCCGCTTAGGCACTCTTAGCCACATTCGATCAAAAGACCTTCCGTATAACGTGTTGTTTATTAATGCGTAGGACGCAGTTCTTTTCGATCCGATGGGCTAACGACCTATCATCCGGTAGCTTTCCGTTTCGTAGTAGTCCATCAATGGCCGTCGCCAATCTTCCGTGTTTTCTCGTCACCGCTGCAATCGATCCTTTTTCCTTATCCGATTCGCGTATCGTGTCAATGTCAAGCCGTGATAGGACCCGGCGTCCGTGAACCGACACTTCCACCGATTCATCTCGCAAACAGTGCAAATTCTTTTGCGAGACGAGCTAGCGCATCCGCTGGAGCGTTTTCTCTCGGGAATTTTGTAGATCGTCACATTCGGAATCCGTTCCAACAACCGTATGCGCATACTCGGAAGTATTGCTCGAGTCTTGGTTTTAAAATTCCGTATCGTCCGGCGATCCGTTGAATGATTAACCGTGAATCCCCGTAGATGTTGATGTCTCGTTATCCCCATTCGAATGGTTAATTCCGATCCCGTTATGAGGGCTTCGTATTCCGCTTCGTTGTTCGTACACGGCTCCGTCAAGTGGTAGGAGTATCTTAACATCCCCCGCTCCGGTGTTATAAAGATTAGCCCGATTCCCGCCTTACCGGCACTATCACTTGCGATTCTTCGTCTTCGTGCGCCGAAGATGCTCCGTCGAAATATAATTCCCAACGTCGATCATCAAGGTCTTCTAGATTCATTATTTGTTCATCCGGCAGATCGTCATCGAGAGGAGATTCTGCCGCAAAGGGTGTGCCGCAAGGAAGTCCGCTAAAGCTTGTCCCTTTACGGCACGAAGAGGCACGAAAGTTATATCAAATTGCAATAATATCATCGACCATCCGGCAAGTCCGCCGAAAGCGTTGGACGAGTCATCAAGTATTGCAATGGATTAAACTTCGAGATCAAGTCGACCTTATGAGAAAGCATGTAGTGCCCGAGCTTTTGAGCGGCGAAGATCGTGGCCAAACAATGCTTTTCAATTGCGGGATACCTTATTTCCGTCGGCGAAGAACGACGACTTAAGTAATAAAGAGCATTTTCTTTACCCTCATCATCGACCCTGGCCAACGTGGCTCCGAGAGAGTCGTCTAAAGCCGCGGTATAAAGTATTAGCGGTCTACTCCGAGACCTGGCCGCTAAGACAGGAGGTGTCATTAAATATTGTTTAATGTCTTCGAAGGCCCTCTCGGCATTTCTCTTCCCAAATAAATTTGGCGTCCTTTTTAACTAGTGCCGAGAAAGGCCGACACCTACTCGACGAGTTCGAGATAAAGCGTCGAAGATATGCCAGCTTCCCTTGAAAAGATCGTAGTTGTTTTAAGGTTTTGGGAGGCGGCATTTCTAAGATGGCTTTAATCTTCTCCGGATCGATTTCAATTCCACGATGTCGGACGACGAATCCTAAGAATTTCCCGGAGGTGACGCCGAAGGCGCATTTTAAGGGATTCATCTTAAGGTTAAATTGTCTTAATCGTTCGAAAACAATTCTCAAATCATACAAATGGTTGTCCTTTACTTTGCTTTTGATGACCACATCGTCCACGTAGCATTCGACTCGATTATGGATGAGATCATCAAAAATTCTTGTCATTGCTCTTCGGTAGGTCGCTCTCGCGTTCTTCAATCCGAATGGCATCACCGTGTAAAGAAAATACTCCGATCGGCGTTCGAATGCCGTAAGCTTTTCATCTTCTCGGAGCCATTTTTATTTGGTTGTATCCCGAAGATCCATCCATGAATGAGAATATTTCGTGTGTTGAAGCGATGTCGATCATTAATTCGGGATCGGTAGAGGAAATTCATCTTTTGGACATGCTTTGTTTAAATCTCCGAAATCCACACAAATTCCGATCCGACCATTCTTCTTCTCGATCGGTACCACGTTGGCTAACCAAGTCGGGTATTGTTCTTCACGGACAAATTTAGCGTCTATTAACTTTTTAACCTCGGCTATGACTTGTTGTTCGATTTCTAGACGCATTCTTCTCGGGACCTCGTCCGACCGGAACGTAGCTGGGATCCACCCCTAGCTTATGGACTCGCAACCTCCGGAGCTAAACTCGGCATCTCATCGTAGCTCCAAGCAAAACAAGTCTTTAAATTCCATTAATAACTTGATTATTTCTTCGGAGTCTTCTTTATCGAGTAAAGAGCTAACAAAGGTAGGTCTAGCTCTTCGCTAGTACCTAAGTTAACTTCTATTAACTCATCTATCGTAGATTTGATTTCTTCTTCGAACTCGGTGGAGCGTCTCCAATTTGCAAATCTTCGAGTTCTTCCGTAATTTCCATGCAGCTTTCATTAGATTCGCAGTGATAACCAAGCAAAATTCAGCATCATCAACCGATCCTACCGTGCCGAATCCGAGACCATGCTTTGAGTTGGGTGGACGACCGGAGTTATTCCATAAATTTTCAAAACGTTGTGATTGACCTTTTGTCCACTGTCGGGGTAAGAAACCACGTTGAATTAAATTTTGAACACAAGGAGAGTACCACTCAAAAGGCAATTCCATTAATTCTGATGAAGTAGCATCTTCAAATTGTACATTATTTTCAGTTTTGGAGGAAGAAGCACCACGGTAGAATTTGATTGGTTTTGCACCACCGCTACGTACCTCTTTGACCTCCATACCCTCGATCTTATTAGAATGGATCGGGGTCGTGGTCATAGTATGTACATAGTGGTTAATCTTCTCGTACATCGATTTATATTCTTCGTTTCTTTCATCTTCGAGAGGGATTCGAATTGCGGCTTCTTTCGACTTATTGTCGTCGCTTCTTGTTTGATTTCTTTTTCTTCTTCGTAACTATCTTCCCAATCGACATTAATGGTTGGTTTCCTCCGTCCAATCGTCCTAACGTCTCTACCACGACCTCGTCCCCGGCCTCGACCTCGGATGCGAGTTGTGGAGAAACCTTCACCATCTCGCCGTAAGGGAGTGGTGAGTGACTCGTTGGACTAGAATTTCGTGTTCTTCGTTGTCCCAAACTTTCTTTGCTTCATTTGTTATGGTATCTCCGGAGAAGATCGTTTTCTTCGGTGGTGCATAATAAGCCGCATCCTCGTGGATTCCAATTTCATGTACGGAGAATGGTCGTAAGTCACCTTTGATGCACTCGTTCCCCTCCATCGTAAGTACTTGATGCACCGATGTAGAGATGATGGTACCATCCTCGTTTTCATGTATCCATGGTCGGCCCGAGTAGAGCGTTGAACGATGTTTCGAATCAATTATGTGAAATTTCGCGGTTGTCTTTGCTAAGTCACCGGTCTTCATCGATAGCGTTATCGAGCCGAGGGCTCTTTCTCCTTCTCGATCGAATCCTCTTAATAACATTTTGTCCGCCTCGAGCTCGCGAGCATCAATTTCCAAGTATGCTAGCGTTCGAAGATTCATTATATTGATTGATGCTCCCGGATCCACCAATACTCCGGAGAGTGTAAATCTTCCGATTGTAATCGAAATGTACAACGGTCGGTTGTGATCTCGCTGTTCCAAGTAGTAGGTCGTCGTCCGTGAAGGTAACACCTCGTCGTTCTTTTAACGAGCAAACCTCATCTAAGGACTCTCCGGCCATTCGAGCCAAGCAAATTTCCGGATCAAGTAAGGCCTCGATCGGAGCTTCTCTCATCTCCTTTGATAAGATGAGAGCGTCGTAGATGCTCGCTTGGCTCGGTAGTTTCCTAAGATGGAGCTAGCACGTTGTAGTCCACTTTGTTTTCATGTATCTCTCGCTTCTTCTCGAATGGGTATTTCTTCCGCCGGGTTGGTTCTTCCCGAACAACCACCGCTTTCCTTTGTCTTTTGGACCCATTCTCGGAGGTAGAACTTTCCCACTCCTTAAGTTGACTTCGTAATTTCCTCCGAATCTATCGTTGAGCTTGCTGGTGTCTCTTCTCGAATCGGAATGACAGATTCTTCCGGATCGACTTCGCAGTCCGAAGGCTCTAACTCTATCGCGACCGGAGCTCCTCGAAACTCGCGGATAGATTCGTTGCTCGTTGAACTCTCGTAACCTCCTCGATGGATGTCTTCTTCATTATTTTGCTTGTCGAGATCGTGTATGATTCGAGAATTGTCGTTGGTATCGAAATCGATATCCGGATTATCGTTAGTTACGTAATCGTTAGAAACAGTCAAAACGTAGCCAACGCCATCACCCTTATCATTATATGATCCCACCGAAGTGAGTAGATAATCATACAGAGTCAGGGGTTCGAGGGATTTCTCCCCCGAATCGGAAACAACTATCCTAGGATAAGCAGCCCCTAGTCTAGCCTTAGGTGCCTCGCCTTCTCTTCTTCGTCAATTTTCTTCTTCTCTTCAATCGTATCCCGTCGAGGTGGTTCTTCTATCGCAAGTGATAGTACCGGCTTAACAGTGTTTCAAACTCCGAATTGAAGCTCGCACCGAAGCGGTCCGGATGCCGTCTAAAATCTTTTTCGAAGACCTCGTCCAAGCGGTAGTCCATCCATCGTCGGCTGTATAGGGATCTATCGGAATGATGGGATCGGCCGAGATAACATCGACGGAACCTCCTTTCCGGGGTTCCTTCATGTACTCTTTCGGGATCGTTATATTCCCTTTCCGCAGTTGTCATCGAGCCAACTTTTGAAGGTAATGCAATCTTCTATTTTGTGTCCAAGCATTTGGTGGTAAGGGCAAAAGTCGGGATCACCCTTCTTATCGACTTCCTCTCGGTCTTTTAGGCTCGGCACTGGAAATCCGGAGTCTTCATCGACCAGCGGAACATTTTCGGCATCGCTTCATTCTTGAACGGATATTCTCTCGCTCAAAAGCTCTCTTAATGTACGTTGCGGACGAGGTGGTTGTTCATATCGCGGAGATGACCGATAGCCGGGCCGGGGTTGCCGGTAATTCTGTTGTGGTTGTTGCGGCCGTTCGGTGGTATTTGCATCGGTTGCTTGCCTTTGTCAACTCGCTCGCGACGATCCCGGATTTCTTTTCAAAAGTCTTTACAGTGCTTTTGTTTGTCCGTCTTGCTCGGTGAAACTTAATTGCTTCGCCTCTTCTTGCAAGCTTCCGGCCTTGCTTAACAACTTCACGAAAGTCTTAATAGTAAATCCCTCGAGGAGAAGTGCTATCGGGCCATGGATGCTTTTTAGCAAAATGCCGACTGCATGCTGTTCTTGCAGTTGTGGTTCACACTTCATACTTAAGTTCCTCCATCGGAGTATGTAATCCACCAAAGTTTCATTCGGCTTTTGTTTTTCTACCACTAAATCACCTATAGTGATGTGGTGCCGAGCTCCGGCGAATCGCTCGATGAAGAGGTTCTCTAGCTCCGAGAATGTTTTAACCGAACCGTTTGGTACTCCGCATACCGGCCGAAGGCGATTCCCGACGGACCGCCGACGAACTCGTCGGAAGAGTAATGCATCGCTCCCGCCGGCATTGCAACAACCGGCACGAAAGTGTGCTACATGCCGTCGGGGTTCCCGGTTCCATCGAAGGTCTTAAACGGAGGTGGTACGAAGCCTTTCGGTATTGGACGCGTCGAATTCTTCCGGGTAAGGTCTACCCGTCCGAATGGATGTCCCGCTCTTCGATTGTGCTAAGGCTTCTCGCACTCGCTGTTCCACCAAGTTCTCGATATCCTTTTCGGAATCATACTTTGTGTTGTATCCTTTTAGCCGATCATCCCCATCGACGGACGTAATCTCCTTTCCTCCGTCCACAATGTGAATGACCTCTCGGGGGTGTCTCCCTTTGTGGTTGTACTTCGACTCGGAGAGTGGCCGCAGCTACGGCCATCTCTTCCATCCTTTTCGCCATTCGAGCGATCGTGTCGTCTTTTCCCCGAAGCCGTCTTCTCATCGGTCCCGGCTCCTCTCTCTCGCGGCCGCAGGAGCACCTTGCGAAGCCGATGAAGCTCGTGTCTCAACCATGTTGATTTCTCGCGTATTCGTCGTCCATAAATTCCGATGAATCAATCTCGTCTCCGAACTTTTCCTCTCTTTCTTTTGCCAACCGTCGGATATCGGTTCTCAACTTTTCCATGGCATCTTCTAGCGGGGCTTTCGTGTGTCTTCGTGGTTGTCGTGCGATAGCTCGCCGGTCCCTTTCTCACGAGTCCCCTTCATCGCGGTAGCACTTTCTTCGCATTCAAGTCTCCCCGGCAAGACTTTCTTTCTCGGGCCGCCGTTTCAATCTCAATCGCCCGCAGTGGGACGCCATACCATCCTTCCGGCAGCGAAGGTCCAGGACCGCATGGTCCGTTCGGCCAAATGCTCGGAAGGTGGTATCCTCCCTAATCCGTAATCCCGAGACGACAACAGGCGTGACTAGCCTTCATTCTTTTACTCGGCTTTTCCGCCATGATGGCGGGCTCTACTCGGGGCCCAAGACGGGATTTGACCGGCACCCGCCCTATCCTCCGTAGAATTTCGATACGGGCGGTTTTCCTTCTTCGCTAACTTTTCTACCAAAGTTTGCAGTCGAGCAAACGGCGTAGTTCTAGTTCTTTTCGCGGCTATCATCGTAATATGCGGGCCGCGGTAATGTGGCAAAGCAATCTTGCGAATATTTTCTTCATCTTCTCGCGGCGGAGAGGGGATGAAATCTGCTTCCTCCCAAGAGCGGTATGTATTCAGTAGCGGTGTATATTCGCGATGGTGTACATTCCGCGGTTCCGGAATTTCCTCTAGGAAAGCAATTTCAGCAGCCTCGGCTTCTTTAGCGATCCTTCTATTTCTGTTTCTTCTCCGGGTCTTCGTTAGTGACGGAATCCTCGAACCGGACCCGATCTCGAAAACGAAGGTCTTACAGGAAGATCCGTACCCTCCACGGTAACGAGTCCATCATAATTCGGATTTCTTTCCCTTTGATTTGGCAAAAGTCGGGGCAGGTGCGAAACAAGTAGACCAGTGGGGGTAGAAAGAACAGTCCTCCTGTGGGCAGTAGTGTTCCTCTTAGTCGGGATCCTTTGCAGAGGAGGGAATTCTTGGGTTGACCTAAGGTTGAACTCAAGCAGCGGGTTCTTCGACTTCGTGTACCTTGTTCATCGCTGCGAAAAGGGAGACGTCGGTGATTTTGACGTTCGTGTTTTCAAATCCTCGTCCAAATCGGATGATTCCATTGTCGGGCAACTCATCCTTATAGTACGGCGAGGTCCAGATCCATTGGTGAAGGAGAAAATCGGCTTTGGGGCTTCCATTTCCGCAGGTAGATTCCGGTTGTCGGTCCCAAGTTATGCTTCTTTTCTTTAGGATGAAAAGAAAGGAATTGAAAAGAGTCCGAACTCATTCTTGTTCATGTATTTATAAAAAGGAATCACTTATTAAAGGGTTCACTTATTAGAGGGTTTGTTTATTTAGAACGGAGTGTTCAAAGGTGTAAAGAAGGTAAGGAATCTGAATCGGAGTTGGAAAGGAAAAGAGAGTCTTAAGCAAGACTTCTCGACTCGAAGGATCACTCCTAAACTAACACCTATCGGGGTCCACCCCACCTCGTAAATGAGGTAAAAGGATCTCGGAACCTCTCTGTTTATGGGTGTCTAAACAGATGGCTCCTAAATCCGAGAGAATGTTGGTTATACTTGTTCGAGGTAGAAATGAACACGGTATTCCAACGGAAAGAAGGGTAGTTTGATCCATTAGGGACATGGATACACTACCGATTTTTGAAAGCGTAACTATTTGATTAAAATGGAGAGAGGAACTATTCCCCAGCGGAGTCGCCGGAAATATGCTCGGCACTATTTTTTAGGTTGTGTGTTTTATTTTGAAAGAGAGTCGCCTACGTAAATTGTCGGCGAATTTTAATTTAATTTAAATAAATAATTTGAAAAGTAGTATTTGATTTTGAAAATAATTTTAAATTTGAAAATTTTAAGATATGAAATCAAACTGATCTCACATCCCGAATAGTTTATATAAACGAGCATCGCATCACAAACCGTGTATCTATCCCGAAGAATAGACACACTGCTCGATAATGGGGCTCGATTAAATAAACTAGAAAGGTTTGTGACATCCGTTTGGTCTCGCGAACCAATTTTATAAGCCGACAAATTCCCTCGCTTAATATGAAACTATTAAACAGGGTTTATATTACCCGGGTTCTTAAAGTTCCCTATAAGGGCAAGCCCCTATAGCTTAATTACATCTTAAGTGATGGGAATCACCTAAGAAAACTCTCGATAATAATCAATAATTCCGCTCTCAAGAATTTCAAAGTTTAAGTTTTTCAAGGGTTGAATTTTGGAATTTCAATAGAGGAATGGATCAAATTTGGAACATTTTTATTTTGGGAATTCAAAGGAAGAAAGGTAGGAGAAATTACGGATTCGAAGCGGACTTCGGTAATCTCCCGACTATCCTATTGTTTGGCTTGGATTTAGGAAAGCCTTTAGGGGGCAAATCAGTTTGTTAAAGAATTTGATTATCCTATGAGTAAAGTGACATTTCACTTGATGCTTTACTTAAGAGTTATAATAATGAAAGCCTTTAGTGGGCAAATCAGCTTTGTTAAAGAATTTAACCGCTTTGATTAAAGTTGAATCGATGATTTTGGATGATTTAATTTAGTTTCAAAATTGAAGTTGATTTTCTCTTAAGTGTTTTAAATTGTTTGATTTGAAAGAGGTGTTTAGATTATTCAATTTAATTAAACTTTTAATGATTTAAATTTAATTTGACTTAATTGTAACACTTTAGGTCAATTTTAAATGGTTTGATTTTTTATGTTTTTAATTATGAATTGTCTTAAGGTTGATTTTCTTTAATGTTTCAAATTTGTTTTATATTTTTTTTAAGTGATTTCAAATTAATTCTAATGTTTTAAATTTATTTCAATTTGATTATCAAATCACTTAATGTTTTAAGATTTTAAATTAATTAAGGTTTATTTTTCTTTTAATTATTTAATTATTAATTTCAATTATTATTTTTGAGTTTGATTAAGAGTTAAATATTATTAAAGTGATTCATTTAGGGATTTTAAATTAAAGAATTGATATCTTCTTAAATCATATCCCTAATCTTAATAATCCAAATTTTAACTTATTCTTCCAAAATTCAAATTGTTTACTTAATTAAAATTTACTTTAAATATTTTCAAAATGATTAATGGATTTTTACCCCTTAATTCCCTAGGTTTCAATCATCTAATGAAAATTTTAAAATCAGATATTTTACCCTCCCCTTGATTAAACCTAAATATTAATTAGGGTTAAAACTCTTTAATTACCTTTATGTCCTTCTAAGCATGTTCATTTTATAACTCATCAAATTAAGCTCAAATGAACTTAAAATTTTTATTTCACTTCACTCACATATCAGTCAAGACATTAGAGGAGAAAATGTGATTTTTTCTGAATTTAATTTAATTTATATATTTATTTTTATGAAAAATATGGGTTTTCAATAAAAATTCAACAACATGACCAAGGTAAGGTTTCTATCCTTAGAAAAATTATGGGATGTTCCTACTGACTAGAGGACCATTTAGACCAATTTTGGTGATTTTTTGAATTATTTTTTATTTATTATAATTATTTTGAATTTTGGAGTGTTAATTAATTATAAAATAAAATTAAAGTTGAAAAATGGATTTTATATTTTTCTTAAGTCCCTCTGACCTCAAGGAGTCCAGAGAACAAAATTTTATATTTTTCTGATCTTTCTTCGATTTATTAGAATTAATTTGGTGAAAAGGTTGGAAAATCCATTTTTTAATATTAAAAATTATCTTAAGCCTTTAAAATTCAATTTTTTAACCTAGAGACTTGGGAAAAATATTTGGTTTGTTCCTAAATGATTAGGAAGTAAAATATGACATTTTTATGATTTTTAATATTTTTTTGATTTTTATGATTTTTTAATTATTACAATATTAAAAATATGATTAAAAATGGAATTTTTAGAAAATTTCAATTTTAATTTTCATAGACTCCTCTGATATCAAAGAGCCCACAAAATAAGTTGGGTGAATTTTTGAAATGTATTTTGGGTTTTATGAATTTTTTAATTTTAGAAATGGCCATACAAATTAAATAATTCATTTAATGGGCTAAATTATTTCCAATTGACTTGAAATTTTTATGTGAGGTTCTCTACATCCTAAGTGACAGTGGAGAATTGTTTTCAAGTGATTTTGATGTGTGGTTATTCCTAATTAATTAAAACTTGGTTTTGAGATTTTAGCCAAATTAGAGTTTTTTGAATGAAATAAATCATGAAATAATTTTCTAATGTTTCTCTGGTCGAAGGGAACACACTCTAATTTTTCTAGATTTTTCAAAGCAACATGATAATTTTTATAATTATTATAGCAAAACTGATGCATAAAATTGAAAAATAGATATCTCATCATGAAGATCTTCCCCGACTTTGGAAAAATCAGGAAAGATCCACCATTATGCATAGAATAACATACCAAAATTTCAAGTTATGGTGAAGCTCCTACATGCATGAAGAATTAAAAGATTGAAAACACTATTTAATTAATTAAAAATAAAATATGCATCAAATAAAAATGAAATCACTTCCACATTATTCTCCTCGTTTCAATGAGCAAGAGGGCATTTTTATTTTATTTGTTGGCGTTTTCTAGGCAAAGTTATGATTTTTTGAAGTTTATGTTAAAATAAATTAAAATTCCCTAAATTTCCCGCTCAAACTATCGCTTTCAGGGTGCCACGTGTCGCTCTGTGATTCGCTGGCGCAGTTTCCTGTTCACGGATGAAACTGGCGTTCGACTCCATCTGCGCCGTCCGTTCGATACACACCCGATTGGACGAGCTCGTCGCTCCTCTCTCCAACTTTGTCCAAGAGGTGAGGCCTCAATTGGAAATTGTTTGATTGAGCTTGGGAGTGCTTAGAGAAGCTTTGGGAACAATTTGGCAGGGTCTCCCCAAGGTAATATTTTTTCTCCTCTCTTTTGGCCATGAGAGGTGGGTTTTAAATAAGGAAGGTTATGGTGGAGCTTGGGTGGCCATGGGGGTTAATTAGTGGGTTCAAAATGTGTAATTAGGTGGAGGGGAGGTCAGAGTTTGATTTTGGTGCAATCAATTGGGTTATGCCATGTGTAAAGGCATGGATTTAAGTGGTATGGGTGTAAGGGCCATTTTTGGGTTAATTTGGGTCAAAGCATGAATTTGGCTTGGTTCACTCACTAAGGCTTGATTTGGGCTGATGTGAGATCAATTGGGTCAGCCCCCTTTAGGTGGAGAAGTCCCCATCCAAGGGATTTTTGTTAATCTTGGTTAGAGTGGGTCATTAGAGTGGTTAAAAACTTTTTTAAAGAGGTTGGAAAGTGGCCTCTCCATTTGCCATTAATGGTTTGGTGACATGGCAAAGGCCCTCATGGCTTCATGTGGCTCAATCATGGCTTGTCATTTAGCTTGGAACAAAGTTCTATGGCTCACATTTGGCTTAGCTAGGCTTGGTCAATTTGCATGAGAAAGGTATTTTGAATTCTTTGGTTATTTTGAGATGATTTGGCATGATAATCCATTTGGAATAATTTGATGATTGATTTGGAACTTAGGGAGTGAATTTGATTAAAGGGATGACAAAATGAGAATTGGCTTGTGGGCTTTTGAGTGGATTTGGGCTAATTGAAGTGATTTAGCTCATGGCCTTGATTTTGGGCCTTTAAATTTGGGGTGAACTTGGGCTTGAGTTTGGGTTAGGTTTGGTTCAAAATTTGGGCTATGTGAATGTTGAGTTTGGCTTATGAATGTGTTATGAAGAGTTTGGAAAAGGTTTGGAGTGATTTTGAATTAAATTGGATGATCAATTTGATGGATTTGGACATAGGGTCAATTTTGGGTGAATTGGGTTTGGTTGGACTTGGGTGGATTTAGGGATCAAATCTGGGGCAAATTAATGTAGAGTTTTGTTTTTCGGGTTGTTAGGAAGGTTTCAAAATAAATTTGGGGAAAATTGGATGACATTTGGGTTCAATTTGGGATGGGTTGGGTTACTTGGTCAATTTTGGGCCTTAAGGGCCAACTTGGAATTCTTGATCAAATTGGGTTAAATTGACAAAATTGTGGTATGTAGCAGTTGAAGAAAATGATGTGGATAATATTTTAGAATTTTTGGGATTTTGTGGGATTTTTTGGATTTTTCGAAATTTTTAGCTATGAAGAGCATTTTGGTAATTGTGGGGAGTTTGGGGGTAAGTGGTCAAAAGGCTGAATTAAAGGCTCGAGGTGGTTTATAAAGAAGTTTGGAGCCAAACAAAAGTGTTCGAGGTCATTTTTGATTTATGTGGAAGGTTTTATGAATCCCGGAGCGTTTGTTAAGTATCGATTATTTTGGCGCGAGGGCCCAAAGGTAGCTCAGAAGTATGGCATGTTTACAGTCAAACTTCTCAGTTTGACGAGAGGAACACTCTGGAATGATTTTTTTTAGAACCCGGGTGACCGTGAAGTTTTGAGTTTCAGGGCCCTTTTCAGGGGCAATTTGGTAATTTTGGGAAACATTAGGGGCCGGGAGTCAAAAATTAAAATTTTGGCAAAAATGAAAATTGATTAGATGTAAGTAAAATGAAACCATTTTTGTTGAGCCATAAAGCCATGTTAAGCTCACAAGAGCCATGAGTGGACTCATTTTAGGCACTCAATATGTTGTTCTTAACCCTCTTAGCCAGGGGCTTAGGGGTTGAGGTCCATCCATATGAATTTCCTACATGAGTCGAGAAACTAAGTCGGGTAAGAGTGGTTTTAGGGTTTGGGATGTGTGTGAGAGTGTGGTGTGTGCGAGGCTAACCATCACTAGGACCGGGCCACCCAAGGTTGTTCTAAGGCTTCGACCATCCTATGGAACTCATCCTTGCACCTCCACACTTGACTTTCAATCTTCCAAAGGGGTTTGGAGGTTTATGGTCATCTGTGGGGTTCAAAAAGAGTTAAGAGGTGTCTGAATTTCTAAGTGGTGGGTTCCATTTCTAGTCCTCTAGGATAGTTAAGGAGAAGTCCTATGGCTAGATCCTAAGCACTAAGGAGAGAAAAGATCTCACCAAAAATGAGGTCAATAGAGGTAGTTTGCTTAGTGCAACATAAATCCTCAACTTTTCGTTAGGCATTTGCATAGTTGTGTTATGCAAATTAAGCCCTAACCGGTCTTAGGACCCAAGGTAGTCGTCCGAATAAAGTCTTCAAAGAAAATCTTAGATCATATGCGAACGCTTCGGTGCGCGCTTCAACTCAATGTTTGAAACCCGCCGAGCCGGTGCTATCGCTCGCGATCGAAGAACCGCCCGGAAGGAAGAGAAGATCGTGGGAGAGAAGAAGACCGAGGCTCCAATGAGTAGACTAGGGGCCGCTTATCCTAGGATAGTTGTTTCCAATTCGGGGGAGAAATCCCTCGAACCTCTAACTCTGTGTGATTATTTGCTAGTCCCGGCGGGATCTTATAATGATAAGAGTTTTGGTGTTGGCTACATTTTGACTGTTTCTAACAATTACGTAACTAACGAAAACCAACCTAATCTGGATCTCGATTCCGATATAAATAATGATTCTCAAATCATGCTGAACCTCAATGACCACGACGAAGGAGAAGACGTTCACAAGGATGGCTACGAAAGCTCAAAAGCGACGAGTCTATTTCGTGAATTTCGAGGAGCTCCGATTGTGATAGAATTAGAGTCATCGGATTCCGAAGCAATGCCGAAGAGCCGACCGTTCCGATTCAAGGGGAGACACCGGTAGATTCAACACCGGATTCGAAGAAATAACCGAAGTCAATTTAAGAAGCGGAAAAGTTCTACCCCCGAGAATGGGTCCAAAGGATAAAGGAAAGCAGGTGGTTTCTCAAGAAGAGCCAACCCTAGCGGAGGAACTGCCCATTCGGGAAGAAATTGAAGAACCTGGTAATAAAGTGGATTATAACGTGCTAGCCCATCTTAGGAAGCTACCAGCCAAATTGAGTATCTACGACGCTCTGATCCTGTCAAAGGAGATGAGGGAAACTCTGATCAAGGCTTTACTTGATACAGAAATTTGTTTAGCTCAAATGGCCGGTAATTCCTTAAACAAGGTTTGCTCGTTAAAAGAACAATGGGGTGTTACCATCACGGACAATGATCTACTACTTGGAAAGGCTGATCACAACCGACCGTTGTATATTTCAGTCACTATTGGAAAGTTTACGCTCTCCAGAGTATTAGTTGATCTAGGAACATCAATCAACATAATAAGCATTCGAACGTTAGCATATTTGGAAATTGATGCTCGCAAACTTGAAGCAGACAAGATGTTATTAAGAGGGTTCAATCGGAAAGGAGAAAGAGCACTCAGATAAATAACATTGTTAATGAAGACCGGTGATTTGGCAAAGACAACCGCAAAATTCCATATAATTGATTCTGAAACATCATTCAACGCTCTACTGGGTCGGCCATAGATCGATGAGAACCAGATGGTACCGTCGTCTCTGCACCAGTGCATTGTCGGCACTATTTTTTAGGTTGTGTGTTTTATTTTGAAAAGAGAGTCGCCTACAGAAATTGTCGGCGAATTTTAATTTAATTTAAATAAATAATTTGAAAAGTAGTATTTGATTTTGAAAATAATTTTAAATTTGAAAATTTTAAGATATGAAATCAAACTCGATCTCACATCCCGAATAGTTTATATAAACGAGCATCGCATCACAAACCGTGTATCTATCCCGAAGAATAGTACACACTCGCTTGATGATGGGGCTCGATTAAATAAACTAGAAAGGTTTGTGACATCCGTTTGGTCCGCGAACCAATTTTATAAGCCGGACAAATTCCCCGCTTAATATGAAACTATTAAACGAGGTTTATATTACTCGGGTTCTTAAAGTTCCCTATAAGGGCAAGCCCCTATAGTTAATTACATCTTAAGTGACGGAATCACCTAAGAAAACTCTCGATAATAATCAATAATTCTCGCTCTCAAGAATTTCAAAGTTTAAGTTTTCAAGGGATTGAATTTTGGAATTTCAATAGGGAATGGATCAAATTTGGAACATTTTTATTTTGGGAATTCAAAGGAAGAAAAGTAGGAGAAATTATGGATTCGAAGTGAACTTCGATAATTTCCCGACTACCCTATTGTTTGGCTTGAATTTAGGAAAGTCCTAATGTTTATTTAATGTTTTAATCTTGCCAATTTTAATTAATTAGGGCTTATATTTATATGATAGAATCATACAAATCGCCTAGAAGATATGAGGGTTTATGTCGTATCGGATGACTACCTCGGAATCCTAAGACCGGTTAGGGTTTAATTTGCAATGCAAATGCCTAACAAAGAGTTGAGGATTTATGTTGCACTAGGCAAACTACCTCGAATTCCTATGGCTTTATTATTTAATTCTAAGAAAGTTTTGCTGAAGTAGGTTCAAGTTTTGCTGACGACGATGGCCGTGCTGCCCACCATGCTCCGAGCTCCTTGTTGTTGCAGAGGTTTAGTTTTAGAAATCATAAATCAAGAGATGAGAGAAGTGTTCTGGTTTAGAGAAGTCTTAATTTCCAAGTATTTTTTGTGTTTTAATTAAAACAAATCTTAAAGTTGATTATAACGACACCGGTTAAGATCCCACGGTTCCATCCTTCCGCATCATTATTTTTATCGGATTCACTTAGTCCGTATGAATTTGCTAAACTCAACTCGAATGAGTTCCACACTTTCATTTAGCATCGTGGAAATCCCGTTAGCAACACGTAGGTTACATCATCCGAGGTATTCCCGATCATCCAACAAGACGTTTTAATTTAGTTGTAATTGTAGTTTTGTGTTCCGTTTGTGATTAAATTTTGAGTTGTCTTATATTTTGAAATGTTGTGGAGGTGAATTTTATCTTGTAGTGTCTTTTAATTTAATTATGGGTTTCAGCTTTGGTTTCGTCCTAAAGGTGTCGGTTTTCATGCAACTCGTTGTTTATCATGCAAGAAAAGTAAAGTGCATTTGCAATAGAATAAACCGCAATAAAATAAAAGCGTACACTGAGGGTCTTCCCGTCATTCCAAGCCGCACTTAAAACACAATTAGAATATTTAAGCAAGTTCCTAGGTAAAGCTAAGGGAAAGGTTTATGGTTTTCTACCAAATTCCTAATCCTATAGCTAGTCATTTCCTACGACGTCTAGGTTCTCATGTTTTTAGTTCGAAGACGATTTTCTTCATCAAAGAACAATTAAGTTCAATTGTTCTTATAAATATCCTATCATATCGAGGAAGTGCTTAAGAAGAATCTTAAACATCTTTTCAATATTTCTAGGATTGTTTTAAGTCCAAATGAATTTAATTGTGTAAATAAATCGATCGTCCGAGGTTTTCAAGTTCCGTTTACTTGCTCAAGTGAACTAGGATGTTCGAATATCCTTATAAGTGAAGTAGCGTTTCATTTTAATGTTCTATTTAGGAGTTATGATAACTAAGGCTCCTAAGGGCAAAATGATATTTAATGATTTCGTGATCCAAATTTAAGTTCAAATTAATGATTTAAGTTTCGAATAGTTGTTCAAGTTATTTTTAGATTTATTTCTTCATGTCTTAAGTGAGGTTATTTAATTCAATTTAATTTAATTTAATTTAATTTAATTTAATTTAATTCAATTTAGTTTGATTTGATTTAATTTAATTCAATTCAATTTAGTTTATTTAATTTCTTAATTTAATTTAATTTAATTTTTTAATTTAATTTAATTTAACTTAATTTAATTTATTTAATTTAATTTAATTTATTTAATTTAATTTAATTTAATTTAATTCAATTTAGTTTGATTTGATTTAATTTAATTCAACTTTTAATCTTAATTTAATTTAATTTAATTTAAAATTTTTGAAAGAGTTTAATGATTTAATTTTAGTTTAATGATTAAGTCTTTTAATATTTTAAATTTGAGTTATCATTTTAATTAAGAGTTGAATATTAATGGGATGATTAAATTTAGGGATTTTTAAATTAAAGAATAAATCTCTTCCTAATAATATCCCTATTTTAATAATTCCAATTTTATTATTCTTCCAAATTCAATTAATTATTTAATTAAGGTTTAATCATTTTAAATTGCTTAATGGATTTCTACCCTTCAATTATTTAAATTTCAATCATCCAAATCAGATTAGGATCAAATATTTTACTTGTTAATTTTTATTAAACCTAAAGTTTTAATTAAGGGTTAAAATTTTAATTACCATTTTGCCCTTTAAGCCTAATAATTTCATAACTCACTAAATTGAACTCAAATGAACTTGAAATTTTTATGTGACTTCACTTATGTGTCAATGAAGACATGAGAGGAGAAAATGTGATTTTTCTGTATTTAATTTATTTATATAATTATTTTTTTGTAGAAAATAGAAATTTCCAAGGAAAATTCAATAATATGACCAAGGGAAAGTTTCTGTCCTTAAGAAAATTAGGGGACATTCCTAATGACAAGAGGACCACTTGGACCAAATTTTGTAATTTTTTGAATTATATTTTATTTATTAGAATTATTTTAAGTTCTGGAGTATTAATTAATTTAAAAATAAAATAAATGTTGAAAAATAAATTTTATAATTTTTAAAATTCTCTCTGATATCAAGGATTCTAGAGAACCAAACTTCACAATTTTCTGACTTTTTCTTGATTTATTATAATTATTTTGGTGAAAATGCTAGAAAATATATTTTTTTAATTTTAAAATTACCCTAGAGCTTTAAAAATTAATATCTCACTAAATAGACCTAGGAAAAATATGGGACTTGTTCCTAAGTGATTAAAATTCAAAATATGACATTTTGGTGAATTTTATTATTTTTGTGATTTTTATTATTTTTTAATTATTGAAAATATTAAAATAATATTAAAAATCAACTTTTTTAGAAAATTGAAATTTTAATTTTCTTAAACTCCCCTGATATCAGAGAGACTCCAAAACCAATTTGGTGAATTTTTGAAAGATATTTTGAAAGTTATGAATTTTTAAAGTTTAAAATGACTAAGTTGCTTAACCAACCCAATTAGTGGGGCTAACCAAGTCCAATTGACCTCAAATTTTTATGATGGGTTCCTCTGATCCTAAAGGTCAGTGGAGAATTGATTTCAAGTCAATTTGATCTATAGTTAACTCTAATCAATTAGAGATCTATTTTGGGTGTTTAAGCCAATTAGGGTTAATCTAAATGAATTAACCCAAATCCTATTTTTCCTAGGGTTCTCTGGTCATATGGAACATCACCAAATTTTCCTAGAATTTATTTTACAACATGCTAATTTTTGGAATTAAAACACTTAAAATAGCAACATGCATTTGAAAAATCAATAACTTTTCATAGGATGGCTCTCGACTTTGGAAAATTCAGGGAATGTTCCCAAATTCGGAGGCTTCAAAAGCCCTATGGTTTCATGCCATGGTGAATTGTATGAATGCATGGAGAATTAAATGTATGCAGAGAGTAAATAAATTACTAAAAATAAAATACTGGACAAAATTGAATGATTTCTTTTCCACATTATTCTCCTCCGTTCACCGAGCAAGAGGGTATTTTTATTTTATTTTTGTGATTTTTCTACACAGTAGATATGAATTTTCCAAGTTTAGGGAATTAAATAAATAGGAAAATACCCTATTTTTCTATTTATCCACGCGGCGCCGCGTCAACCTCGGCAGCCTCCGAATGCACACGCGGCGCGCTCCCATTCGACGCCGCCATCCGAGTCGGCAACCCGGCCCCGCGGTTCTCGCACCGTCTCCCGGTCCGACGCCATCCGAGCCGTCCGTCCGCGCGTGTATTAAATGGACGCGCATCCGTTCATCGTCCCCAAGCGTCCTCACCCGAGAGCCGTCCACACTAAATCCTTAAGATCTCACTCGATACTCAACAGATTTTCATGTTCTTATGCTCTATGGATTCGTCTCAAGAGACGAACACATCTATACGGCTATCATGCATCGAAATTAAGGCATTTGAAATGGAGAATCTCCAAAAGCTCGGGATGAAGAATTAATTCATACCTTAGCTCCGAGAGGTGAAGCCTCGATCGAGATGCTCGGCACGTTCGTTGGAGCCGCAGGAGGCTGGGGATGAAGCCCTGGGATGCGGTGAATCGCTCAGGTGTGATTTCCACCAAAGCCGATCACAACCTTCGGAGTCCGGAACAACCGGGTGACCCGGAGATGGGGCTTTGCTCGGTGGACACCTTCCCTCGACTCCGGTGCAGGTGTAGGACCAATCAATTCGGGGATTGGCTCACCGTGGAGAAATGTCCCGGTTTTGGGTGAAATTTCAACTCCGAAATCGAGCTCACGAGAGAAGAAATGGCAGGGGGATCTCACCTGGGATCAAGTGCTCTATGTGTGGGGAGGAGTCCGAAACAATTTTGGCGCAGTTTCAGCAAGGTTCGGTTCAACACTTCTCATGGCCGAGAAGGTGAGGGGTTTAAATCAGAGATGTCGGAGGGCCTCCTGCGGGGAGCCGAGGGCCGGGATCACCGTGCTCGGCATGTGAAGAACAGCCATGGTGGCCACTAGGCATGGGGCAGCTCAGCAAGGGAGAATTCCAAAGCTTCGCTCCTCCCAAGGTTTCGGCCATGGTGTTTTCCGGCGGCCCGGTGGCTGGCCGGCCGTGCATTGGTCACCATCTTGTTCGAGTGGGTCGTGGCTGGGGTTTAGTGTAGCAATCGGCAAATGCCATGTGTAAAAGGCTTGGATTAGAATGGAATGGGAGAGGGCTTATTTTGGCTCAAATTGGTCAACCCCTCCACTCGGGCTAGGTGCACCACCCAAGGCTTGGTTTTGGCTCGAGGGAAAAGTGATTTGGCTCAGCATAATCGAGTAGGGTCAAGTCACCATCCAAGCACAATTAGGCATAAGCATGGTTAAGGGGAATCATGGAGTGGTTAATCACCTTTAGGAATTAAGGAAAGAGCCTCCTCCTTTTGCCCAAAATGGCATGGTGACATGTAAAGAGGCTCTCATGGCTTGCATATGGCTTGTGCATGGCTCCATGGCTTCATTTGGCTTGGGAAAAGGTTTGGTCAATTTCATAAAAATGGGTTTTAAGAATTTTGGATATTTTGGTGTGAATTTGTATGGGGCTTGATTTGGAATTGTTTGATGATGGAATTATAACTTAGGGAATGGCTTTGATTAAATGGATGGCAAATGGAAATGTCATGTGGGCTTTAGTGGCCAAATTTGGGCTCATCGAAATGGTTTTAGATCGGCTTTTAAATGGTTTAGGAAAGTGGGCTTTTGAATTTTAAAATGGATTTTCGGGATGAAATTTTGGTAAAGGCTTGGGCCAAATAATTGTTGAGTTTGGTTTAGGGATGCTTCATGAGTGGTTTGAAACAAATTTGAGGTGATTTGGGTTCGAATCGGGTCGATACGGCTTTTTGGTAAAGAGGCTAAAGTGGGCCAAAATGAGCTACCATGGGCCAAAGTTGGGCTAGAGTTGAAATTGATGTAAAATTAATGTTGGGAAATGTTTTTGGGAGTGTTTCAAAGAGGTTTTGGCTTTGGTTGGGTTTTGATTTTGGGGTTTGGGCTCATTCTGGGCTAGGTTTAGGTTTAGGTCAAAATTGGGCCTTTTGATTTTGGGTTGAATTCGAGTGGGGTTTGGGTCTAAATTTTGAGCAAATCATGTTAGTGTTTTGTTCATGGGGATGTTAAGAAAGGTTTGGAAAAGATTTGGGGTTAATTGGAGTTGAATTGGGTGAGTTTGGGTTAGGCTCGGGTCATAGGTCCAAATCGCTTTAAGGCCAAAAGTGAAATTGGATCCCAATGCCAATCAAATTGGGCTTGGATCTGGTCTAGATTGGTGTTGGGATGTTGAATTGAAGTTTAGAATTGAATTGGACCAGAATTTGGGTCAATAGGGTAGGTTAGGCTTGACATCGGGTTTACTTTTGGGTTAAAATGGGTCAAATTGGGGGTTTTGATAAAAGTGGGGTAAATTGACAAAATTGGCCCATGGTGTAGTTGAAGAAAATGAAATTGGGAATATTTGGGATTTTCTGGAATTTTCTGGGAATTTTCTGAATTTTTGGATTTTTGGGTCAAAAGGGGTATTTTGGGTATTTGGAAGGTATTGGGGGGTATTTTTGGAATTTTTGATATTTTTGGATATGGATGATCAATTTGAGTGATGTGGAAATGTTTGGGATTGATTTTGGAGAATTTTGGGTAATTTGGAAATTTTT
>JAKZJZ010001014.1:0-33089 GCA_022702705.1 Papilionanthe hookeriana x Papilionanthe teres | reverse complement strand
ATTATCAAAATTATCATTCTTCGTTGTCTCAGTATTGGAGTCAAAATCAAGCGTGAAGGACTCATTTGAAAGGATATGACAATACGGATGCAATGAATAAGTTTGTTTTCAGAAATAATGACTCATTGAAAAAATTTTATTCGGTACCACTTTTCACCCTAAGTGCACAATTTTAAATAAAAATTATATATGATTACCACCAAACTTCTCATATGTGATATTGAAGATCATGCAAAAAACAAAATATTATTTGGATCATCAGATTGACATATAAAAAAAATCATAATCTTAAGGATTGTGACGATAATATTCATGCATGATAATTTGATGTAAGGAGTGTTAAATAAAAAATATTTTGAATGATTATTGAACATAATTGTATGGTATTTATCTGTGATAAAAAGTCTAATGCAACTTTCAAAATGTAGAATTGAGTCCTACAATAATATCGAGAGAAAATAATAATCAGAGTTTTTGTGATTAAAGTTGTTTTAGGGTTATCTTTAGGTTTGTTTAAAATTAATCGTGTATGAAGATGTTTTTGATTTAATTTTAATTTTTTATCAAGTTAAATTTCAATTTTCTTTTTTTTTTTTAATTTGAGTTTTTTTAAAACTAGCTCAACTGAAATATAGTTAAGCTTAAGCCTGGAAAATAAGGTTTACAAAAATGAGATCAACTGTGTGACATTTAAATTTGTTAGGAAACCTAGTACCAATGATTATTTTCTTTAATTTCCCTCTTGAATGTTTATAAATTCCAATTTTAATTTATAAGACATAATCTCTATTAAGAGTTCCCCAACCTCTATTTTACAAGATGATACTATTGCAGCAAGATATAAAAATCATATGGAGGTACCTATTTAGCTCACATTTTTTGAGGTAGAGAACATCGTTGCAACTGAGACACTTATAGATGGAGGCAAAAATTACATATTCTTGATTATGTGAAAGATCAAGCCACCGAATGATGACATTTGGATGACTTGAGATGAACTTCATTCATTAACACTGTCGGCACTATTTTTAGGTTGTGTGAAATTTTAAAAAGGGGTCGCCTAACAGAAATTGTCGGCGAATTTTAAATTTAGTCTAGATAAATAATTTGAAAAAGTAGTATTTGATTTTGAAAATAATTCTAAATATGAGATTAAACCAATCTCACATCCCAAATAGTTTATATAAACGAGCACCGCACCACAAGCCGTGTATCTATCCCTAAGGATGGACACACTACTCGATGGTGGGGCTCGATCAAATAAACTAGAAGTTTTGTGACATTCGTTTGGTCTGCGAACCAATTTTATAAGCCGACAAATTCCCCTGCTTAATATGAAAGTATTAAACAGGGTTTATATTACCTGGGTTCTTTAAAATTCCCTATAAGGGCAATCCCCTATAGTTAATTACATCTTAAGTGACGGGAATCACCTAAGAAAACTCTCGATAATAATCAATAATTCTGCTCTCAAGAATTTCAAAGTTTAAGGTTTTCAAAGATTGAATTTTGGAATTTCAATAGGGAATGGATCAAGTTTGGAACATTTTATTTTGGGAATTTAAAGGAAGAAAAGTAGGAGAAATCACAGATTCGAAGTGAACTTCGTAATTTCCCGACTATCCCGTTGTTCGGCTCGAGTTTAGGAAAGTCATAATGTTTATTTAGTATTTCAATCTCGCTAATTTTAATTAATTAGGGCTTATATTTGTATGATAAAATCAAACAAATAGCTTAGAAAATGTGAGGGTTTATGTCGTATCGACGATTACCTCGGAATCCTAAAACCGGTTAGGACTTAATTTGCAATGCAAATGCCTAACGAAGAGTCGAGGATTTATGTTGCATTAGCAAACTACCTCGAAGTCCTATGGCTTTGTTGTTTAATTCTAAGAAGGTTCTCGCCGAAGTAGGTTCAAGTTTTGCCGACGACGATGGCCGTGCCGCCCACCATGCCCCGAGCTCCTTGTTGTTGCGGAGGTTTAGTTTTAGAAGTTATAAGTCGTGGGATGAGAAAAGTGTTTTGGTTTAGAGAAGTCTTAATTTCCAAGTGTTTTTTGTGTTTTGATTAAAACAAATCTTAAAGTTGATTATAACGACACCGGTTAAGATCCCACGGTTTCATCCTTCCGCATCATTATTTTATCGGATTCACTTAGTCCGTATGAATTTGCTAAACTCAACCGAATGAGTTCCACACTTTCATTTAGACCGTGGGAAATCTCGTTAGCAACACGTAGGTTACATCATCCGAGGTATTCCCGATCATCCAACAAGACGTTTTAATTTAGTTGCAATTGTAGTTTTGTGTTCTATTTGTGATTAAATTTCGAGTTGTTTTATATTTTGAAATGTTGTGGCGGTGAATTTTATCTTGCAATGACTTTTAAATTAGTTTTGGTTTCAGCTTTAGGGGCTATCCTAAAGGTGTGGGTTTTCATGCAATGAGTTGTCTTATCATGCAAGAAAAGTAAAGTGCATTTCGCAATAAAGTAAATCGCAAGAAAGTAAATTGCAGAAAGTAAATCGCAATAAAATAAAAGCGTACCCTGAGGGTCTTCCCGTCATCCCAAGCCGCACTTAAAACACTATTAGAATATTTAAGCAAGTTCCTAGGTAAAGCTAATGGAAAGGTTATGGTTTTCTACCAAATTCCTAATCCTATAGCTAGTCATTTCCTATGACGTCTAGTGTCTTCAGTATATTTTTTTGTTTAAGGACGATTTTCTTCATCAAAGAATAATTAAATTCAATTGTTCTTATAAACATCCTATCGTATCGAGGAAGTGCTTAAGACAAATCTTAAACATCTTTTCAATATTTCTAGGATTGTTTTAAGTCCAAATGAGTTTAATTATACAAATGAATTAATCGTCCGAGAGTTCAAATTTTGTTGTTATCTTACTCAGATGAACTAGGACATTCGAATATCCTATGAGTGAAGTAACATTTTATTTAATGTTCCATTTAGGAGTTATAATAATCAAAGCTTTCAAGGGTAAATTAGTATTCAAATGATTTGGTTTAAGTTAAAAGGTTTAAATTTGGAATAAGTGTTCAAGTTCGTTTTATATTTAATTTCTTTCTCGTTTTAGTGTGTTGTTATTTAATTCAACTTAATTTAATTGAGTTTTAATTTAATTTAATATAGTTCAATTTAATTTGATTTGATGTTATATTAATTTGATTTGATTTAATTTTAATTTAATTTGATTTAATTTAATTTAATTATTTAATTTAATTTAATTTATTTAATTTAATTTTATTTTATTTAATTTGATTTAATTTTTAATTTAATTTAATTTAATTTTTAATTTAATTTAATTTAATTTAATTTGATTTGATTTAATTTAATTTAATTTAATTTTTAATTTAATTTAATTTAATTTTTAATTGAATTTTTTTTAAAGAGTTTAATAGTTTAATTTTGGTTTAATGATTAAGTTTTTTAATATTTTAAATTTGAGTTATCATTTTAATTAAGAATTGAGCATTAATGAGATAATTAGTTTAGAGATTTTTAAATTAAAGAATAAATCTCTTCCTAATAAATATCCCTTATTTTAATAATTCCAATTTTATTATTCTTCCAAATTTAATCCATTATTTAATTAAAGTTTAATCATTTTAAAATTGTTTAATGGGTTTCTACCCTTTAATTATTTGAATTTCAATCATCCAAATCAGATTAGGATCAAATATTTTACTTGTTAATTTTTTATTAAACCTAAAGTTTTAATTAAGGGTTAAAAGTTTAATTACCATTTTACCCCTTAAGCTTAATAATTTCATAACTTACTAAATTGAACTCAAATGAACTTGAAATTTTTATGTGACTTCACTCATATGTCAATAAAGACATTAGAGGAGAAAATGTGATTTTTCTGTATTTAATTTATTTATATAATTATTTTTGGTGGAAAATAGAGATTTTCAAGGAAAATTTGATAACATGACCAAAGGAAAGTTTCTGTCCTTAAGAAAATTAGGGGACATTCCTAATGACCAGAGAAGTACTTGGACCAATTTTGGTGATTTTTTGAATTATATTATTTTTATTATAATTATTTTAAGTTTTGGAGTGTTAATTAATTTAAAAATAAAATAAATGTTAAAAAATGGATTTTATGTTTTTCAAAAATCTCTCTGATATCAAGGAAACCAGAAAAGAAAATTTTGCAATTTTCTGATTTTTCTATGATTTACTATAATTATTTTAGTGAAAATGTTAAAAAAAAAAATACATTTTTTTATTTCAAAATTACCTTAAAGCTTTAAAATTTAATATCTCACTAAATAGACCTAAGAAAAATGTGGGATTTGTTCCTGTGTGATTAAAATTCAAAATGTGACATTTTGGTGAATTTTATTATTTTTGTGATTTTTATTATTTTTTAATTATTAAAAATATTAAAATATTATTAAAAATCAACTTTTTTAGAAAATTGAAATTTTAATTTTCTTAGGTTCCCCTGATATCAGAGAGGCTCCAAAACCAATTTGGTGAATTTTTGAAAGGTATTTTAAAAGTTATGAATTTTTAAATTTTAAAATGGCTAAGTGGCTTAATCAACCCAATTAGTGGGGCTAACCAAGCCCAATCGACCTCAAATTTTTATGGTGGATTCCTCTGATCCTAAAGGTCAGTGGAGAATTGATTTCAAGTCAATTTGATGCCCGGTTAACTCTAATTAATTAAAGACCTATTTTGGGTGTTTAAGCCAATTAGGGTTGTTTTAAATGAACTAAGTCAAAACCTATTTTTCCTAGTGGTTCTCTCGGTCATAAGGAACATCACCAAATTTTCCTAGAATTTATTTCAAAACATGCTATTTACTGGAATTAAAATACTCAAAATAGTAACTCCGAACTTGAAAAATCAAGAACTCTTCATAGGGATGGCCTCGACTTTGGAAAATTCAGTGAATGTTCCCAAATTTAGAGGCTTCAAAAGCCCTATGGTCTCATGCCATGGTGAATTGTATGCATGCATGGAGAATTAAAATAATGCAGAGAGTAAATAAATTATAAAAAATAAAATACTCGATAAAATTAAATGATTTCTTTTCCACATTATTCTCCTCTCGTTCACTCGAGCAAGAGGGTATTTTTATTTTATTTTTCTGATTTTTCTACACGGAGATATGAATTTTCGAAGTTTAGGGAATTAAATAAATCGGAAAATCCCTAATTTTCTACTTATCCGAGTCGCCGCCGCCGCATCCTCGCAGCCTCCGAAAGGCCACGCGGCGCGCTCCCGTTCGACGCCGCCACTCGAGTCGCCAGCCCGGGCCCCTCGGTTCTCGTACCGTCTCCCTGGTCCGACGCCATCCGAGCCGTCCGTCCGCGCGTGTATCGAATGGACGCGCATCCGTTCATCGTCCCCAAGTGTTCTCACCCGAGAGCCGTCCACACTAAATCCCTAAGATCTCACTCGATTCTCAATGGATTTTTACGTTCTTATACTCTATGGATTCGTCCTCAAGAGACGAACACATCTATACGGTTAACATGCATCGAAACTAAGGCATTTAAAATGGAGAATCTCCGGATGCTCGGGATGAAGAATTAGCTCATACCTTGGCTCGTAGAAGTGTGGCTTCAATCCGAGAGTTGTTGCACCTTCGATCGGATCCCGAACAAGCTCCGCATGAAGTCTCCCGGTCTCGGTGAATTGTCCGGATATGATTTCGACCAAGCCCGATCACAAAGCTTGGAGGCCGGAGCAACCGGGTGGCCCGAAGATGGGGCTTTTGATGGTGGACACCTTCCCTCGGTCCGGTGAAGGTGTAGAGCCAATCAATTTGGGGATTGGCTCACCGTGGAGAAGTGTCCCGGTTTTGGGTGGAATTTCAACTCTAAAATCGAGCTTACGGAGGAGAAATGGCAGGGGGATTTCACCTGGGATCAAGTGCTCTAAGGGTGGAGGAGGGTCCGGAACAATTTTGGCGCAGTTTCGGCAAGGTTTGTGCTTAGCTCCTCTCATGGCCGAGAGGGGTGGAGTTTAAATGAGCTGGCTTCGGGGCCTCCTGTGGGGAGTTAGGGCTCGGGATCACCTGCTCCGTGAGGAGAAGATCAGCCATGGTAGCCACCGGGATGGGGCAGCTCAGCAAGTGAGAATTTCAATGTTGGCTCACATGTGAGCTCTCGGCCATGGTGTTTTCCGGCGGCCCGGTGGCCGGCCGGCCGTGCATGGGTCACCCTCAAGGTCAGTGGGTCGTGGCTGGAGGTTTGTGCAATCAATCGCCATGGACATGTGTAAAGGCTTTGATCCAAAGTGGAATGGGGCATGGCTAGATTTGGACCTAAATGGGTCAACCCACCCATTTGGGCTAGGTGCACCACCCAAGGCCTGGTTTAGGCCGAGGAGAAAGTGATTTGGATCAGCTTGATTAGTGGGGTCAAGTCACAATCCAAGTACAATTAGGCTTAAGCATGGTTTAGTGGAGTCATGGAAGTGGTTAATCACCTTTAGGAATTAAGGAAAGAGCCTCCTCCTTTTGCCCAAAATGGCATGGTGACATGTAAAGAGGCTCTCATGGCTTCCATGTGGCTCATGCATGGCTTCATGGCTCACCTTTGGCTTGGGAAAAGTGAAGTCAATTTCATGGAAATGGATTTAAGGAAAATTTTGGTATTTAGGGGTGATTTGGCATGAGGCTTGATTTGGAATTATTTGATGATGAATTTAGGACTTAGGTGATGGCTTTAATTAAGTGAATTGTAAATGGAGATGTCATGTGGGCTTTAGGGTGGATTTTGGGCTTTTTGAAAGGGTTTTAGATGGGCTTTTAAGATGGATTAGGAGAGTGGGCTTTTGAATTTTAAAATGGATTTTGGGATGAAATTTTGTAAAGAGGTTGGGCCAAATAATTGTTGGGTTTAGCTCTTGGATGTGTCATGGGTGACTTGAAGCAAATTTGGGGTAGTTTGGGCTTGAATTGGGTTGGATTTGGATTCTTTTCGTGAATGGGCCAATATAGGTCCAAGTGGGCCAAGTTGGGCCCATGTTGAGCTAGGGTTGAAATTGATGTAAAATTAATGTTGAGAAATGTTTATGGGAGTGTTTCAAAGAGGTTTTGGCTTTGATTGGGTTTTGATTTTGGGGTTTGGGTTCATTCTGGGTTAGGTTCTGGGTTTAGGTCAAAAATGGGCCTTTTAGCTTTGGGTTGAGTTTGAGTGGGGTTTGGGTTCAAATTTTGGGCAAATCATGTTAGGGTTTTGTTTGTGTGGATGCTAAGGAAGATTTAGAAAAGATTTGGGGTTAATTGGAATTGAATTGGATGAGTTTGAGTTAGGTTTCGGGTCATGGGTCCAAATCGGGCTTTAAGGCCAAAAGTGAAATTGGATCCAAATGTCAATCAAATTGGACTTGGATTTGGTCTAGATTGGTATTGGGGATGTTGAATTGAAGTTTAGAATTGAATTGGACCAAAATTTGGGTCAATTGGGTAGGTTTGGTTTGACATTGGATGCACCTAGGGTTAAAATGGGTCAAATTGGGGGTTTTGACAAAGGTAGGGTAAATTGACAAAATTGGCCCATGGTGTAGTTGGACAAAATGAAATTGGGAATATTTGGGATTTTCTGGAATTTTCTGGGAATTTTCTGAATTTTTGGATTTTTGGGTCAAGAGGGGTACTTTGGGTATTTGGAGGGTATTGGGAGGTATTTTTGGAATTTTTGGTATTTTTGGGTATGAATGATCAATTTGAGTGATGTGGAGATGTTTGGGATTGATTTTGGGGAATTTTGGGTTATTTGGAAATTTTTGAGAAATTTGGTAATTTCAAGGCTTTTGCGAGTAAGCTGGTAGTGGTCCCGGGGTCAAAAATCGAAAATTGGGAAATCAAGATCGGGTGAATTTAAGTGGAATGAAATCATTTTTGTTGAGACATGAAGCCATATCAAGCCTACATTAGCCATGAAGGGACTCATTTGAGGCATTCACTATGTTGTTCCTAACCCTCTTAGCCAAGAGCTTAGGGGTCAAGGACCATCCATGTGAATCACCTACATGAGTCAGGAGGTCAAGCTAGGTATGGGTGTGGTTTTAGGAAGTGTGTGGAAATTTAGTGTGTGTAAGTCAGCCCCTTTACTGCACAGTGCCACCTGTAGGTAGTCCTCAAGGCCAAAGAGTCCTATAAGAACTCATCCTTTAAACTTCCACATTCGATTTCAACCCTCTAGGTGATTAGGGGTCTACAATCAAGTTTATGGAGTTTGCAGGGAGTTAAGAAGTGGTTTGAATTTCTACAAGGTGGGTCCCAATTCTAGTCCTCTAAGATAGTCAAAGGAAAAGCCTAAGGCTAGATCCTAAGCACTAAAAAGAAGAAGGGAAGACCTCATCAAAATTGAGGTCAACAAATGGACCCCCAATAAGTGTGGTGAGCCGACGGAGCACACCGCACGTATCGGTGTCGACCGAAGCGATCAACAAAACCAACACAAACATCCAAGTGACAAACTTAGGACGAAATGAAGAGTTTTCGCTGGGGAGTGTCAAGTATATCTCTCGGAACCGGAGATTCTCGAACTCTTCGCTGGGAAAGGAAAAGGAGGCGAATCCCAAATCACATGACTCGGGGAATTTCGATTTAGATTTCATTTTATTTCAATTTAAGTTTTGATGTGTGAGTTTAGATTTCAATTGGAGTTTCAATTTAGATCGGCGTTCGTCAAAATTAATTCGAAGGATTTGATTCGAAATGAAAATTGGAATTTTGAGGTTTTAGATGTAACATCTTCAACCTCGAAAGAAAATTGAATCGATTAGATCGAATCGTTGTAATGAGAAGAGATCTCGAAGTAATGCGGTGTCGATGTAAAATCCTTAACCTCAAGAGTTCGATTTTGATGTATTTCATTGCGATAGGGAAATGATCCTAAAGCAATGCAGTCATGGATGTAAAATCCTCGACCCAAAGGTTTAAATTTGATGTATTTCAAAGGCAATAGGAAAGAATCCTAAAGCAAAGCGTCTTGATGTAAAATCCTCAACCCAAAAGTTTGAATTTGATGTATTTCAAGGCAAGTAGGGAAAAATCCTAAAGCAAGTGCGAGCTTCGGATGTAAAATCCTCGACCCAAAAGGTTTGATTTTGATGTATTTCAATGCGCAGGGAAAGAATCCTAAAGCAAGGCAGTCTTGGATGTAAAATCCTTGACCCAAAAGTTTGAATTTGATGTATTTCAGTGCAAGTAGGGAAAGAATCCTAAAGCAATGTAACTGGATGTAAAATCCTCGACCCAAAAGGTTCGATTTTGATGTATTTCAATGCGATAGGAAAAGGATCCTAGCAAAGGCAGTCTTGGATGTAAAATCCTCGACCCAAAAGTTTGAATTTGATGTATTTCAAGTGCAATAGGAAGAATCCTAAAGCAAAGGCAGTCTTGGATGTAAAATCCTCGACCCAAAAGGTTTGATTTTGATGTATTTCATGCGATAGAAAAGGATCCTAAAGCAATGCGACTTCGATGTAAAATCCTCGACCCAAAAGTTCGAATTTGATGTATTTCAAGGCAATAGGAAGAATCCTAGCAAGGCAGCTTGATGTAAAATCCTCGACCCAAAAGGTTTGAATTTGATGTACTTCAAGGCAAGTAGGAAAGAATCCTAAAGCAAGGCAATCTTGGATGTAAAATCCTCGACCCAAAAGTTTGATTTCGATGTATTTCAAGGCAATAGAAAAAGAATCCTAAAGGCAAAGGCATTGATGTAAAAATCCTCGACCCAAAAGTTTGAATTTGATGTATTTCAAAGGCAATAGAAAGAATCCTAAGCAAGTGCGATCTTGATGTAAAATCCTCGACCCAAAAGTTCGAATTTGATGTACTTCAAAGGCATAGGAAGAATCCTAAAGCAATGCAGTCTTGGATGTAAAATCCTCGACCCAAAAGGTTCGAATTTGATGTACTTCAAGTGCAGCAGGGAAAGAATCCTAGACAAGTAAGGTCTCGGATGTAAAATCCTCGACCCAAAAGTTTGAATTTGATGTATTTCAAAGGCAATAGAAAAGGATCCTAAAGCAGCAGGTCTCGGATGTAAAATCCTCGACCCAAAAGTTCGAATTTGATGTATTTCAGTGCAGATAGGAAAGAATCCTAAAGCAAGGCAGCCTTGGATGTAAAATCCTTGACCCAAAAGTTTGAATTTGATGTATTTCAATGCAATAGGGAAAGAATCCTAAAGCAATGGTAGTCTTGGATGTAAAATCCTTGACCCAAAAGGTTTGATTTTGATGTATTTCAAAGTGCAGTAGGGAAAGAATCCTAAAGCAAGTAGCAGCTTGGATGTAAAATCCTCGACCCAAAAAGGTTTGATTTTGATGTATTTCAGTGCGATAGGAAAGGATCCTAAAGCAAGTGCAGTCTTGGATGTAAAATCCTCGACCCAAAAGGTTTGATTCGACGTATTTCAAAGGCAATAGGAAAGAATTCTAAAGCAGTGCAGTCTTGGATGTAAAATCCTCGATCCAAAAGTTCGAATTTTGATTGAGAATTTGATTTGAAATTTGAAAAGATCAAATTTAAAATTTGCTCGAGAGTGGATTTGGAATTTGGAAAGATTGAAATTGGATTTGGAATTTGATTGGGAATTTGACATGGAATTTGGAAAGATTGAATTTGAAATTTGATTTGAAATTTGGAAGGATAGAATTTGAGGTTTGATCGATTTCGTTTATCTTTTAATGATTCAAATTTTATCTTATCGTTTATTCGTGTTTCGTCATTTTTAGATTTTTTAGAAAGTTTTCTTTTATCTTTTTTTTTTGTTTTATTTCTTTTCTGTTCTTTGTTCGAAGTTCATTTAACTTTAATGGTGTTTCCCAATCAATTTGCACAAAAGAGGTGAAGGCCAAAAATGTAACATGGTCACTTTCATTCCAATCATGTTGAAAATACATCGTACAACTCGATCTGGAATATATCTCATACAATCCATGTAGACTCAAAACGGACTATGTATGATCCTTGTTGGTCCATCAAAAGAAGCATCTGTCAAAAATCCATGTCTGAATGGTGGGTACATGGTTAATAACATCACCTTCCAAGCCATCCTCGGCAAGGATGCCGACCGGATGTACGTCGGAGGTGTGATATCTCCCATGTAACTCACGACTCGTAAGGCCGAAGGTTCTCTAGTTCGGGTCCGGCTGGAAATTGTAAGGTATCTTGCTCGTCGTCCATTCTCCCGAAAGTAACCGAGATCCGCTCCACCGGCACTCCCGGCATGCAATGCTTTGCGATATCTCGCTCCGTTGCCCCGCAGCATCATGACGGAACCCACCGGTAAAGGTATCTTTACCGGTCCTCGGAACTCACCCGGCCTCGCTATCCGGAGGTCGGATCCGAACATGATGTCACACTCGTTCAAGAAAGAGACCGTGCGTAAAGGTCCGACGAAGTCGTGGTGGTCTATATGTGGGGGTATGCAATCACCTCGTTTGTAGATGTTGATAATGCAGCTATTGGGTATGCAATCCGCCGCGCACTCTCCATGTTATCAATCTTTTTACCATTCTCCCGATGACTAATGGCATCGGAGCTACTCGCCCATGACGGAGTATCCCCGTGGGTTTCCCTTCGTCTTCAAGAAAGTTGTAGCAAGCATCCGCATTGTATTGTGATTCTTCCTTTCCCCGGCATCCATCTCCGGGATTCCGAGTAGGTGTTTTCCCTCAGGCGGCCTCGCTCGGCCCATTCTCTTCAAATCCCGATACAATCCACGATTTGCCGTTGTTCATACTCCGAGAATACGTCGGTGTGTAGCTCGAGGCCCTCTAGTATGTTGATTCTTCTTCCTTTAATTCTCTCGAAGTATTCAAAGGTTTTCTTTTCAACATTCTCGCATTCTCTCCACCTCGTATTCCGGAATGATCTCGCGGATGGCGAGGCCTTGTGACATATTGTGAGATATATGGTTCAATCCCTTCATGTTCCCCTACATACCTCGGCTCCTCGTGGATGATGCCCGTCGGGACATCCCCCGGGTTGCTCTCGCAACAAGGTCGTGCACTACCGGTGGTTCTATCCGTGGCGTGGTAGCCTTCTTCTTCCGATCTTCCGGAGATTTCCCCGATTTTTTCCGTTATCCTAGGAACCGGCCTCCTTTCTTCGAGTTCCCGGTGAACCGTGTCCTCGAAGTGTATGTACCGGCATTAGCAACCGTCTCGTCTCGCTGGTCCGCAACTAGTTTTGTTAACATCTTACGTGATACGGCGATTCTTATTTCTTCGTTGCGTGGCCGCGAGAGTAGCTCTCCGCACTTCGAATCTCCGCGGGCGCGGCGCCGACAAGCTCCGCCCTCCGCCGTAGCGACTACGGACTTCATTTTCTTATCTTCTTCGGTGTTTGCTTTTCTTTTCTTGTTGTTGGATTGGTGGCTTGGGCCACCCACTTTCATCACTCGTCCGCCCGGTAGTTCTTCCTGCTAATCGGGACCCGACTCACTTTCCTCGTATCGTAGGCCCGCCGGTGCGAAATCCGAGTCAATCTCGATTATCGCTCCATCTTTCACCCTCTTTTCATCGAGTGCAAGGCTTACGCCATTCTTAAAGTTCGAGACCAACCGCCCGTTCGACATGTCCCCGCGAAAAGACAAGGAAAAGGATCGTGGGTCGTACTAAGAACAAGAACATTAAGAAAATGTTTATTTAAAGATACATTTTTTATATATTTTTTTTAAAATTTAACAGGAATGAAGTAGGATAAGATCGAGGAAGAGATTTTGATTTAAAGAAAACAAGGAAAACTTAATTATCATGATTTTATTTATCTTGGCACATTTTATTATTTTTGGGTTCGGACCCAATCATAAGTAATTACTTTCGCCCGTGTTTCTTAGGGATGAAGAATTCATTCCTTCGAAACATCAGTAACGTAATACTTTTTCAAGTATCGTCCGTTGATCGGAAGCATATGTCGTTCTCCCCGGCAATTCACTAGCCGGTAGGAACCTCCCGAGTATATCGCTTCAACCACAAACGGTCCTTCCCAAGTGGGTTCAAATTTTCCTCCTATCTTGCGGTGTGCAAGAATAGGTCTCGAGAACGAGAACTAAGTCACCAACTTCGAAGGTTCTCGGCGACCCGCCTTGTCATGGGCTCGAACCATTTTAGCTTGGTATAGTTCTAAATTCCGTTGCGCCGCAAGTCTTTTCCCTTCCAAGTTTTCTAATTCTTCGAGTCGTAATCTGGCGTTTTCTTCGTCGTGATCTTGTTTGCAACTCGCAATTCCGAGTGAAGGAAGCCGAACCTCTAAAGGTAACACCGCCTCGGACCCATACACCGCAGCGTAAGGTGTAGCTTCGAGTAGGAGTTCGAAAGTTGTCCAGTAGGCCCATAAGGCTTCTAACAATTTCTCGTGCCAATTTCTCTTATTATCGTCCAAGGTTTTCTTTAAGATTTGAACGAGAGTTTTATTAAAAGCCTCGCCGAGACCGTTTGCTCTCGGGTAGTAAATTGTCGAGTATCGCCAGCCGATTCCGTGTCTCCCGACAAAATTATCGATTTGCGTGCTTCCGAATGCCGACCCATTATCCGAGATGATCCTCGCGCGGCACTCCGAAACCGGTAGACAACTCGGTTCTTGAAAACCGTAAGACGTGGTGTGCTTTCACTTCTCTAAGCGGAACCGCCTCGCCCACTCGGAAAAGTAATCCGTAGCCGCAAGAATGAAGCGATGTCCTTTCGAAGATGGTGGTTCTATCGGACCCACTATATCCGTGCCCCAACATTCAAATGGCCACGACGCAATTGTCGGGTGTAGCACATTCGGAGGCTGGTGTAGAACCACTCCGTGCACTCGGCATCGATGATAGCTCTCGGCGATTTTCATGCAATCGGTCATCATCGAGGGCCAGTAGTACCTTAATCTTTTAATTTTCATTTTCATCTTCTGACCCGACCGGTGAGCGCCACGCAGTCCTGAATGCACTTCTTTAACAATTTCACGGGCCTCGGACCCGCTTAGGCATCTTAGCCACATTTGATCGAAAGACCTTCTGTACAATGTGTTGTTTATTAATGCGTAAGACAGAGCTCTTTTCTTGATCTGATGGGCTAACGACCTATCGTCTGGTAGCTTTCCCGTTTGCAGGTAGTCTATTAATGGCTGTCGCCAATCTTCTGTGTTTTCTGTCACTGCTGCAACTGATTCTTTTTCTTTTTCTGATTTGTGTATTGTGTCCATGTCTAGCCGTGATAGGACTCGACTTCCGTGAACCGACACTTCCACCGATTCATCTTGCAAACATGCGAATTCTTTTGCGAGACGGGCTAAAGCATCCGCTAAAGCATTTTCTTTTCTGGGAATTTTGTAGATTGTCACATTTGGAATCTGTTCCAACAAACTGTATGGCATACTCGGAAGTATTGTTCGAGTCTCGGCTTTAAAATTCCGTATTGTCCGGCGATTTGCCGAATGATTAACCGTGAATCCCCGTAGATGTCGATGTCTCGTTATCCCCATTCGAATAGTTAATTCCAATCCCGTTATGAGGGCTTCGTATTTTGCTTCGTTGTTTATACACGGTTCTGTCAAGTGGTAGGAGTATCTTAACATCCCCTGCTTCGGCGTTATAAATATTAGCCCAATTCCTGCCTTACCGGGCACTATCACTTGCGATTCTTCGTCTTTGTGTGCTGAAGATGCTCCATCGAAATATAATTCCCAACGTCGATCATCAAGGTCTTCTAGGTTCATTATTTGTTCATCCGGCAAATCATCATTGAGAGGAGATTCGCCGCAAAGGGTGTGCCGCGAGGAAGTCCGCTAAGACTTGTCCCTTTACGCGCACGCAGAGGCACGAAAGTTATATCGAATTGCAATAATATCATCGACCATCCGGCAAGTCCGCCGGAAAGTGTTGGACGAGTCATCAAGTATTGCAATGGATTAAACTTCGAAATCAGGTCGACCTTATGAGAAAGCATGTAGTGCCCGAGCTTTCGAGCGGCGAAGATCGTGGCCAAACAATGCTTTTCAATTGCGGGATACCTTACTTCCGTCTGAAGTAAACGACGGCTTAAGTAGTAAAGAGCATTTTCTTTACCCTCATCATCGACTCCGGCTAACAGTGGCTCCGAGAGAATCGTCTAAAGCCGCGGTGTAAAGTATCGCCGGTCTACCCGAGACCTGGGCCGCTAAGACAGGAGGTGTCATTAAATATTGTTTAATGTCTTCGAAGGCCTTCTCGGCATTTCTCTTCCCAAATAAATTTGGCGTCCTTTTTAACTAGTGCCGAGAAAGGTTGACACCTACTCGACAGGCTTGAGATAAAGCGTCGAAGATATGCCAGCCTTCCTCGAAAAGATCGTAGTTGTTTTAAGGTTTTGGGAGGCGACATTTCTAAGATAGCTTTAATCTTTTCCGGTCGATTTCAATTCCACGATGTCGGACAACGAATCCTAAGAATTTCCCGAGGTGACGCCGAAGGCGCATTTTAAGGGATTCATCTTAAGGTTAAATTGTCTTAATCGTTCGAAAACAATTCTCAAATCATACAGTGGTTTTCCTTTACTTTGCTTTTGATGACCACATCGTCCACGTAGCATTCGACTCGATTGTGGATGAGATCATCAAAAATTCTTGTCATTGCTCTTCGGTAGGTCGCTCCTGCGTTCTTCGATCCGAATGGCATCACCGTGTAGCAAAATACTCCGATCGGCGTTCGAATGCCGTAAGCTTTTCATCTTCCGGAGCCATTTTTATCCGGTTGTATCCTCGAAGATCCATCCATGAACGAGAATATTTCATGTGTCGAAGCAATGTCGATCATTAATTCTGGGATCGGTAGAGGGAATTCATCTTTTGGACATGCCTCGTTTAAATCTCTCGAAGTCCACACAGTATTCCGATCTCGACCATTCTTCTTTCGACCGGCACCACATTGGCTAACCAAGTCGGATATTGTTCTTCACGGACAAATTTAGCGTCTATTAGCTTTTTAACTTCGGCTATGACTTGTTGTTCGATTTCTAGACGCATTCTTCTCGGGACCTCGTCCGACTCGGGGTAGAAGTAGGATCCACTCCTAGCTTATGGACTCGCGACCTCTCGGAGCTAATCCCGGCATCTCGTCATAATTCCAAGCTAAAGCAGTCTTTAAATTCCATTAATAACTCGATTATTTCTTCGGAGTCTTCTTTATCGAGTAAGGAGCTAACAAAGGTAGGTCTAGGCTCTTCGCTAGTACCTAAGTTAACTTCCGTTAACTCATCTATCAGAGATTCGATTTCTTCTTCGAATTCCGTGGAGCGTCTCCACTTAGTAAATCTTCGAGTTCGTCTCGTAGTTTCCATGCAGCTTCATCGGACTTGCAAGTGACAACCAAGCAAAATTCAGCATCGTCAACCGACCCTACCGTGCCGAATCCGAGTCCATACTTCGAATCGGGAGGACGACCGAGTTATTCCATAACTTTTCAAAATGTTGTGATCGGCCTTTTGTCCATTGTCGAGGTAAGAAACCACGTTGAATTAAATTTTGAACACAAGGAGAGTACCACTCAAAAGGTAATTCCATTAATTCCGATGAAGTGACATCTTCGAATTGTACATTATTTTCGCTTTGGAGGAAGAAGCACCACGGTAGAATTTGATTGGCTTCGCACCGTTGTTACGTATCTCTTTGACCACCATACCCTCGATCTTGTTGAATGGATCGGAGTTAGGGTCATAAGTATGTACGTAGTGGTTAATCTTCTCATACATTGATTTGTATTCTTCGTTCTTTTCATCTTCGAGGGAGATCTTCGTATTGCGGCTTCTTTCGACTTATTGTTGTCGCTTCTTGCTTGATTTCTTTTTCTTCTTCGTAACTATCTTCCCAATCAACATTGATGGTCGGTTTTCTCCGTCCAACCGTCCTAACGTCTCTACCACGCGCCTCGTCCCCGGCCTCGACCTCGGATGCGAGTCGTGGAGAAACCTTCACCATCTCGCCGAAGGGAGTGGTGAGTGACCGTTGGACTAGAACTTCGAGTTCTTCGTTGTCTCGAACTTTCTTTGCTTCATTTGTTACGGTATCTCCTGAGAAGATCGTTTTCTTGGCGGTGCATAATAAGCCGCATCTTCATGGATTCCAATCTCATGTACGGAGAATGGTCGCAAGTCTCCTTTCGATGCACTCGTTCCCCTCCATCGTAGTATTTCGATGCACCGGTGCAGTAGATGATGGTACCATCCTCGTTTTCATGTATCCATGGTCGGCCCAGGAGAGCATCGAACGACGTTTCGAATCGATTATGTGAAATTTCTGCGGTTGTCTTTGCTAAGTCACCGGTCTTCATCGCAGCGTTATCGATCCGAGGGCTCTTTCTCCTTTCCGGTCGAATCCTCTTAATAACATTTTGTCGGCCTCGAGCTCACGAGCATCAATTTCCAAATATGCTAGTGTTCGAAGACTCATTATAATCGATCGATGCTCCGGGATCCACCAATACTCCGGAGAGTGTAAATTTTCCGATTAGTAATCGAAATGTACAACGGTCGGTCATGATCTCGCCGTCCCAAGTAGTAGAGTCATTGTCCGTGAAGGTAACACCTCGTCGTTCCTTTAACGAGCAAACCTCATCTAAGGAATCTCCGCCATTCGAGCTAAGCAAATTTCGGATCAAGTAAGGCCTCGATCGAGCTTCTCTCATCTCCTTTCGATAAGATGAGGGCATCGTAAATGCTCGCCGGCCGGTAGTTTTCTAAGATGGGCTAGCACGTTGTAGTCCACTTTGTTCTCATGCGTCTCGGCTTCTTCTCGAATGGGTATTTCTTCCGCCTGGGTTGGTTCTTCTTGAACAACCACCGCTTTCCTTTGTCTTTTGGACCCATTCTCGGAGGTAGAACTTTTCCACTTCTTAAGTCGACTTCGTAATTTCTTCCGAATCTAGTGTCGAGCTTGCCGTGTCTCCTCCCGAATCGGAATGACCGGCTCTTCCGGATTATCTTCAAAATCCGAAGGCTCTAACTCTATCGTAATCGGAGCTCCTCGAAACTCGCGTATAGATCCGTTGCTTCGTCGAACTCTCGTAGCCTCCTCGATGGATGTCTTCTTCGTCATTTTGCTCGTCGAGATCGCGTATGATTTCGAGAATTGTTGTTGGTATCGAAATCGACGCCCGGATTGTCGCTAGTTACGTAATCGTTAGAAACGAGTCAAAACGTAGCCAACGCCATCACCCTTATCATTATATGATCCCACCGAAGTGAGCGGATAATCATACAAAATCGAGGTTCGAGGGATTTCTCCCCGAATCGGAAACAACTATCCTAGATAAGCGCCCCTAGCCTAGCCTTAAGAATCTCGGTCCCCTCTTCTTCGTCAATTTTCTTCTTCTCTTCGATTGTCTCCCGTCGAGGTGGTTCTTCTATCGCAAGTGATAAGTATCGGCTTAACAGTCTCGAACTCCGAATCGAAGCTCGCACCGAAGCGGTTCGGATGTTGTCTAAAATCTTCTTCGAAGATCTCGTCCAGGCGGTAGTCCATCCATCGTCGCTGCATAGGGATCTATCGGAATGACGGGATCGGCCGAGATAACATCGACGGAACCTCCTTTCTGGGGTTCCTTCATGTACTCCTTCGGGATTGTTATATTTCCTTTCCGAAGGTTGTCGTCGAGCCAACTTTTAAAGGTAATGCAATCTTCTATCTTGTGCCCAAGCATCCGATGGTAGGGGCAAAAGTCGGGATCACCTTTCTTGTTGACTTCCTCCGGTCTTTCGGGCTCGGCACTCGGAAATCTGAGTTTTCATTAGGCTACGGAACATCTTTGGTATCGCTTCATTTTTGAACGGATATTCTCTCGCTCGAAGCTCCCTTAATGTACGTTGCGGACGAGGCGGTTGTTCATACCGCGGAGACGACCGATAGCCGGACCGGGTTGCCGGTAATTCCGTTGTGGTTGCCGCGGCCGTTCGCGTGGTATTTCGCGATCGGTTGTTTGCCTTTATCAACCGCCGCAACGATCCCGGATTTCTTTTCGAAGGTCTTCACCGGCTTTTGCTTGTCCGTCTTGTCGGCAAAACTTAATTGCTTCGCCTCTTCTTGCAAGCTTCCGGCCTTGCTTAACAACTTCTCAAAAGTCTTAATAAGTGAATCCCTCGAGGAGAAGTGCTATCGGCCGTGAATGCTTTTAAGCAAGATGCCGATCGCATGTTGTTCTTGCAGCTGTGGTTCACACTTCATACTTAAATTTCTCCATCGAAGTATGTAATCCACTAAAGTTTCATTCGGCCTTTGTTTCTCTACCACTAAATCACCTATAGTGATGTGGTGCCGAGCTCCGACAAATCGCTCGATGAAGAGGCTCTCTAGCTCCGAGAATGTCTTCACCGAACCATCGGGTAACCCCGCATACCCGCCGAAGGCGATTCCCGACGTACTACCGACGAACCGTCGGAAGAGTAACGCATCGCTCCCGCCGCATTGCAACAACTCGGCACGAAAGTGTGCAACATGCCGTCGGGGATTCCCGGCTCCGTCGAAGGTCTTAAACAGAGGTGGTACGAAGCCTTTCGGTATCGGACGCCGTCGAATTCTTCCGGGTAAGGTCTACCCGTCCGAATGGATGTCCCGTTCTTCGATTGTGCTAAGGCCTCTCGCACTCCGCCGCTCTACCAAGTTCTTGATATCCTTTTCGTGGATCATACTTCGTGCCGTATCCTTTTTCACTCGGTCATCCCCATCGACGGATGTAATCTCCTTTCCTCCGTCTACGATGTGAATGACCTCTCGGGGTGTTTCTCTATGTGGTTGTACTTGGCTCCGGAGAGTGGCCGCAGCTACGGCCATCTCTTCCATCCTCTTCGCCATTCGAGCGATCGTGTCGTCCTTTTCCCGAAGCCGTCTCTTCATCGCCCGTTCCTCTCTTCGGCAGCTTGCAGGAGCACCTCGAGAAGCCGATGAAGCTCGTGTCTCAACCATGTTGATTTCTCGCATATTCGTTGTCCATGAATTCCGATGAGTCGATCTCATCTCCGAACTTTTCTTCTCTTTTCTTTGCCAACCGTCGGATGTCGGTTCTCAACTTTTCCATGGCATCTTCTAGCCGAGCTTCGTGTGTCTTCGCGGTTGTCATGCGATGGCTGCCGGGTCCCCCTTTCACGAGTCCCCTTTATCGCAAGAAGCACTTTCTTCGCATTCCAGCCTCCCGGCGAGGCTTTCTCTCTCAGTCGCTCGTTTCGCCTCAATCGCCCGTAGTGGGACGCCACACCATCCTTCTAGCAGCAGGCAGGTCTAGGACCGCATGGTCCGTCTGCCAAATGCCGGAAGGTGGTATCCTCCCTAATCTGTAATCCCGATACTACGACAGTGCGGCTAGCCTTCATTCTCTCGCTTGGCTTTTCTATCATGATGGCGGGTTCTACTCGGGGCCCAAGACGGGATTTGACCGGCACCCGCCCTATCCTTCGTAGAATATCCGATACGGCGCTTTTCCTTCCTTGCTAGCTTTTCTACCAAAGCTCGTAGCCGAGCAAACGGCGTAGTTCTAGTTCTTTTCGCGGCTATCGTTGTAGTATGCGGGCCGTGGTAATGTGGCAAAGAATCTTGCGAATATTCTCCTCATCCTCTCGCGGCGGAGAGGGGATGGAACCTCGCTTCCTCCCAAAAGTGGTATGTAGTCAGCAAAGGGTGTATATTCCGGTAATCGTGCATATTCCGGCAACTCGGAATTTCCTCCAGAAAGCAATCTCAGCAGCTTCCGGCTTCTCCGGCGATCCTTCTATTTCTATTTCTTCTTCGGGTCTTCGTCGCCGACGGAATCTTTGAACCGGATCCGATTTCGAAGACGAAGGTCTTACAGAAGATCCGTACCCTCCACGGTAACAGTGTTTACCATAGCTTCCGGATTTCTTTCCCTTCGATTCGGCGTGTCGGGGTAGGTGCGTAAACAACTAGACCAGTGGGGGTAGTAAGAACAGCTCCTCCCGCGGACGACGCGATTCCTCCCAGCCGGGACCCTTCAGTGGGAGGAAACTCTGGGTCGACCCAAGGTCGAACTCGCGCGCGGGCTCCTCGCCTTCGGATACCTTGTTCGTCGCTGCAAAGAGGGAGACGTCGGTGACCTCGACGTTCGTGTTTTCAAATCCTCGTCCAAATCGGATGACCCCATTGTCGGCAGCTCATCCTTATGACATGCCGAAGTCCAGTCCGTTGGTGAAGGAGAAAATCACTTTGGGGCTCCCATTTCGCAGGTAGATTCCGGTGTCGATCCCAAGTTATGCTTCTTTTCTTTAGGACGAAAAGAAAGGAATTAAAAAGAGTCCGAACTCATTTTTGTTCACGTATTTATAAGAAGGAATTATTTGTTAAAAGAATCACTTATTAGAGGGTTTGTTTATTTAGAACGGAATGTTCAAAGGTGTGAGAAGGTAAGGAATCCGATTCGTAAAGGAAAAGAAAGTCTTAAGCAAGACTTCCCGACTCGAAGGATCACTCCTAAACTAACACCTATCGGGGGTCCACCCCACCTCGAAATGAGGTAAAAGGATCTCGAACCTCTCCGCTTAGGGGTGTCTAAACAAGTGGTTCCTAAATCCGAGAGAATGTCGGCTATACTTGTTCAAGGTAGAAATGAACATAAGCATCCCAACGGAAAGAAGGGTAGCTCGACCCATTAAGGACATGGATACACTACCGATTTTTGAAAGCGTAATTATTTCGATTATAATGGAGAGAAGAATTTTCCCCAACGGCAGTCGCCGAAGTTGTCGGCACTATTTTTAGGTTGTGTGAAATTTTAAAAGGGGTCGCCTAAAAGAAATTGTCGGCGAATTTTAAATTTAGTCTAAATAAATAATTTGAAAAAGTAGTATTTGATTTTGAAAATAATTCTAAATATGAGATTAAACCGATCTCACATCCCAAATAGTTTATATAAACGAGCACCGCACCACAAGCCGCGTATCTATCCCTAAGGATGGACACACTACTCGATGGTGGGACTCGATCAAATAAACTAGAAGTTTTGTGACATTCGTTTGGTCTCGCGAACCAATTTTATAAGCCGACAAATTCCCCGCTTAATATGAAAGTATTAAACGTGGTTTATATTACTCCGGGTTCTTTAAAATTCCCTATAAGGGCAAGCCCCTATAGTTAATTACATCTTAAGTGACGGGAATCACCTAAGAAAACTCTCGATAATAATCAATAATTTTGCTCTCAAGAATTTCAAAGTTTAAGGTTTTCAAAGATTGAATTTTGGAATTTCAATAGGGAATGGATCAAGTTTGGAACATTTTATTTTGGGAATTTAAAGGAAGAAAAGTAGGAGAAATCACAGATTCGAAGTGAACTTCGGTAATTTCCCGACTATCCTGTTGTTCGGCTCGAGTTTAGAAAGTCCTAATGTTTATTTAGTATTTCAATCTTGCCAATTTTAATTAATTAGGTCTTATATTTGTATGATAAAATCAAACAAATAGCCTAGAAAATGTGAGGGTTTATGTCGTATCGAACGATTACCTCGGAATCCTAAAACCGGTTAGGACTTAATTTGCAATGCAAATGCCTAACGAAGAGTCGAGGATTTATGTTGCACTAGTGCAAACTACCTCGAAGTCCTATGGCTTTGTTGTTTAATTCTAAGAAGGTTCTCGTCGAAGTAGGTTCAAGTTTTGCCGACGACGATGGCCGTGCCGCCCACCATGCCCCGAGCTCCTTGTCGTTGCAGAGGTTTAGTTTTAGAAGTTATAAGTCGTGGATGAGAAAAGTGTTTTGGTTTAGAGAAGTCTTAATTTCCAAGTGTTTTTTGTGTTTCGATTAAAACAAATCTTAAAGTTGATTATAACGACACCGGTTAAGATCCCACGGTTCCATCCTTCCGCATCATTATTTTATCGGATTCACTTAGTCCGTATGAATTTGCTAAACTCAACCGAATGAGTTCCACACTTTCATTTAGACCGCGGGAAATCTCGTTAGCAACACGTAGGTTACATCATCCGAGGTATTCCCGATCATCCAACAGACGTTTTAATTTAGTTGCAATTGTAGTTTTGTGTTCTATTTGTGATTAAATTTTGAGTTGTTTTATATTTCGAAATGTCGTGGCGGTGAATTTTATCTTGCAATGACTTTTAAATTAGTTTTGGTTTCAGCTTTTAGGGGCTATCCTAAAGGTGTGGGTTTTCATGCAACAGATTGTCTTATCATGCAAGAAAAGTAAAGTGCATTTGCAATAAAGTAAATCGCAAGAAAGTAAATTGCAAGAAAGTAAATCGCAATAAAATAAAAGCGTACCTGAGGGTCTTCCCGTCATCCCAAGCTGCACTTAAAACACAATTAGAATATTTAAGCAAGTTCCTAGGTAAAGCTAATGGAAAGGTTATGGTTTTCTACCAAATTCCTAATCCTATAGCTAGTCATTTCCTATGACGTCTAGGTCTTCAGTATATTTTTTTGTTTAAGGACGATTTTCTTCATCAAAGAATAATTAAATTCAATTGTTCTTATAAACATCCTATCGTATCGAGGAAGTGCTTAAGACAAATCTTAAACATCTTTTCAATATTTCTATGATTGTTTTAAGTCCAAATGAGTTTAATTATACAAATGAATTAATCGTCCGGAGTTCAAATTTTGTTGTTATCTTACTCAGTGAACTAGGACATTTCGAATATCCTATGAGTGAAGTAACATTTTATTTAATGTTCCATTTAGGAGTTATAATAATCAAAGCTTTCAAGGGTAAATTAAGTATTCAAATGATTTGGTTTAAGTTAAAAGGTTTAAATTTGGAATAATGTTCAAGTTCGCTTTATATTTAATTTCTTTCTGTTTTAGTGTGTTGTTATTTAATTCAACTTAATTTAATCGAGTTTTAATTTAATTTAATATAGTTCAATTTAATTTGATTTGATGTTATATTAATTTGATTTGATTTAATTTTAATTTAATTTGATTTAATTTAATTTAATTTAATTTAATTATTTAATTTAATTTAATTTATTTAATTTAATTTAATTTAATTTAATTTGATTTAATTTTTAATTTAATTTAATTTAATTTTTAATTTAATTTAATTTAATTTAATTTAATTTGATTTAATTTAATTTAATTTAATTTTTAATTTAATTTAATTTAATTTTTAATTGAATTTTTTTTAAAAGAGTTTAATAATTTAATTTTAGTTTAATGATTAAGTTTTTTAATATTTTAAATTTGAGTTATCATTTTAATTAAGAATTGAGCATTAATGAGATAATTAGTTTAGGGATTTTTAAATTAAAGAATAAATCTCTTCCTAATAAATATCCCTTATTTTAATAATTCCAATTTTATTATTCTTCCAAATTTAATCCATTATTTAATTAAAGTTTAATCATTTTAAAATTGTTTAATGGGTTTCTACCCTTTAATTATTTGAATTTCAATCATCCAAATCAGATTAGGATCAAATATTTTACTTGTTAATTTTTTATTAAACCTAAAGTTTTAATTAAGGGTTAAAAGTTTAATTACCATTTTACCCCTTAAGCTTAATAATTTCATAACTTACTAAATTGAACTCAAATGAACTTGAAATTTTTATTTGACTTCACTCATATGTCAATAAAGACAAGAGAGGAGAAAATGTGATTTTTCTGTATTTAATTTATTTATATAATTATTTTTGGTGGAAAATAGAGATTTTCAAGGAAAATTTGATAACATGACCAAAAGAAAGTTTCTGTCCTTAAGAAAATTAGGGGACATTCCTAATGAACAGAGAAGTACTTGGACCAATTTTGGTGATTTTTTGAATTATATTATTTTTATTATAATTATTTTAAGTTTTGGAGTGTTAATTAATTTAAAAATAAAATAAATGTTAAAAAATGGATTTTATGTTTTTCAAAAATCTCTCTGATATCAAGGAAACCAGAGAAGTAAATTTTGCAATTTTCTGATTTTTCTATGATTTACTATAATTATTTTAGTGAAAATGCTAAAAAAAAATACATTTTTTTATTTCAAAATTACCTTAAAGCTTTAAAATTTAATATCTCACTAAATAGACCTAAGAAAAATGTGGGATTTGTTCCTGTGTGATTAAAATTCAAAATGTGACATTTTGGTGAATTTTATTATTTTTGTGATTTTTATTATTTTTTAATTATTAAAAATATTAAAATATTATTAAAAATCAACTTTTTTAGAAAATTGAAATTTTAATTTTCTTAGGTTCCCCTGATATCGTAGAGGCTCCAAAACCAATTTGGTGAATTTTTGAAAGGTATTTTAAAAGTTATGAATTTTTAAATTTTAAAATGGCTAAGTCGCTTAATCAACCCAATTAGTGGGGCTAACCAAGCCCAATCGACCTCAAATTTTTATGGTGGATTCCTCTCGATCCTAAAGGTCAGTGGAGAATTGATTTCAAGTCAATTTGATGCCTGGTTAACTCTAATTAATTAAAGACCTATTTTGGGTGTTTAAGCCAATTAGGGTTGTTTTTAAATGAACTAAGTCAAAACCTATTTTTCCTAGGGTTCTCTCGGTCATAAGGAACATCACCAAATTTTCCTAGAATTTATTTCACAACATGTTATTTACTGGAATTAAAATACTCAAAACAAGAACCCGAACTTCAAAAATCAAGAACTCTTCATAGGATGGCCTCTCGACTTTGGAAAATTCAGTGAATGTTCCCAAATTCGGAGGCTTCAAAAGCCCTATGGTCTCATGCCATGGTGAATTGTATGCATGCATGGAGAATTAAAATAATGCGAGAGTAAATAAATTATAAAAAATAAAATACTTCGATAAAATTAAATGATTTCTTTTCCACATTATTCTCCTCTCGTTCACCGAGCAAGAGAGTATTTTTATTTTATTTTTCCGATTTTTCTACACGAGAGATATGAATTTTCAAGTTTAGGGAATTAAATAAATCGAAAATCCCTAATTTTCTACTTATCCGAGTCGCCGCCGCCGCATCCTCGGCAGCTCCGAAAGGCCACGCGGCGCGCTCCCGTTCGACGCCGCCACTCGAGTCGCAGCCCGGGCCCCGCGGTTCTCGTATCGTCTCCCGGTCCGACGCCATCCGAGCCGTCCGTCCGCGCGTGTATCGAATGGACGCGCATCCGTTCATCGTCCCCAAGTGTTCTCACCCGAGAGCCGTCCACACTAAATCCCTAAGATCTCACTCGATTCTCAATGGATTTTTACGTTCTTATACTCTATGGATTCGTCTCGAAGAGACGAACACATCTATACGGTTAACATGCATCGAAACTAAGGCATTTAAAATGGAGAATCTCCGAAGCTCGGGATGAAGAATTAGCTCATACCTTGGCTCGTAGAAGTGTGGCTTCAATCCGAGAGTTGTCGCACCTTCGATCGGATCCCGGCAAGCTCCGCATGAAGTCTCCTGGTCTCGGTGAATTGTCCGGATATGATTTCGACCAAGCCCGATCACAAAGCTTGGAGGCCGGAGCAACCGGGTGGCCCGGAGATGGGGCTTTTGATGGCGGACACCTTCCCTTGGTCCGGTGAAGGTGTAGAGCCAATCAATTTGGGGATTGGCTCACCGTGGAGAAGTGTCCCGGTTTCGGGTGGAATTTCAACTCTAAAATCGAGCTTACAGAGGAGAAATGGCAGGGGGATTTCACCTGGGATCAAGTGCTCTAAGGGTGGAGGAGGGTCCGGAACAATTTTGGCGCAGTTTTGGCAAGGTTTGTGCTTAGCTCCTCTCATGGCCGAGAGGGGTGGAGTTTAAATCGAGTCGGGCTTGGGGCCTCCTGTGGGGAGTTAGTGGCTCGGGATCACCGCTCCGCGAGGAGAAGATCAGCCATGGTAGCCACTCGGGATGGGGCACTCAAGAAGTGAGAATTTCAATGTTGGCTCACATGCGAGCTCTCGGCCATGGTGTTTTCCGACGGCCCGGTGGCCGGCCGGCCGAGCATGGGTCACCCTCAAGGTCAGGTGGGTCGTGGCCGGAGGTTTGTGCAATCAATCGCCATGGACATGTGTAAAGGCTTTCGATCCAAAGTGGAATGGGGCATGGCTAGATTTGGACCTAAATGGGTCAACCCACCCATTTGGGCTAGGTGCACCACCCAAGGCCTGGTTTAGGCTGAGGAGAAAGTGATTTGGATCAGCTTCGATTAGTGGGGTCAAGTCACAATCCAAGTACAATTAAAGCTTAAGCATGGTTTAGTGGAGTCATGGAAGTGGTTAATCACCTTTAGGAATTAAGGAAAGAGCCTCCTCCTTTTGCCCAAAATGGCATGGTGACATGTAAAGAGGCTCTCATGGCTTCCATGTGGCTCATGCATGGCTTCATGGCTCACCTTCGGCTTCGGGAAAAGTGAAGTCAATTTCATGGAAATGGATTTAAGGAAAATTTTGGTATTTAGGGGTGATTTGGCATGAGGCTTGATTTGGAATTATTTGATGATGAATTTAGGACTTAGGTGATGGCTTTAATTAAGTGAATGGTAAATGGAGATGTCATGTGGGCTTTAGTGGTGGATTTTGGGCTTTTTGAAAGGGTTTTAGATGGCTTTTAAGATGGATTAGGAGAGTGGGCTTTTGAATTTTAAAATGGATTTTGGGATGAAATTTTGTAAAGAGGTTGGGCCAAATAATTGTTGGGTTTAGCTCATGGATGTGTCATGGGTGACTTGAAGCAAATTTGGGGTAGTTTGGGCTCGAATTGGGTCGGATTCGGATTCTTTTGGTGAATGGGCCAATATAGGTCCAAGTGGGCCAAGTTGGGCCCATGTTGAGCTAGGGTTGAAATTGATGTAAAATTAATGTTGAGAAATATTTATGGGAGTGTTTCAAAGAGGTTTTGGCTTTGATTGGGTTTTGATTTTGGGGTTTGGGTTCATTCTGGGTTAGGTTTGGGTTTAGGTCAAAAATGGGCCTTTTAGCTTTGAGTTGAGTTTGAGTGGGGTTTGGGTTCAAATTTTGGGCAAATCATGTTAGGGTTTTGTTTGTGGGGATGCTAAGGAAGATTTAGAAAAGATTTGGGGTTAATTGGAATTGAATTGGATGAGTTCGAGTTAGGTCTGGGTCATGGGTCCAAATCGGGCTTTAAGGCCAAAAGTGAAATCGGATCCAAATGTCAATCAAATTGGACTTGGATTTGGTCTAGATTGGTATTGGGGATGTTGAATTGAAGTTTAGAATTGAATTGGACCAAAATTGGGGTCAATTGGGTAGGTTTGGTTTGACATCGGATGCACCTAGTGGTTAAAATCGGTCAAATCGGGGTTTTGACAAAGGTAGGGTAAATTGACAAAATTGGCCCATGGTGTAGTTGGACAAAATGAAATTGGGAATATTTGGGATTTTCTGGAATTTTCTGGAAATTTTCTGAATTTTTGGATTTTTGGGTCAAGAGGGGTACTTTGGGTATTCGGAGGGTATTGGGAGGTATTTTTGGAATTTTTGGTATTTTTGGGTATGAATGATCAATTTGAGTGATGTGGAGATGTTTGGGATTGATTTTGGGGAATTTTGGGTTATTTGGAAATTTTTGAGAAATTTGGGTAATTTCGAGGTTTTGGTGAAGCTAAGCGTGTGTAGGGTCCCGGGGGTCAAAAATTGAAAATTTGGGAAATTGAAGATTGGGTGAATTTAAGTGGAATGAAATCATTTTGTTGAGACATGAAGCCATATAAAGCCTACATGAGCCATGAAGGGACTCATTTGAGGCATTCACTATGTTGTTCCTAACCCTCTTAGCCAAGGGCTTAGGGGTCAAGGACCATCCATGTGAATCACCTACATGAGTCAGGAGGTCAAGCTAGGTATGGGTGTGGTTTTAGGAAGTGTGTGGAAATGTAGTGTGTGTAAGTCAGCCCCTTCACTGCACTCAGAGCCACCTGGTAAGGCGTCCTAAGGCCAAAGAGTCCTATAGGAACTCATCCTTTAAACTTCCACATTTGATTTCAACCCTCTAGGTGATTAGGGGTCTACAGTCAAGTTTGTGGAGTTTGCAGGGAGTTAAGAAGTGGTTTGAATTTCTATAAGGTGGGTCCCAATTCTAGTCCTCTAAGATAGTCAAAGGAAAAGCCTAAGGCTGGATCCTAAGCACTAAAAAGAAGAAGGGAAGACCTCATCAAAATTGAGGTCAACAAACACATGAACTATTATAAGACCACTTTAACCTTCACTCTTCAAAAAAGAAAACTTTTGGTTCTTATGAACATAATGTGGCACATCATGATCACTTAGAGGCCAGGCCCATAGGCATAGAAGATAAGCTACTACTTGATGTGATGCAACTTTATATATGCTTTAAAATACAAGAATTTGATACCACTTTTTAGAATATTTAATTCCTGGAAAATGGCTTCAAAAACTTGATGTGTGAGGTTTACTTTTATAATTTTATATTTAGATTTTATTATAATTATTGTAAAAGTCACAATTTTAAACGCAAGTATACGTATCGTTCAAGTAATACATGGCTCTAGTGGAGTCCTGGTTATCGATCCCACAAGGATAGTGAATTTAGAAAAAATAAGAAATATAAGAAATATTTTGGAATTTTCAAGTTAAATGCAAATTATAAGTACCTTTTTTTCAAATTTAATTTACTAATAATTTTTACTATAAGCAAGTAAGCAGTAAGCAGTAAGCAGTAAAGTAAGCAGTAATTAAAATTCAATGCAAGTATAAAAACGACTTTCTCCTTTTCAACTAATCCAAGATTTATAAAATAATTATCTTCTGAGGGAAATTTAGATTATGGTATTGTGCCAAATAGAAGTATTCCTATTATTTACCCTTTGGTCCAGGTGCAAAGAACATTGACTAATCTATTGATAGGCTCAGGATGTTTTAGTATTAGAATGGGTTAATCTAGGCTCTCACTACTAGAAGTCCAAGTGTGGCTATGGTCGACCCTACCAGTGACCCATTACCTTTTTATAAACCAAATTATTAGAATTTAGTTTATCAGTCTAAAAACTAATTAATTTTACGCCCAATAAATATTATCTTCCTATTTATTTGCATTTCACCTTAAATAATCTGCGTATAGCCTGCGATTACCTAAAGATTCATGTGATATCTACTAGTTAAGAATTTATCTCCGGATAGGTCTCAAAATTCTTCAACAGGTTTTAACAATTTAAATGACTAATTTAAAAAGTAAACTAAGATCAGGTATTAATATCATCACAATGTTTTAAAATATTTTAAATATAATTTTCCTACAAAATTTAATTAATTTATAATATTTTCATAGTTTAAAGGAGAAAGATAACTAACTACTCAGAGCACATTGAAATAACACAACAAAACATATTTATAAAACTTTGAACCAAACTACAAATATTTATCTGAAGTGTTCCTTCAAGAGATCCGCTGACTTCTATTGACTTCAAAGCAATGATGAAAGACTTCAACAACAACAACACACAATAAACACTCAAAATAAACTCACTAGATACAAAATAAAGTGGCACCCTAAATATGGAAGAGACTAAATAAAACTAAAGAGGAGAGAGAAGATGCTAAAATGGGTATGTGTACTAAGAGGGGGGGTTTGGTGCGATTTTCTCTGTAGAATGGGCTTCTATTTATAGAGCTCTGAATTTGACCGGGCGTTGCTTAAGGAACCTCTTTAAAATTCGTCTAAATTCAATGTATCTTATAGAAGGTAATTGTTGCACCTACGCGGCGGGATCTGGCGCCTAGGCGTTGGACTCCGTGTCTAGGTCTTTCACACCTCTTCACTTTGGGTCACACCTCTTCGTGATCCAGACCGTTTCCTTGTGTCCAAATACATTGTATCACACGTCCTATATATTAGGAGTAACTTCCAATCTTCTAGAAGCTCCAATAACCACTTAACACCGTCAAAATAACTGCCCAAAGTCATCAAAAATCTTGACAGCGTCTGTATCTAACAGGTGCTTAGGTGCCGGATTCTGGCGCCTAGTTGCCAGGCCCATAATTCCAAAATTTTGCTCGATAAGCTCCATTTTTGCTCTTTTTTGCTCTTTCTTCTTCTTTCTCTTTCTTGGACTCTTTTTAAATCATCTACATCCAAAAACATGAAAATACCTTTCATTAAAGCATAATATCTCTAAGAATTGAATCATAAATTAGGCATAAAAATGGGTATTTTTTTTGGTAGATCAAATTCCCCCAAACTTAAACTTTACTTGTCATCAAGTAACCCTTTTAATTATATAAAATAAATAACATTTGGAATGAAGTTAAAATATTTAAGATTCCTTGTAATTTTTGGTTTTATAAATGCTTTAGCAAATCATTAACCAAATTTCACTAATTAAGTTTAATTTTAAGTATTTAAGAATATTTATCTACCAAATCATAAGACTTCCAATTTTTCATTTATTTCAAGAATAATTGTAGTTTATCATATCAATGTCACATAGAATATTTACAATAAAAAGATTTTCATGAAATATTTTTCTAGTAAAAATATTTATACATAAAGATTAAGTTAAAAATGTAATCAGTTTTCTTCCTATAAGATAATTTATGAAACCAATTTTTGATTAGGCATTTCCTCAAGCTTCTCCTCACTTTCTTTTTCTTTTTTTCTTTTTTTTTCTTTTGGATTGTTTTTCAATCCCTTTTTTTTTAAGTGAGGATTACTATTTTTGGATAACCTGTTAATGATTTTGAACTTCACTATCCTTAACTTATTTTCAAAAACATATACATTCTTACTTAATAAATATGACATTTTTAATAATTTATTATTTTTTAAAACTTATTTCAATCTTTTCTTTTTCAAACAATAATCTAATTCCTCAGTATTTCAAAAATACAATTCTCTTTACTATAAACAGAAAAATTTTGATCTTATTATTCTTTAAGCTAAATAATTCTATACTTAAAATCAATCAAAATTTTTGAAATTTTAGTTAAGTTTTCTAAATTATTTATAAATTTAAAAATTTAGGTAATCTTAAACAGATTTTTCATTCCTTATGTTATGTTAATATATTTTTAAAGAAAATATTAGTTCTTTAAGGACAAATAATATTTAAATTTGATAAATGTTTTCCCTTCCCCTAAACTTCAGCTTTAGTATAAATATGAATCATGAAATTTTCTAAAGCATAAGAGAAAGAAATAAATAGGAATTAATCTAAGTATAATAATAATGTAGCAAGGAAAAACTAATTTTGTTTCTACACATGCTTTAATATGAATATAATAGAAATGATTAAGCATATATTGAAAAGTTTTGTAGAGCAGGAGTTAATTTCTAAAAAAAAAAAATTTTTAATTTATTTTAGACATGCAAATTTAGTAACTATTCATGAACACTAAACAGTAGGCTGAAACAGAAATAAACTTTTATAAAAATTCATTCACATTTCAGTCTTAAACACACATCAGATGATATAAAAACAATTTTAACATAAAAAGTTCACATAAACACTAACAAATAACATCACACTAAACAACACAAGAAACTAGAAACATACTAAAAACAGAATCAACAATCTCTAGAGGTAAGTCAAGCTACTAATCACTGTCTGTAGCTTCATCATCGTCATCACCAAAAGAAAACTCCATATCCTTTGGATCAACATATGGTGAAAATCTGGGACAAGTAGGGAACTGAACATCGTGCTCACCCTTCAGAAATCTCACTAAAGACTCAGAATACTCAGCATCGTAATCACTCTTTCTTTGTGTATACTCAGAAAGATGATCGATCTTCTTATCTATCGTATCTACTCTACAATGAGTTAAGAATAACTCATGCTGCTGCTCTATAAACTGATCATGCATGGTTTCCCAAAAAGTAGATGGTGGCTCAGCAGAAGTAGATGGTCTAGAAGTAGAAGCTCTACCTGAAGTAGGTAATGAACCAGAAGGTGCAGTAGAACTCTTACCTCGCAGTCGATCATAAATACTGACACTTTCTCTTCCTATAGGCTTTGTCGACTTGAGCTTTTTCTCAGAAAGCTCAGCAACTACTCCAGCACTTTGACATAGAGAATAGATCAAAGATGGAAAATCAAGTTCAATTGAAGTGCTAGAACGAGTAGTAGCCTCTATAGAATCAAGATTTGGTTAGAGGAAAGCCATGATTTCCGTGTCAGGAAAGGACTTATATCCAATAACCGAAGAGAGAAAATAGATGTCATTTTCTATTTT
>JAKZJZ010001013.1:0-33091 GCA_022702705.1 Papilionanthe hookeriana x Papilionanthe teres | reverse complement strand
ACATAGTAAATTATTTAGCTAGTAACATTATGCCGTATGGATTAGATCAGTATTAGAAAAGGAAATTCTTACATGATGTTAAATTTTATTTCTAAAATAATCCCTATCTTTTAACAATGTAAGGATTATATTATATGAAGATGTGTTCCTTATGAAGAAACTTGTGAGATTATTCAAAAAATTCCACAACTCTGAATTTGTTGGACATTTTGGAATTGATAAAACTACTTTCAAAATTTTACAATCTAGATTTTGTTGGCCTATAATATTTAGGGATGTTAACAATTTTGTTAAATCCTGTGATCGATGTCAACGCATAGGTAATATTTCTAAAAGAAATGAAATGCCACTAAATTTCACTCTGGAAGTGGAAATTTTTTGATGTCTGGGGTTTAGATTTCATGGGACCATTTGTACCTTCTTCAGGAAAAATGTATATTTTATTAGTTGTTGATTATGTTTTTAAATGGATTGAAGATATTGCTTTACCTCAATGTGATGCTAAAAGTGTGGAAAAATTTTAACTAAAAATACTTTCACTAGATTTGGAATGCCACAAATAATCATCACGGATGGGGGAAGTCACTTAAAGAAATTTCTAATTCAGAGATTAGTGAGCAAATTTGGAATCAAACATAAAATTTCAATAGCTTATCATCCTCAAACTAGTGGATTAGCGGAAATATCAAATCGAGAGATTAAAAGAATTTTAGAAAAAATGGTTAATCCAAAACGAACTAATTAGACTGATTGACTTGATGATGCGTTATGGGCTTATAAGACTGCTTATAAAACTCCTATTAGAATGTCACCTTATAGGCTCATTTATTGAAAACCTTATCATTTACCTGTTGTATTGGAACATAAAGCTTATTGGGTAATTAAAGAGTTTAATTATAATCTAAGAGATGCTAGAGATAAAAGATTATTACAATTAAATGAACTGGATGAGATGAGAAATGATTCTTATGAAAGTGCTCCAATTTATAAAGAGTAAATGAAGATTATGGACGGTAAAAGAATATTAAGAAAGAATTTTGAACCTGGACAACAAGTTTTATTATAAAATTTATGATTAAAATTGTTTCCAGGAAAATTAAAATCCAAATGGATAACGCCGTATGTGGTTGAGAAAGTTTACCCTTATGGAGCTGTAGACATTAAAGATTTAAAAGCTAATTTAGTAATTAAGGTAAACGAACATAGATTGAAACCTTATTATGAAGAAAATGTTATACCTTTTAAAGATGTGCTATTTTTAACCCATTCGGAATAAAATGGAAAATCTGTCGACGTTAAACCAAGCTCTTTATGTGAGGCAACCCATAATATGATTTTATTTTTAATTTGATTGTCTGTTGTATATGACTACACATAGTTACATATCTTAGATCTACCTTTTTTAACCTTAATTGATTATAGAGCTTAAGAGAATTAGATAAAGGATGAACCTGTGATTTTCAGGATTCTGGCGCCTGATCCATGAAAAAAACTCCTATTTTTATGCCTTGATTTTTATCAAATTTTTAAGAATATTATGCTTTAATGAAAGGTATTTTTGTGTTTTGGATGTAGGTGATGCAAAAATGTCCAAGAAAGCAAAAAAATGATGAAAAAGGAGCAAAAAGGAGCAAAAAGGAGCAAATATGGAGCCAAAATGTAAAATTGTCAAAATAATTGGCCTGGCGCCTAGGTGCTAGAATTCGGCGCCTAAGCGCCAGTTCGATACGAAATCCTATAAGATTTTTAACGAATTTTGGACGGTTATTTTGATGGGGTTAGCGGTTATTGGACCATCTAGAAGAATGTCAGTTATTCCTGGATTATAGAACATGTGATACATTGTATTTGGACGCTTGGAAACGGTTTGGATCACGAAGAGGTGTGACCCAAAGTGAAGAGGTGCGAAGAATTGGACGCAGAGTCTGGCGCCTAGGCGCCAGTTTCCAGCCCCTAGGCGCCAGACACACCTTCTAGAAGATTCATTGAACATGGACACATTTTTAAGAGGTACCTCAAGGCAACTCTTGAAGCCTATAAATAGGAGGCTACTCCTTCAGAGAAAAACGCCCAAAAACACACAACCCAACCAAAATCCACCTAGCCCCATAGTTCCATTTAGAGAGAGAAATTAGAGAAATATTTTAAGGGCCATATTTATAGTTTCTTTTATTATTTAGTGAGTTTATTTTAGAGTTTGTATGGAGAGTATTTGAAGAGTCGGTGCTTTTGAAGTCTATTTACTTTGGATTCAGAAGGATTCAGAGGTTTAGTTGGAGAAACACTTGATATAAGTATTTGTATTTTGATTCAAAGTTTTATTTATATGTTTTTTTGTTTAAATTTAATGTGTTCTGAGTAGTTACTTTACTTTCTCCTTTCGATTATGAAAAGAAAAATAAGTTAATATAAAATTCGATGGAGAATTAAAAACTATATTTATAAATTAAACATTGTGATGATATTAGTATCGGATCTTAATTTACTCTTTAAATTGGCCATTTAAATTGTTAAAATCTATTAAAGAGTTCTGAGATCTGGAAGGAGATGAATTCTTAACTAGTAGATATCACATGAATCCTTGGGTAGTCGAAGGCCTTGCGCGGGTTATTCAAGGTGAAGTGCAAATAAATAGGAAGATGTTATTTAATAGGCGTAGAATTGATAAGTTTTTAGAGTGACAGCCTAAATTCTTATAATTTGGTTTATAGAGAAGAAAAGGGTCACTAGTAGGGCCGACCATAGCCACCCTTGGACTTCTAGTAGTGTGAGCCTAGATTAACCCATTCTACTAACAATACATCCAGACCTAATCTATAGACTAGCCAATGTTCTTTATACTATCGGTGAAGGTAAAGAATAGGAATGCTTCTATTTGACACAATACCATAAATTTATATTCTCCACGAATATTACATTATCTAAAAAGTCTTGGATTAATTGAAAGGAAGAAAGTTGTTTGCTTATTTTTATTTACATCAATCATTACTTATTTATTGCTTCATTTCTGCATCTAGTAAATTAAATATCAACTTTTTAAATTTAAAAGAAACACATAAAAATAAAATCAAAATATTTAAAAAAAATTTATAATCCTCCTCGTGGGATCGATACTGGAGTCTTTATTTAAAGCTCTATATTACTTGAAGCGATACGTATACTTGCGTAGTACCCCTAGTGTGTAAAATATTTTTCATAAAATTATATTTATATACACTAGCCCGCTATTATTATTTAAGTCAAAGTATTGACTATAACATATTTTTGATGGCATAAATTACTGCATTGTTTGTCGATTGCAAACCAAGATTTTGGTGCATTACTGCGGATCGAGATCTTGGAATATAGGTACTCACAATGGTAAACTAATGGAATTGGTTGATATTATGATCCATAGAAAGATAAATATCCTATGTATTCAAGAAACTAAATGGGTTGGAGAAAAAGCTAAGGAGATTGATAACTTAGGTTTTAAACTATGGTATTCTGGTAAGAGTCGTACTAGAAATGGTGTAGGTGTAATAATAGATATGAGTTTGAAAGATAATGTTGTTAAAATTAATAGAGTTGGAGATAGAATTATAGCACTTAAGATTATTATTGATACTAATATTTTTAATATTATAAGTGCTTATGCTCCTCAAGTTGGTTTAGATATAGGCTTTAAAGATAATTTCTGGAACGATTTAGAAGACTTAATACACTTGATACCCCTTGAAGAAAAATTTTTATTGGAGGAGATTTAAATGGACATGTCGGTAGAGTGGTAGAAGATTTCAGAAATATTCATTGTGGCTACGGTTATGGAGCGATTAATGAAGAAGGTAGAGCCATTTTAGATTTTGCTTTAGCGTATGATATGATTATTACTAATACTTTATTCAAGAAAAGAGATGAGCATCTTATTACTTATAAGAATGGATCTAATAAAACACAAATTGATTATTTTCTTATGAGAAGAAGAGATCGTCGAGATTGTAAGGATTGTAAGGTCATTCCAAGTGAACAATTGAGTACCCAACATCGATTATTAGTTCTAGATTTTAAGATGAAGAGTTGTAAAATAAAGAATACTAGGATTCAACATCGTAGAATAAGATGGGGGCACCTAAAGGACACAAATAAAATTATTTTTATGAGTAAAATTCAAGATTTAAATATTTGGGATGTTCATGAAGACGCGAATGTTATGTGGGAAAAATTAACTAATACTATTAAACAAGTGGCTAAAGATGTACTTGGAGAATCAAAAGAAAAAGTTTCTATAAATAAAAATAGTTGGTGGTGGAATAATAATGTGCAAGAAAAGATGAAATATAAGAAGTTATGTTATAAAAATTAGTTTAAATGTAAAAGCGTAGAGAACTGGGAAAAATATAAAACAGCCCGCAGGGAGTGTAAAAGAATAATCTGTGACACTAAAAATTCTGCTTTTAGTGATCTTTATAACATGTTAGATACTAAGCAAGGTGAAAATATATATGTATAAACTAGCCAAACAAAGGGAAAAGAAAAGTAAAGATTTAACTCAAGTAAAGTGTATTAAAGATGAAAATCAAAAAGTGCTTTTCTTAGAAAAAGATATTCAACATAGGTGGGTGAGTTATTTTGATAAACTTTTTAATGATGATGCTTGAAAGTACGATCGACCATAGTGATCTTAATATCGTTAATAATAATAAAACTTTTCATTTTTACCGTCGCATTAGTAAAAAAGAAGTTGATGAGGCTTTAAAGAAAACCAAGGGGGGAAAGTCTGTAGGACCTGATGATATCCCAGCTGAAGTGTAGAAATGTTTAGGTGATTTGGAATTTTCCTGGCTTACTAAACTTTTTAATATTATTTTAAAAATTAAAAGGATGTCTGAGGAGTGGAGAAAGAGCATTTTGGTCCCCGTTTTTAAGAATAAAGGAGATGCACAAGAGTGTGCAAATTATAGGGAAATTAAATTGATGTGTCATACTTTAAAATTATGGGAGAGGGTAATTGAACATAGGTTACGACGTATTACAAAGATTCCTCATAATCAATTTGGATTTATGCCAGGCAGGTCTACCATGGAAGCTATACATTTATTGAGAGGTTTGATGGAGAAGTACAGAGACAATAAGGAGGATCTACATTTGATTTTTATTGATTTAGAAAAAGCTTACAATAAGGTTCCTAGAGATGTTCTTTGGAGAGTCCTTGAGAAGAAAGGTGTTGATATGACTTATATTCAAGTCATTAAAGAAATGTATGATAGAGCTGTAACATGTGTTCGTACTGAAGGAGGATTGACCAAGTATTTTACTATTTCTGTTGGTTTACATCAAGGATCGGCTTTAAGCCCATATCTTTTTGCTTTATTTATGGATGATCTTATTGGGAATTTACAAGAGGATGTACCTTGGTGTATGCTTTTTGCTGATGATATCCTCCTTGTTGATAAAACAAGAGAAAAAGTCCAGGAAAAACTTGAATTATGGAGGTCTACTTTGGAGTCTAAAGATCTTCGTTTGAGTAGAACTAAAACTGAATACATGGAATGTAATTTTAGTAATAGTAGGTCTAGTGACAGAAGTGTAACTTTGGGTGATCAAATTATTAAAAGGTGTGAACGATTTAGATATCTCGGGTCCATTATTCAAAGCAATGGTGATATAGATGGGGATGTTAATAGTAGAATTCAGGTTGGATGGCTGAAGTGGAGGAATGCGTCCGACCTATTGTGTGATAGAAAAGTACCGCTTAGGACCGAAAGGAAAATTTTATAAGATGGTGGTGAGACCTTCAATGCTCTATGGTGCTTGAATGTTGGCCTTTAAAAGAGAAGCATAATGTTAAGTTAAGTGTTGTCGAGATGAGAATGATTAGGTGGATGGAGTGGCTTTACACTTAGAGACAAAATGCGAAATGAATATATCCGTAATAGGGTTGGAGTTGCACCAGTGACGGATAAAATTAGAGTGAGTCGCCTTAGATGGTTTGGTCACATTAAACGTCGACCACCTGATGATTCGATTAGGAGAGTGTCGGCATATTTTTAGGTTGAGTGTTGTATTATTTTTTTTTTTAAAAGGGGTCGCCTACAGAAGTTGTCAGCGAATTTTAAATTTAATTTAAATATAGATATAATTTAGAAAGTAGTATTTGATTTTGAAAATAATTTTAAATTTGAAGATTTTAAGATATGAAATCAAACCGATCTCACATCCCAAATAGTTTATATAAACGAGCATCGCATCACAAACCGTGTATCTATCCCTAAGGATAAACACACTGTTTGATGGTGGGGCTCGGTTAAATAAACTAAAAGATTTGTGACATCCGTTTGGTCTGCGAACCAATTTTATAAGCCGACAAATTCCCCTGCTTAATATGAAAACATTAAACGAGGTTTATATTACACAGGTTCTTTAAAATTCCCTATAAGGGAAAGCCCCTATAGTTAATTACATCTTAAGTGACGGGAATCACCTAAGAAAACTCTCGATAATAATCAATAATTCTGCTCTCAAGAATTTCAAAGTTTAAGTTTTCAAAGAATTGAATTTTTGAATCTCGATAGGGAATGGATCGAGTTTGGAACATTTTATTTTAGGAATTCAAAGGAAGAAAAGTAGGAGAAATTACGGATTCGAAGTGAACTTCGATAATCTCCCGACTATCCTATTGTTTATCTTGGATTTAGGAAAGTCCTAATGTTTATTTAGTATTTTGATCCTGCCAATTTTAATTAATTAGGGCTTATATTTATATGATAGAATCATACAAATAGCCTGGAAGATATGAGGGTTTATGTCGTATCGGACGACTACCTCGGAATCCTAAGACCGGTTAGGGCTTAATTTGCAATGCAAATGCCTAAAGAAGAGTTGAGGATTTATGTTGCACTAGGCAAACTACCTCGAAGTCCTATGGCTTTGTTGTTTAATTCTAGGAAAGTTTCTTTGAAGTAGGTTCAAGTTTTGCTGACGACGATGGTCGTGCTCGCCCACCATGCTCCGAGCTCCTTGTTGTTGCGGAGGTTTAGTTTTAGAAATCATAAATCGGGAGATGAGAAAAGTGTTTTGGTTTAGAGAAGTCTTAATTTCCAAGTGTTTTTTGTGTTTTAATTAAAACAAATCTTAAAGTTGATTATAACAACACCGGTTAAGATCCCACGGTTCCATCCTTCAGGCATCATTATTTTTATCGGATTCACTTAGTCCGGATGAATTTGCTAAACTCAGTTGAATGAGTTCCACACTTTCATTTAGGCAGTGGGAAATCCAGTTAGCAACACGTAGGTTACATCATCCGAGGTATTCCCGATCATCCAAGGCATCATTATTTTTATCGGATTCGCTTAATCAGGATGAATTTGCTAAACTCGGCTGAATGAGTTCCGCACATTCATTTAGGCGAAGTGAGGAAATCCGAATTGTAACCACGTAAGTTACATATCCGGGTATTCTCACGATCATCCAACGAACGTTTTTAATTTTAGTTGTAATTGTAGTTTTGTGTTCGTTTGTGATTAAATTTTGAGTTGTCTTATATTTTGAAATGTTGTGGAGGTGAATTTTATCTTGTAGTGTCTTTTAATTTAGTTATGGGTTTCGGTTTTGGTTTACGTCCTAAAGGTGTAGGTTTTCATGCAACTGTTGTTTATCATACAAGAAAAATAAGTGCGATGCGATTAAATAAATTACCGTAAAGTAAATCGCGATAAAATAAAAGCGTACTCGGAGGGTCTTCCAGTCATCCCAATTGCATTTAAAACACGAGTTAGAATATTTAAGCAAGTTCCTAGGTAAAGCTAAGGTAAGGGTTATGGTTTTCTACCAAATTCCTAATCCTATAGCTAGTCATTTCTATGACGTCTAAGTTCCTTGTGTTTTTGGTTTGAAGACGATTTTCTTCATCGAAGGACGATTAAGTTCGATTGTTCTTATGAATATCCTATCATATTGAGGAAGTGCTTAAGAAGAATCTTAAACATCTTTTCGATATTTCTAGGATTGTTTTAAGTCCAAATGAATTTAATTATGTAAATGAATCGATCGTCCGAGGTTTTCGAGTTTTGTTAACTTGCTCGGTGAACTAGGATATTTGAATGTCACATAAGTGAAGTAACATTTCATTTAATATTACTGTTTAGGAGTTATGATAACTAAAGCTTTTGAGGGTAAATTGGTGTTGAATGGTTTGTGATTTAGCTTAATTTCGATTGAAGGGTTTAAATTTGGAATAGTGTTGAAGTTATTTTAGGCTTATTTCTTTATGTCTTAGGTGATGTTATTTAATTGACTTAATTCAATTTAATTTAATTTAATTTAATTTAATTTAATTTAATTTAATTCAATTTAATTCGATTTAGTTTGATTTGATGTTACATTGAATTAATTTGATTTAATTTAATTAATTTAATTTAATTTATTTAATTTAATTTAATTTTTAATTTAATTTAATTTAATTTACTTTAATTTTTAATTTAATTTAATTTAATTTAATTTAATTTTTAATTTAATTTAATTTTTAATTTAATTTAATTTAATTTAATTTTTAATTTAATTTAATTTTTAATTTAATTTTTAATTTGATTTAATTTGATTTAATTTAATTTTTTTTAATTCAATTTTATTCATTTTAATTTTAATTAAAATTTTAAAAGAGTTCAATAATTTAATTTTAGTTTAATGATTAAGTCTTTTAATATTTTAAATTTGAATTATCATTTTAATTAGGAATTAAACACTAATGAAATGATTAATTTAGGGATTTTTTAAATTAAAGAATAAATCTCTTCCTAATAATATCCTTATTTTAATAATTCCAATTTTATTATTCTTCTAAATTTAATCGATTATTTAATTAAAGTTTAATCATTTTAAATTGCTTAATGGGTTTCTACCCTTCGATTATTAAATTTCAATCATCCAAATCAGATTAGGATCAAATATTTTACTTGTTAATTTTTTTTATTAAACCTAAAGTTTTAATTAAGGATAAAAAAAATTTAATTACCACTTTACCCTTTAAGCTTAATAATTTCATAACTCACTAAATTGAACTCAAATGAACTTGAAATTTTTATGTGACTTCACTCATATGTCGATAAAGACATGAGAGGAGAAAATGTGATTTTTATGTATTTAATTTATTTATATAATTATTTTTGGTAGAAAATAGAGATTTCCAAGGAAAATTTAATAACATGACCAAGGGAAAGTTTCTGTCCTTAAGAAAATTAGGGGACATTCATAATGACTAGAGGACCACTTGGACCAATTTTGGTGATTTTTTGAATTATATTATTTTTATTATAAATATTTTAAGTTACGGAGTGTTAATTAATTTAAAAATAAAATAAATGTTGAAAAATGAATTTTATGTTTTTCAAAAATCTCTCTGATATCAAGGAAATCAGAGAAGCAAATTTTACAATTTTCTGATTTTTCCATGATTTATTATAATTATTTTAGTGAAAATGCTAGAAAATACATTTTTAATTTTAAAATTACCACAGAGCTTTAAAAATTAATATCTCACCAAATAGGCCTAAGAAAAATATGGGGTTTGTTCCTAAGTGATTAAAATTCAAAATGTGACATTTTGGTGAATTTTATTATTTTTGTGATTTTTATTATTTTTTAATTATTAAAAATATTAAAATAATATTAAAAATCAACTTTTTTAGAAAATTGAAATTTTAATTTTCTTAAATTCCCCTGATATCAGAGAGGTTCCAAAACCAATTTGGTGAATTTTTGAAAGATATTTTGAAAGTTATGAATTTTTAAAGTTTAAAATGACTAAATGGCTTAATCGACGATTAATAGAGACTAGCAAGTCGATTGACCTCGAAATTTTTATGGTGGGTTCTTCTGACCCTAAAGGTCGATGGAGAATTGATTTGAAGTCAATTTGATGTATGGTTAGCTCTAATTAATTAGAGACCTATTTTGAGTGTTTAAGCCGATTAGGGTTGTCTAAAATGAAGCCTAACTTCAAAGCCTATTTTTCCTAGGGTTCTGCGGTCGCAAGGAACATCACCAAATTTTCCTAGAATTTATTTCACAACATGCTATTTATTGGAATTAAAATACTCGAAAACGAGTGACATGAATTTGAAAAATCAATAACTCTTCATAGGGATGACCTACGACTTTGGAAAATTCGGGGAATGTTCCCGAATTCGGAGGCTTGAAAAGCACTATGGTCTCATGCCATGGTGAATTGTATACATGCATGGAGAATTAAATGTATGCAGAGAGTAAATAAATTATAAAAAATAAAATACTTGATGAAATTAAATGATTTCTTTTCCACATTATTCTCCTACGTTCATCTGAGCAAGAGGGTATTTTTATTTTATTTTTACGATTTTCCTACACAAAGTTATGAATTTTTAAAGTTTCGATATTTAATAAATACATTAAATACACTATTTATCTACTTATCCACGCGGCGCCGGTGAAACATCGGCGGCTCCGAAGGGGTACGTGTCGCGGCTGTGATTGGGCGCCTGCCATCCGAGTCGGCCATCCCGGGGCCCGGTTGTATCGTTCCATCTCCTCATCGGCGCGATACGAGCCGTCCAGCTCGATACACGCGCGATCCGACGGCTCACAGTCATCGTCTACGGCCGGGTGCGATCCGTGACCGTCCACCTCTCAACCCTAAGAACTCGCTCGATTCTCGACGGATTTTCGTGTTCTTATGCTCTATGGATTCGTCTTGAAGAGACGAACACATCCATACGGTAAACATGCATTGAAATTTATTCAAATGAAATGGAGAATCTCCGTAAGCTCGGGAAGAAGAATGAGTTCATACCTTTGCTCGGAGAAGTGAAGCTTCGATGCGAGAGTTGTTGCACCTTCGATTGGATCCTAGCGAGCTCCGGATGAAGTCTCTCAGTGCAGTGAATTGTGCAGAGTTGGACTTCGACCACGGTCAGATCACAAAGCTTGGAGAAGCTGGAGCAAGCTAGGTGGCTTTGGAGATGGGGCTTTTGCTTGGTGGACACCTTCCCTTGGTACGAGTGAAGGTGTAGAACCAATCGATTTGGGGATTGGCTCACTGTGGAGAAGTGTCCTGGTTTTTAGGCTAAAGTTTGAGCTCGAAATTGAGCTCGATTTGGAGGGAATTGAGGTGGAATTCGGTGGGGATCAAGTGCTCTATGTGTGGAGAGTGATGCGGAGTGATTTTGGCGAGTTTCCTTAAGGTTTGGTTCGGCACTTCTCATGGCGAGAAGGTGAGGGGTTTAAATAGGCATGGGTGGAGGCTCTCCGGGGGGTTTAATGGTTGGGATCGTTTGCTCAGGTCGAGGGAAGAACAGCTACAATGGCCGCTGGGGATGGGGCGGCTCGGCGAGTGAGAATTCCGAGCTTGGGCTCACATGTGAGCTCTCGACCATGGAGTTTTCACGGCGACACGGGGAGGTGGCCGGCGGGCATGGGTCACCCTCGGGTCCGGGTGGGTCGGGGCTGGGGTTTAGTGCGAGTCAATTGGGCCTTGCCATGTGTAAAGGAGATGGCTTGGAATGGAATGGGAAGAGGCCATTTTGGCTAGGTTTGGGTCGGCCCATCCTTTTGGGCTAGGTGCACGCCGAGGTGCTGGTTTTGGGGTGAAAAGAGTCACTTGGGTCAGCTTGCCATGGAGTGGTGAAGTCTCCATCCATGGTGAGGTGGCTAAGCATGGTTTAGTGTGTGACATGATTAAGGTAAAAAGGGTTAAAGGAGGTTTAAGAAAGAACCCCCTCTTCTTGCCATAAATGGACTAATGACAAGTCGAAGCCCTCGTGGCTTCATGTGGCTTGAGAATGGCTTGTTCATGGCTCCATTTGGCTTGGGAAAAGGTTGACTTGTTTCATGAAAAGGGTTTTAGAAATATTTGACATTTAGGGGGTAATTTGACATGTGGCTTGATTTGGAATGGTTTAATTGATGATTTTGAAACTTAGGGGTGATTTTGATCGAATGGATGATGAGGGGAAGTGTCATGTGGGCTTTAGGATGATTTGGGCTTTTGAATTTTGAAGGAAATGGGCTTTTAGGAAGGTTTAAGGGAAGTGGGCTTTTAAGTTTAAGAATGTGTTCATAGATGAGAATTTTTTGTAAAAGTTTGGGCCGAATAATTGTTGGTTTTGGTTTAGGGATGCTTCATGAGTGGTTTGAAACAAATTTGAGGTGATTTGGGTTTGAATTGGGTTGGATATGGGCCTTTTGGTAAAGAGGCTAAGGTGGGCCAAAATGGGCTACCATGGGCCAAAGTTGGGCTAGAGTTGAAATTGATGTAAAATTAATGTTGGGAAATGTTTATGGGAGTGTTTCAAAGAGGTTTTGGCTTTGGTTAGGTTTTGATTTTGGGATTTGGGCTCATTTGGGCTAGGTTTAGGTTTAGGTCGAAATTGGGCTTTTTGATTTTGGGTTGAATTTGAGTGGGGTTTGGGTCTAAATTTTGGGCAAATCATGTTAGTGTTTTGTTTATGGGGATGTTAAGGAAGATTTAGAAAAGATTTGGGGTTAATTGGAGTTGAATTGGGTGAGTTTGGGTTAGGTTTGGGTCATAGGTCCAAATTGGGCTTTAAGGCCAAAAGTGAAATTGGATCCGAATGTCAATCAAATTGAGCTTGGATTTGGTCTAGATTGGTGTTGGGGATGTTGAATTGAAGTTTAGAATTGAATTGGACCAGAATTTAGGTCGATTGGGTAGGTTAGGTTTGACATTGGGTTTACTTTGGGTTAAAATGGGTCGAGTTGGGGGTTTTGATAAAAGTGGGGTAAATTGACCAAATTGGCCCATGGTGTAGTTGAACAAAATGAAATTGGGAATATTTGGGATTTTCTGGAATTTTCTAGGAATTTTCTGAATTTTTGGATTTTTTGGCTAAGAGGGGTATTTTGGGTATTTGGAGGGTATTGGGAGGTATTTTTGGAATTTTTGGTATTTTTGGTTATGGATGATCAGTTTGAGTGATGTGGAAATGTTTGGGAATGATTTTGGAGAATTTTGGGTGATTTGGAAATTTTTGAGAAATTTGGGTATATTCGGGGCTTTGGGTAGGTTGGCGGGTGTAGGGTCCGGGGGTCAAAAATTAAAAATTTGGAAAATGGAAGATTAGGTGAATGTAAGTGGAATAAAATCATTTTGGTTGAGCCATGAAGCCATATCAAGCCCACATGAGCCATGAAGGGACTCATTTGAGGCATTCGTTTATGTTGTTCACAACCTGTCGCCAGAGGGCTTAGGGGTTAAGGACCATCCATGTGAATCACTACATGAGTCGGGAGGTCAAGTTGGGTATGGGTGTGTTTTAGGAGGTGTATGGAAGTGTAGTGTATGAGTGTAGTGTGTGTGTAAGTCGGCCCCTTCATCGGACCGGGCCACCAGGGCGATCCTAAGGCGAAAGAGTCTATAGGAACTCATCCTTTAAACTTCCGCATTGATTTCAACCCTCTAGGTGATTAGGGGTCTACGAGTCGAGTTTGTGGAGTTTGCGGGGAGTTAAGAAGTGGTTTAAAATTCTAGATGGTGGATCCCGATTCTAGTCCTCTAAGATAGTCGAAAGGAAAAGCTAAGGCTAGATCTAAGTCTAAAGAGAAGAAGAGAAGACCTCATCGAAAATGAGGTCGACAAATGGACCCCCAATAGGTGTGGTGAGTGCGACGGAGCACACCGCGCGTATTGGTGTTGAGCGAAGCGATCAACAAAACCAACACGGATGTCAAGTAACAAACTTAGGACGAAGTAGAAGAGTTTCCGGCAGGGAGTGTCGAGTATATCTCTAAGACTGGAGATTCCTGAACTCTCGGCAGGGAAAGGAAAAGGAGGTGAATTCCAAATCACAAGATCCGGGAAATTTCGATTTAAATCTTTGTTTCGATCTAAGTTTTGATGTGTGAATTCGGATTTCAACTCGAGTTTCAATTTAGATTGAAGTACGTCGAGATTAATTTGAAGGGATTTGATTTGAAATGAAAATTGGAATTTTGAAGTTTTAGATGTAACATCTTGACCCCAAAGAAGATCGAATCGATTGGATTGGATCATTACGATGAGGAAAGATCTCGGAGTAATGCGGTATTGGATGTAAAATCCTTAACCTCGAGAGTTTGATTTTGATGTATTTCATTGCGATAGGAAAATGATCTAAAGCGATGCGGTCTCGGATGTAAAATCCTTAATCCGGGAATTTGATTTGATGTATTTCGGTGCGATAGGGAAAGAATCCTAAAGCGAGTGCGGTCTTGGATGTAAAATCCTCGACCCGAGAGTTTGAATTTGATGTATTTCGGTGCGATAGGGAAAGAATCCTAAAGCGGTGCGGTCTTGGATGTAAAATCCTCGACCCAAGAGTTTGAATTTGATGTATTTCGGTGCGATAGGGAAAGAATCCTAAAGCGGTGCGATCTTGGATGTAAAATCCTCGACCCGAAAGTTTGAATTTGATGTATTTCGGTGCGATAGGGAAAGAATCCTAAAGCGGTGCGGTCTTGGATGTAAAATCCTCGACCCGAAGTTTGAATTTGATGTATTTCGGTGCGATAGGGAAAGAATCCTAAAGCGATGCGGTCTTGGATGTAAAATCCTCGACCCGAAAGTTTGAATTTGATGTATTTCGGTGCGATAGGGAAAGAATCCTAAAGCGAGTGCGGTCTTGGATGTAAAATCCTCGACCCGAAAGTTTGAATTTGATGTATTTCGGTACGATAGGGAAAGAATCCTAAAGCGGTGCGATCTTGGATGTAAAATCCTCGACCCCAAAGTTTGAATTTGATGTATTTCGGTGCAATAGGGAAAGAATCCTAAAGCGAGTGCGGTCTTGGATGTAAAATCCTCGACCCAAAGTTTGAATTTGATGTATTTCGGTGCGATAGGGAAAGAATCCTAAAGCGAGTGCGATCTTGGATGTAAAATCCTCGACCCGAAAGTTTGAATTTGATGTATTTCGGTGCGATAGGGAAAGAATCCTAAAGCGGTGCGATCTTGGATGTAAAATCCTCGACCCGAAAGTTTGAATTTGATGTATTTCGGTGCTGATAGGGAAAAAATCCTAAAGCGATGCGGTATCGGATGTAAAATCCTCGAGCCTCGAAAAAGTTGATTTTGATGTATTTCGGTCTGATAGGGAAAGAATCTTAAAGCGAGTGCGGTATCGGATGTAAAATCCTCGGCCCCGAAAAGGTTGATTTTGAGTCGAGGTTTGATGTGAGATGCTGGAAAGATCGAATTTGAGATTTGAAATTTGAGTCGAGATTTGATTTAAGATCTAGAAGATCGAATTTGAGATTTGATAGAGATTTGGAATGCGGAAAGATTGAATTTGAAATTTGGAAGGATGAGTTTGAACTCGGTTGAAATTTGATTTAAAATTTGATTTGAAATTTGGAAGTTCACATTTGAAATTTGATTGAGAATTTGATTTAACATTTATGTTGATTTTGTTTATCTTTTAATGATTCAAATTCTATTTTATCGTTTATTTAATGTTCATGTGAATTTGGTGTTTGTCATTTTTTTTTAGATTTTTTTTTAAAGGAAAGTTTTCTTTTATTCTCTTTTTTTTATTCCTTTTACGTTCTTTGTTCGAAGTTCATTTAACTTTAACGGCGTTTCCCGATCAATTTGCACAAAAGAGGTGAAGGCCAAAAATGTGACATGGTCACTTTCATTCCAATCATGTAGAAGATACATCATACATCTTGATCTAGAATATATTTCATACAATCCATGTAAACTCAAAATGGACTGTGTATGATCTTTGTTGATCCATCCAAAGAAGCATCTGTCAAAAATCCATGTATGAATAGTGGGGTACATGGTCAATAACATCACCTTCCAAGCCATCCTTAGCGAGGATGTCGTATGGATGTACATTGGAGGTGTGATATTTTCCATGTAACTCGCGGCTCGTAAGGCCGGAGGCTCTCTAGCTCCGAGTGCAGTTGGAAATGGTAAGGTGTCTTCCCATCGTCCATCCTTCGAAAGTAGCTTGAGATCCGCTTCAGCTGGTACTCCTGGTATGCAATGCTTAGCGATATACTGCTCCGTTGCCCTTCGAGTATCATGACGGAACCTACCGGTAAAGGTATCTTACTTGGCCACTCGGAACTCACTTGGACCCAGCTATCCGGAGGTCGGATCCGAACATGATGTTACACTCGCTCGGGAAAGGAAGCTGTGCGAAGGTCGACAAAGTCGTGGTGATGCATGTGTGGGGGTATGCGGTCACTCTGTTTGTAGATGTTGATAATGCGGTATTGGGTATGCGATACGCGCGATACCCTCCATGTTATCGATCTCTTTACCATTCTCTTGATGACTAATGGCATCGGATCCACTTGCCCATGACGGAGTATTCCGGTGGGTTTCCCTTCTGTCCTCCCTGCGAAGTTGTAACGACATCCACATTGTATTGTGATTCTTCCTTTCCACGGCATCCATCTCGGGGTTACGAGTATGTGTTTTCCCTTAAGCGGCCCGCTCGGCCCATTCTTTTCAAATCCGGATGCAATCACGATTTCTTCTTCGTTCATACTACGAGAATACGTGCGTATGTAGCTCGAGGCCCTCCAGGTATATTGATTCTTTTGCCTCTAATTCTCTCGAAGTATTCAAAAGTTTTCTTACCGGACATTACGTATTCTTTCTAACTCGTATTCGGAATGATCTGCGGATGGCGAGGCACAGTGACATATTGTGGGATATACGGTTCGATCCCTTCACGTTCTCCTGCATGCCTCGGCTCCTCGGGGATGATGCTTGTCGGGACATCCCGGGGTTGCTTCTGCCAACAAGGTCATGCATCATTGGTGGTTCTATCCGGTGGCGTGGTAGCCTTCTTTCTTCGATCTTCGAAATTTCCACAGTTCTTTACGTCATCCTAGGAGGCTGGCCTCCTTTCTTCGAGTTCCTGGTGAACCGGTGTCCTTGAAGTGTGTGCACGCGACATTAGCAGCTTGTCTCGTCGCGCGGGTCGCGGCTAGTTTTGTTAACATCTTACGGATACGGCGATTCTTATTTCTTCGTTGCGTTCTTTGTGAGAGTAGCTCTTCGAACTTCTTGAATCTCCGTGGGCGCGGCGCCGACAAGCCGCCTCCTGCCGTGGCGACTACGGACTTCATTTTCTTATCTTCTTCGATGTTTGTCTTTCTTTTCTTTATCTCTTTGGATTGGTGGCTTGGGCCACCCACTTTCATCAGCTTGTATGTCCGGGCGGTTCTTCTCGGTCGGCCGGGACCCGGTCACTTTCCTGCGTCTTGTAGGCCTGCGGTGCGAAATCCGAGTCAATCTCGATTATCGCTCCATCTTTCACCCTCTTTTCATCGAGTGTAAGGCTTACGCCATTCTTAAAGTTCGGGACCAACCGCCGCGTTCGACATTTCCCTGCGAAAAGACAAGGAAAAGGATCGGGGGCTGTACTTGAGAACAAGAACATTAAGAAAATGTTTATTAAAGACATTTTTTTATTATTCTTATATTTTTAAACTTAACGGGAATGAAGTGGGATAAGATCGGAGGAAAGAGATTTTGACTTGGAAGAGAAAGCAAGGGAAAACTTTATTATCGGGATTTTATTTATTTTAGCACATTTTATTATTTTTGGGTTCGGACCCGATCATAAGTAATCACTTCGCCGTGCTTCTAGGGATGGAAAGTTCATTCCTTCGAAACATCGGGTAGCGTAATACTTTTTCAAGTATCGTCCGATTGATCGGAAGCATATGTCGTTCTCCTTGGCGGTTCACTAGGCGGCAGGAGCCTCACGAGTAAGCTTGCCTCGACCACGAATGGTCCACTCCCGAGTGGGTTCGAATTTTCCTCCTATCTTGCGGTGTGCGAGAATAGGTCTCTTGAAACGAGAACCAAGTCACCGACTTTGAAGGTTCTTGGGCGGACCCGGTTTATCATGGGCTTGAACCATCTTAGCTTGGTATAGTTCTAAATGCTACGCTTGCGCTGCAAGTCTCTTCCCTTCCGGGCTCTCTAATTCTTCGAGTCGTAATTCGGCGTTCTCTTAACATTGTGAGTTTATTTGCAGCTGCGATTCGAGTGAAGGAAAGTCCGAACCTCTAAAGGTAACTCTTGCCTCGGACCCATACACCGGAGCGTAAGGTGTAGCTTGAGTAGGTGTTCGAAGGTTGTCCGGTAGGCCTATAAGGCTTCTAATAACTTCTCGTGCCGATTTCTCTTATTATCGTCCGAGGTTTTCTTTAAAATTTGAACGAGAGTTTTATTAAAAGCCTCGAGCGAGGCCGTTTTCTCTTGGGTAGTAAATCGTTGAATATCGCCGGTCGATTCCATGTCTCTGACAAAATTGTTGATTTGCGTACTTCGAATGCGGACCCGATTATCAGAGATGATCTGCGCGGCACTCACGAAACGGTAAACAACTTTATTCTTGAAAAATTGTAGTACGTGATGTGCTTTCACTTCTCTAAGTGGAGCGCACTCTGCCGCTGGAAAAGTAATGCTGTAGCCGCGAGGATGAAGCGATGTCCTTTTGACGACGGTGGTTCTGTTGGACCACTTATATACGTGCCCCGACATTCGAATGGCCGCGATGCAATTGTCGGATGTAGCACATTTGGAGGTTGGTGTAGAACCACTCCGTGCACTAGCAGCGATGACGACTCTTGGCGATTTTCATGCGGTCGGTCATCATCGAGGGCCGGTAGTACCCTAGTCTTTTAATTTTCATTTTCATTTTCGGGCCCGTGGTGAGCGCCATGCGAGTCCTGAATGCACCTCCTTAACAATTTCACGGGCCTCGGACCCGCTTAGGCACCTTAGCCACATTTGATCGAAAGACCTTACGTATAACGTGTTGTTTATTAATGCGTAGGACGAGTTCTTTTCTTGATGCGATGAAGTTAACGACTTATCATCGGTAGTTTTCTGTTTGCGAGTAGTACAGTAATGGTTGTCGCCGATCTTACGTGTTTTTACATCCTTTGTTGCAAGTTGATTCTTTTTCTTTTTCGATTTGTGTATTGTGTCTATGTCGAGCTGTCGATAGGACACGACGTCAGTGAGCGACACTTCTGCTGATTCATCTTGCAAACGAGCAAATTCTTTTGCGAGACGAGCTAGCGCATCCGTTAAAGCGTTTTCTTTACTAGGAATTTTGTAGATTGTCACATTCGGAATTTGTTCAACAATTGTATGGCATCTTGGAAGTATTGCTCGAGTCTTGGTTTTAAAATTACGTATTGTCCGGCGATACGTTGGATGATTAATTGTGAATCCCCGTAGATGTTGATGTACGTTATCCCAATTTGAATGGTTATTTCCGATCCGTTATGAGGGCTTCGTATTCAGCTTCGTTGTTTGTACATGGTTCAGTCAAGTGGTAGGAGTATCTTAACATCCCCGCTCCGGTGTTATAAAGATTAGTCGGATCCCTGCCTTGCAGGGCACTTATCACTTGCGATTCTTCGTCTTTGTGCGTCGAAGATGCTCCGTCGAAATATAATTCCCAACGTCGATCATCGAGGTCTTCTAGGTTCATTATTTGTTCATCGGCGAGTCGTCGTTGAGAGGAGATTACGCCGACGAAAGGGTGTCTTTGCGAGGAAGTGCGCTAAGACTTGTCCCTTTACGGCACGAAGAGCACGAAAGTTATATCGAATTGCGATAATATCATTGACCATCAGCAAGTCATGCGGAAAGCGTTGGACGAGTCATCGAGTATTGCGATGGATTAAACTTCGAGATCGGAGTTGACCTTATGAGAAAGCATGTAATGCTCGAGCTTTTCGAGCGGCGAAGATCGGGGCCAAACAATGCTTTTCAATTGCGGGATACCTTATTTCCGTCGGCGATGCGACGGCTTAAGTAGTAAAAGAGCATTTTCTTTACCCTCATCATTGACACGGGCTAACGGGGACTCCGAGAGAGTCGTCTAAAGCCGCGGTATAAAGTATTAGCGGTCACACGAGAGCTGGAGGCTGCTAAGACGGGAGGTGTCATTAAGTATTGTTTAATGTCCTCGAAGGCCCTACGGCATTTCTCTTCCCGAATAAATTTGGCGTCCTTTATAACTAGTGCGAGAAAGGTCGACACCTACCGACGGAGTTTGAGATAAAGCGTCGAAGATATGCCGACTTCCACTTGAAAAGATCGTAGTTGTTTTAAGGTTACGGGAGGTGGCATTTCTAAGATAGCTTTAATCTTTTCCGAGTCGATTTCGATTCCACGATGTCGGACAACGAATCTAAGAATTTCCGGAGGTGACGCCGAAGGCGCATTTAAGGGATTCATCTTAAGGTTAAATTGTCTTAATCGTTCGAAAACAATTCTCGAAATCATACAATGATGGTTGTCCTTTACTTTGCTTTTGATGACCACATCGTCCACGTAGCATTCGACTTGATTATGGATGAGATCATCAAAAATTCTTGTCATTGCTCTCCGGTAGGTTGCTCTGCGTTCTTCGATCCGAATGGCATCAGCGTGTAGCAAAATACTCCGATCGGCGTTACGAATCTTGTAAGCTTTTCATCTTAGGAGCCATTTTTATCACGGTTTGTATCCTGAAGATCCATCCATGAAGGAGAATATTTCATGTGTCGAAGCAATGTCGATCATTAATTCAGGATCGGTAGAGGAATTCATCTTTCGGGCATGCCTTGTTTAAATCTACGAAATCACACAAATTCGATCGACCATTCTTCTTCTCGGCGGTACCACGTTGGCTAACCAAGTCGGGTATTGTTCTTCACGGACAAATTTAGCGTCCATTAGCTTTTTAACTTTCGTATGACTTGTTGTTCGATTTCTAGCCGCATTCTTCTAGGACCTTGTCGGCGGGACCGAAGTAGGATCCACCCACAGCTTATGGATTGCGACCTCTGCGGAGCTAATCCTGGCATCTCATCGTAGCTCCAAGCAAAACGGTCTTTAAATTCCATTAATAACTTGATTATTTCTTCGAGTCTTCTTCATTGAGTAAGGAGCTAACAAAGGTAGGTCTAGGCTCTTCGCTGAGTACCTAAGTTAACTTCCGTTAACTCATCTATCGTAGATTTGATTTCTTCTTCGAATTCTGGTGGAGCGTCTCCAATTTGTAAATCTTCGAGTTCGTCCGTAGTTTCCATGCGGTTTTCATTAGATTCGCGAGTGACAACCAAGCAAAATTCGAGTATCATCGATCGATCCTACGTGCCGAATCCGAGACCATGCTTTGAGTTGGGTGGACGACAGGAGTTATTCCATAAATTTTCAAAACGTTGTGATTGACCTTTTGTCCATTGTCGAGGTAAGAAACCACGGCGAATTAAATTTTGAACACGGGGAGAGTACCACTCGAAAGGTAATTCCATTAATTCTGATGAAGTAGCATCTTCGAGTTGTACATTATTTTCAGTTTTGGAGGAAGGAGCACCACGGTAGAATTTGATGGGCTTTGCACCACCGCTACGTACCTCTTTGACCTCCATACCCTCGATCTTATTAGAATGGATCGGGGTCAGGGTCATAGTATGTACATAGTGGTTAATCTTCTCGTACATCGATTTATATTCTTCGTTTCTTTCATCTTCGATAAGGATTTTGAATTGCGGCTTCTTTCGAGCTTATTGTCGGCTGCTTCTTGTTTGATTTCTTTTTCTTCTTGAGCCTATCTTCCGATTGACATTGATGGTCGGTTTCCTGCGTCCCGATCGTCCTAACGTCTCTACCACGACCTCGTCCCCGGCCTCGACCTCGGATGCGAGTTGTGGAGAAACCTTCACCATCTTGCCGTAAGGGGAGTGGTGAGTGAGCTGTGGACTAGAACTTCGGGTTCTTCGTTGTCCCGAACTTTCTTTGCTTCATTTGTTATGGTATCTACGGGAGAAGATCGTTTTCTTCGGTGGTGCATAATAAAGGCCGCATCCTCGTGGATTCCAATTTCATGTACGGAGAATGGTTGTAAGTCACCTTTGATGCCTTTGTTCCCCTCCATCGTAGTATTTGATGCAACGATGTAGAGATGATGGTACCATCCTGTTTTCATGTATCCATGGTCGGCCCAGTAGAGCGTTGAACGACGTTTCTGAATCAATTATGTGAAATTTCGCGGTTGTCTTTGCTAAGTCACCGATCTTCATTAGCAGTGTTATTGAGCCGAGGGCTCTTTCTCCTTTCTGGTTGAATCCTCTTAATAACATTTTGTCCGCCTCGAGCTCGCGAGCATCGATTTCAAGTATGCTTAGCGTTCGAAGATTCATTATATTGATTGATGCTCCTGGATCCACCAATACTGCGGAGAGTGTAAATTTTTCGATTGTAAGCTTGAAATGTACAACGGTCGGTTGTGATCTTGCTGTTCCAAGTAGTAGGTCATCGTCGAGTGAAGGTAACACCTCGTTGTTCCTTTAGCAGACGCGAAATCTCATCTAAGGAATCTCCGGCCATTTGAGCTAAGCAAATTTCCGGATCGAAGTAAGGCCTTGATCGAGCTTCTCTCATCTCCTTTGATAAGATGAGAGCATCATAAATGCTTAGTTTGGCCGGTAGTTTCCTAAGATGGGCTAGCACGTTATAGTCCACTTTATTTTCATGTGTCTCTGCTTCTTCTCGAATGGGTATTTCTTCTGCCGGGGTTGGTTCTTCTTGAACAACCACACGCTTTCCTTTGTCCTTTGGACCCATTCTCGGAGGTAGAACTTTTCCACTTCTTAAGTTGACTTCGCTAATTTCCTACGAATCTATTGTTGAGCTTGCGGTGTCTCTTTTTGAATCGGAATGACGGGCTCTTCGGATTAGCTTCGAGTCCGAAGGCTCTAACTTTATCGTGATTTGGAGCTCCTCGAAACTCGCGAGATAGATTCGTTGCTTGTTGAACTCTCGTAGCCTCCTTGATGGATGTCTTCTTCGTTATTTTGCTCGTCGAGATCGTGTATGATTTGAGAATTGTCGTTGGTATCGAAATCGATATCCGGATTATCGTTAGTTACGTAATCGTTCAGACATGATCGAAAACGTAGCCAACGCCATCACCCTTATCATTATATGATCCCACCGAAGTGAGCGAGATAATCATACGGAGTCGAGGGTTCGAGGGATTTCTCCCACGAATCGGAAATAACTATCCTAGGATAAGCAGCCCCTAGTCTAGCCTTAGGTGCCTCGGTCTTCTCTCCTTCGTCGATTTTCTTCTTCTCTTCAATCGTCTCTGTTGAGGTGGTTCTTCTATCGCAAGTGATAGTACCGGCTTAACGGGTTTCAAACTCCTGAATTGAAGCTCGCACGAAGACGGTTTGGATGCTTGTCTAAAATCTTTTTCGAAGACCTCGTCCAAGCGGTGAGTCCATCACATCGTCGGTCGTATAGGGATCATCGGAATGATGGGATCGATCGAGACAACATTGACGGAACCTCCTTTGCGGGGTTCCTTCATGTACTCCTTCGGGATCGTTATATTCCCTTTCCGCGAGGTTGTCATTGAACCAACTTTTGAAGGTAATGCATTCTCCTATCTTATGCCCAAGCATCCGGTGGTAAGGGCGAAAGTTGGGATCACCTTTCTTGTTGACTTCCTCCGGTCTTTTAGGCTCACGCTGTTGGAAATGCGGAGTCTTCATCGGACTACGGAACATTTTCGGCCTCTGCTTCATTCTTGAACGGATATTCTCTCGCTCAAAGCTCCCTTAATGTACGTTGCGGACGAGGTGGTTGTTCATCTTCGCGAGAGATGAGTGATAAGCTGGGCAGGGTTCTTGCGTAATGTCTGTTGTAGTTCTTTGCGACCGATTACGGTGGTATTTGCATCGGTTGCTTGCCTTTGTCAGCTCGCTGCAATGATCCGGATTTCTTTTCAAAAGTCTTTACAGGCTTTTGTTTGTACGATTTTATCGGTGAAACTTAATTGCTTTGCCTCCTCTTGCAAAGCTCCGGCCTTGCTTAACAACTTCTCGAAAGTCTTAATAGTAAATCCCTTGAGGAGAAGTCTTATCGGGCCATGGATGCTTTTTAGTAAAATGCTCAGAGGTCGCATCTTGTTCTTGTAGCTTGTGGCTCACACTTCATACTTAGGTTCCTCCATCGAAGTATGTAGTCCACCAAGGTTTCGTTCGGCTTACGCTTCTCTACCGCTAAATCACCTATAGTGATGTGAGTGCGGAGCTCCGACAAATCGCTTGATGAAGAGGTTCTGCTAATCAGAAAATGTCTTCACCGAACCATTTGGTAATTACGCATACCGGTCGAAGGCGATTCCTGACGAGCTGACGACGAGGCTGTCGGAAGAGTAATGCATCACTCCGCCGGCATTGCAACAGCGGCACGAAAGTGTGCCACATGCTTGCCGAGGGTTCCCGGTTCCGTCGAAGGTCTTGAACGGAGGGTGGTACGAAGCCTTTCGGGTATTGGACGGCGTCGAATTCTTACGGTAAGGTCTACCGTCCGAATGGATGTCCGCTCTTCTATTGTCTTAGGGCTTCTCGCACTCTGCTGTTTCACAAGTTCTTGATATCCTTTTCGGGAATCATACTTTGTGTTGTATCCTTTTTTCCGATCATCCCCATTGTCGGACGTAATCTCCTTTCCTCCGTCTACGATGTGAATGAACCTCCGGGGGTGTCTCTACTATGTGGTTGTACTTGACTGCGGAGAGTGGCCGGAGCTACGGCCATCTCTTCCATCCTTTTCGCCATTTGAGCGATCGTGTCGTCTTTCTCCGAAGGCCGCCTTCTCATCGGTTACGGCTCCTCTCTTCTGCGGGGCTGCAGGAGCACCTTGCGAAGGCGATGAAGCTCGTGTCTCGGCCATGTTGATTTCACGCGTATTCGTCGTCCATGAATTCCGATGAATCGATCTCGTCTACTGAACTTTTCTTCTCTTTCTTTTGCCGATCGTCGGATATCGGTTCTCGAAGCTTTTCCATAGCATCTTCTAGCGAGGGCTTTACGTGTGTCTTCGTGGTTGTCGTGCGATAGCTGCCGGGTCCACGAGTCCCCTTCATCGTGGTAGCACTTTCTTCGGATTCAAGTCTCTGGCGAGACTTTCTTTCTCGAAATTGCTTGTTTCGATCTCAGCTGCCCGGTAGTGGGGACGCCATACCATCCTTCTAACGACAGGATCTGAGGACCGGATGGTGCAATCGGCCAAATGCTTTGGAAGGTGGTATCCTCCCTAATTTGTAATCCGAGACGACAACGGGCGGACTAGCCTTCATTCTTTTACTTGGCTTTTACGTCATGATGGCGGGTTCTACTCGGGGCCCGAGACGGGATTTGAGCGGCACCCGCTACATCCTTCGTAGAATTTCCGATACGGGCGAGTTTTCCTTCTTTGCTTGGCTTTCTGCCAAAGTTTGCGAGTCGAGCAAACGGTGTAGTTCTAGTTCTTTTCTTGCGAGCTATCATTGTAATATGCGGGCTGTAGTAATGTGGCGGCAATCTTGCGAATATTTTCTTCATCTTGCAACGGCGGAGAGGGGATGAAACCTGCTTCCTCCCAAGAGTGGTATGTATTCGAGCAGCGGTGTATATTCCAGCGAGTTACGGAATTTCCTCTAGGAAAGCAGATTTCGGCGGCTACGGCTTCTCTAGCGATCTTTACTACTTGTTTCTTCTTTGGGTCCTTGTCGATTGACGGAATCTTTGAAGCTCGGACCCGATTTCGAAAACGAGAAGGTCTTACGAGAAGATCCATGCCCTCCACGGTAACGGGTCCATCATAATTCTGGATTTCTTTCCCCTTTGATTTGGCAAAAGTCGGGGTAGGTGCGGAAGCGACTAGTACCGGTGGGGGTAGTAAGAACAGTCCTCCTAGCGGACGGCGAGTATTCCTCTTAGTCGGGATCCTTTGCGGAGGAGGGAATTCTTGGGTCGACTGAGTTGAACTCGAGCGGCGGCTCCTCGGCTTCGGATACCTTGTTCATCAGTGCAAAGAGGGAGACGTCGGTGATCTTGACGTTCGTGTTTTCAAATCCTTGTCCAAATCGGATGATTCCATTGTCGGGCAGCTCATCCTTGTTCATGTATTTATAAGAAGGAATTGAAAAGAGTCCGAACTCATTCTTGTTCATGTATTTATAAGAAGGAATCACTTATTAAAAGAATCACTTATTAGAGGGTTTGTTTATTTAGAACGGAGTGTTCAATGTGTAGAGAAGGTAAGGAATGCTGAATCGGAGTTGGAAAGGAAAAGAGGAGTCTTAAGCAAGACTTCTCGACTCGAAGGATCACTCTAAACTAACACTTATTGGGGGTCCGCCCCACCTCGGAAATGAGGTAAAAGGATCTCGGAACCTCTCTGTTTAGGGGTGTCTAAACGGTGGCTCCTAAATCCGAGAGAATGTTGGTTATACTTGTTCGAGGTAGAAATGAACATAGTATCCCGACGGAAAGAAGGGTAGTTTGATCCATAAGGGACATGGATGCACTTCTGGATTTTGAAAGCGAGAATTGTCGATTAGAATGGAGAGAGGAACTTTCCTCAGCGGAGTCGCTGAGAAGTTGTCGGCATATTTTTAGGTTGAGTGTTGTATTATTTTTTTTTAAAAGGGGTCGCTACGAAGTTGTCGGCGAATTTTAAATTTAATTTAAATATAGATATAATTTAGAAAGTAGTATTTGATTTTGAAAATAATTTTAAATTTGAAGATTTTAAGATATGAAATCAAGCCGATCTCACATCCCGAATAGTTTATATAAACGAGCACCGCATCACTAACACGTGTATCTATCACTAAGGATAAACACAGCACTTGATGGTGGGGCTCGGTTAAATAAACTAGAAGATTTGTGACATCCGTTTGGTACGACGAACCAATTTTATAAGCAGACAAATTCCACTGCTTAATATGAAAACATTAAACGGGGTTTATATTACTCAGGTTCTTTAAAATTCCTATATAAGGGCAAGCCACATAGTTAATTACATCTTAAGTGACGGGAATCACCTAAGAAAACTCTCGATAATAATCGATAATTACGCTCTCGAGAATTTGAAAGTTTAAGTTTTCGAAAGAATTGAATTTTGAATCTCGATAGGGAATGGATCGAGTTTGGAACATTTTATTTTGGGAATTCGAAAGGAAGAAAAGTAGGAGAAATTACGGATTCGAAGTGAACTTCGATAATCTCCCGACTATCCTATTGTTTGGCTTGGATTTAGGAAAGTCCTAATGTTTATTTAATGTTTTGATCTTGCCAATTTTAATTAATTAGGGCTTATATTTATATGATAGAATCATACGAAATAGCCTGGAAGATATGAGGGTTTATGTCGTATCGGACGACTACCTCGGAATCCTAAGGCCGGTTAGGGCTTAATTTGCAATGCAAATGCCTAACGAAGAGTTGAGGATTTATGTTGCACTTAGGCAAACTACCTCGAAGTCCTATGGCTTTGTTGTTTAATTCTAGGAAAGTTTTGTTGAAGTAGGTTCGAGTTTTGCTTGACGACGATGGTCGTCTTGCCTCACCATGCTCCGAGCTCCTTGTTGTTGCGAGAGGTTTAGTTTTAGAAATCATAAATCGGGAGATGAGAAAAGTGTTTTGGTTTAGAGAAGTCTTAATTTCCAAGTGTTTTTTGTGTTTTAATTAAAACAAATCTTAAAGTTGATTATAACAACACAGGTTAAGATCCAGCGGTTCCATCCTTCGGCATCATTATTTTTATCGGATTCACTTAGTCCGGATGAATTTGCTAAACTCAGTTGAATGAGTTCCACACTTTCATTTAGGCAGTGGGAAATCCCGTTAGCGACACGTAGGTTACATCATCAGAGGTATTCTAGATCATCCAACGGGACGTTTTAATTCGGTTGTAATTGTAGTTTTGTGTTACGTTTGTGATTAAATTTTGAGTTGTCTTATATTTTGAAATGTTGTGGAGGTGAATTTTATCTTGTAGTGTCTTTTAATTTAGTTATGGGTTTCGGTTTTGGTTTACTATCCTAAAGGTGTAGGTTTTCATGCAGCTAGTTGTTTATCGTACGAGAAAAATAAGTGCGATGCGATTAAATAAATTACGAAGTAAAGTAAATCGCAATAAAATAAAAGCGTACATGGAGGGTCTTCCGCGTCATCCCAATTGCACTTAAAACACAGTTAGAATATTTAAGCGAGTTCTAGGTAAAAGCTAAGGTAAGGGTTATGGTTTTCTACCAAATTCACAATCACATGGTTAGTCATTTCTTATGACGTCTAAGTTCCTTGTGTTTTTGGTTTGAAGACGATTTTCTTCATCAAAGAACAATTAAGTTCGATTGTTCTTATAAATATCCTATCATATTGAGGAAGTGCTTAGAAGAATCTTAAACATCTTTTCGATATTTCTAGGATTGTTTTAAGTCCGAAATGAATTTAATTATGTAAATGAATCGATCGTCGAGGTTTTCGAAGTTTTGTTAACTTGCTCGGTGAGCTAGGATATTTGAATGTCACTATAAGTGAAGTAACATTTCATTTAATATTTTGTTTAGGAGTTATGATAACTAAAGCTTTTGAGGGTAAATTGGTGTTCGAATGGTTTGTGATTTAGCTTAATTTCGATTGAAGGGTTTAAATTTGGAATAGTGTTCGAGTTATTTTAGGCTTATTTCTTTATGTCTTAGGTGATGTTATTTAATTCAACTTAATTCAATTTAATTTAATTTAATTTAATTTAATTTAATTTAATTTAATTCGATTTAATTCGATTTAGTTTGATTTGATGTTACATTGAATTAATTTGATTTAATTTAATTTAATTTAATTTAATTTAATTTAATTTATTTAATTTAATTTAATTTTTAATTTAATTTAATTTAATTTAATTTAATTTTAATTTAATTTATTTAATTTAATTTAATTTTTAATTTAATTTTTAATTTAATTTAATTTAATTTAATTTAATTTAATTTAATTTAATTTTTAATTTAATTTAGTTTAATTTTTAATTTAATTTAATTTTTAATTTAATTTTTTAATTTAATTTTTAATTTGATTTAATTTGATTTAATTTAATTTTTTAATTTAATTTTATTCATTTTAATTTTAATTAAAATTTTAAAAGAGTTTAATAATTTAATTTTAGTTTAATGATTAAATTAACTTTTAATGTTTTAAATTTGAGTTATCATTTTAATTAAGAATTAAACATTAATGAAATGATTAATTTAGGGATTTTTAAATTAAAGAATAAATCTCTTCCTAATAATATCCATATTTTAATAATTAGATTTTATTATTAACTAAATTTAATCGATTATTTAATTAAAGTTTAATCATTTTAAATTGCTTAATGGGTTTCTACCACTTCAATTATTAAATTTCAATCATCCAAATCAGATTAGGATCAAATATTTTACTTGTTAATTTTTTTATTAAACCTAAAGTTTTAATTAAGGATTAAAAAAATTTAATTACAACTTTACCGCTTTAAGCTTAATAATTTCAGTAACTCACTTAAATTGAACTCGAATGAACTTGAAATTTTTATGTGACTTCACTCATATGTCGATAAAGACATGAGAGGAGAAAATGTGATTTTTCTGTATTTAATTTATTTATATAATTATTTTTGGTAGAAAATAGAGATTTCGAAGGAAAATTTAATAATATGACCAAGGGAAAGTTTACTGTCCTAAGAAAATTAGGGGCATTCACTAATGACCAGAGGACCAGCTTGGACCAATTTTGGTGATTTTTTGAATTATATTATTTTTATTATAATTATTTTAAGTTTTGGAGTGTTAATTAATTTAAAAATAAAATAAATGTTGAAAAATGAATTTTATGTTTTTCAAAAATCTCTCTGATATCAAGGAAATCAGTAGAATCAAATTTTGCAATTTTCTGATTTTTCTATGATTTATTATAATTATTTTAGTGAAAATGCTAGAAAATACATTTTTTAATTTTAAAATTACCACTAGAGCTTTAAAATTTAATATCTCATTAAATAGACACTAGAAAAATATGGGGTTTGTTCCTAAGTGATTAAAATTCAAAATGTGACATTTTGGTGAATTTTATTATTTTGTGATTTTTATTATTTTTTAATTATTAAAAATATTAAAATAATATTAAAAATCAACTTTTTAGAAAATTGAAATTTTAATTTTCTTAAATTCCACTGATATCGAGAGAGGCTCCAAAACGATTTGGTGAATTTTTGAAAGATATTTTTGAAAGTTATGAATTTTTAAAGTTTAAAATGACTAAATGGCTTAATCGGCCGATTAGTAGAAGCTTACCGAGTCCAGATTGACCTCAAATTTTTATGGTGGAGTTCCTACGATCCTAAAGGTCGATTGGAGAATTGATTTGAAGTCGATTTGATGTATGGTTAGCTCTAATTAATTAGAGACCATTTTGGGTGTTTAAGCGATTAGGGTTGTCTAAAATGAAGCTAACTTTCGAAACTTTATTTTTCTAGGGTTCTGCAGTCGTAAGAACGTCATGTAAATTTTCCTAGAATTTATTTCACAACATGCTATTTATTGGAATTAAAATACTCAAAACGATGACATGAATTTGAAAAATCGATAACTCTTCATAGGGATGGCCTCGACTTTGGAAAATTCGGGGAATGTTCCGAGTTCGGAGGCTTAAGCTACTATGGTCTCGTGCCATGGTGAATTGTATACATGCATGGAGAATTAAAATGTATGCGGAGAGTAAATAAATTATAAAAAATAAAATACTTGATGAAATTAAATGATTTCTTTTCCACATTATTCTCCTCTGTTCACTGAGCGAGAGGTATTTTTATTTTATTTTTTCGATTTTCCTACACGAAAGTTATGAATTTTTAAAGTTTCGATATTTAATACATCACATTAAATACCATTTATCTACTTATCCGCGCGGCGCCGACGAGCACTCAGCGGCCTCGAAGGGTACGTGTCGTGTCGCGGTCGGGCACTGCGCATGCCGAGTCGGCCGTCCGGGGCCCGTCGTCATCGTTCCATCTCCTCATCGGCGCAATCCGAGCCGTCCGCTCGATACGCGCGCGCTCGGCAATGGTCGAGTCGTACATCTGCGACCGGGTGCGATCCGTGACCGTCCGCGCTCTAACCTAAGAACTCACTCGATTCTCGACGGATTTTCGTGATGCTCTTATGCTGCATGGATTCGTCTTGAAGAGACGAACACATCCATACGGTAAACATGCATTGAAATTTATTCAAATGAAATGGAGAATCTCTGTAAGCTCGGGAAGAAGAATGAGTTCATACCTTTGTCGAAGAAGTGAAGCTTCGATGCGAGAGGTTGTTGCACCTTCGATTGGATCTGCGCAAGCTCCGAATGAAGTCTCCAGATTGCAGTGAATTATCCAGGTTGGACTCCGACTACGGCTCGATCACAAAGCTTGGAGAGTCGGGCCATGCCAGGTGGCCAGAGATGGGGCTTTTGTTGGTGAACACACTTCGCTCGTGCAGTGAAGGTGTAGAACCAATCGATTTGGGGATTAGCCCGCCTGTGGAGAAGTGTCCTCGGTTTTTAGGCTAAAGTTTGAGCTCGAAATTGAGCTCGACTCGGAGAAGGAATTGGTGGAATTCGGTGCAGGGATCAAGTGCTCTATGTGCGGAGAGTGATGCGGAGTGATTTTGGCGAGTTCCTTAAGGTTTGGTTCGGCACTTCTCATGGCCGAGAAGGTGAGGGGTTTAAATAGGCATGGTTGGAGGCTCTCCGAGGGGGTTTAATGGTTGGGATCGGTGCACAGGTCGAGGAAGAACATTTACAATGGCCGATCGGGGATGGGGCGACTCAGCGGAGTGAGAATTCCGAAGCTTGGGCTCACATGTGAGCTCTCGGCCATGGAGTTTTCGGCGACCGGGCGGGTGGCCGGCGGGCATGGGTCACCCTCGGGTCCGAGGTGGGTCGGGGGTCAGGGTTAGTGCGATCGATTGGGCCTTGCCATGTGTAAAGGAGATGGCTTGGAATGGAATGGGGAAGAGGCCATTTTGGCTAGGTTTGGATCGACCCATCCTTTGGTCAGTGTGCACCACCCGAGGTCCGGTTTTGAAGTCCGAAAAGAGTCACTTAGGTCACCCTGCGCAGTAGGTGGTGAAGTCTCCATCCATGGTGAGGTGGCTAAGCATGGTTTAGTGTGACATGATTAAGGTAAAAAGGGTTAAAGGAGGTTTAAGAAAGAACCCCCTCTTCTTTCCATAAATGGGACTAATGACAAGTCAAAGCCCTCATGGCTTCATGTGGCTTGAGAATGGCTTGTTCATGGCTCCATTTGGCTTGGGAAAAGGTTGACTTGTTTCATGAAAAGGGTTTTAGAAATATTTGACATTTAGGGGGTAATTTGACATGTGGCTTGATTTGGAATGGTTTAATTGATGATTTTGAAACTTAGGGGTGATTTTGATCAAATGGATGATGAGGGGAAGTGTCATGTGGGCTTTAGGATGATTTGGGCTTTTTGAATTTTGAAGGAAATGGGCTTTTAGGAAGGTTTAAGGGAAGTGGGCTTTTAAGTTTAAGAATGTGTTCATAGATGAGAATTTTTTGTAAAAGTTTGGGCGAATAATTGTTGGTTTTGGTTTAGGGATGCTTCATGAGTGGTTTGAAACAAATTTGAGGTGATTTGGGTTTGAATTGGGTTGGATATGGGCCTTTTTGGTAAAGAGGCTAAGGTGGGCCAAAATGGGCTACCATGGGCCAAAGTTGGGCTAGAGTTGAAATTGATGTAAAATTAATGTTGGGAAATGTTTATGGGAGTGTTTCAAAGAGGTTTTGGCTTTGGTTAGGTTTTGATTTTGGGATTTGGGCTCATTTGGGCTAGGTTTAGGTTTAGGTGAAAATTGGGCTTTTTGATTTTGGGTTGAATTTGAGTGGGGTTTGGGTCTAAATTTTGGGCAAATCATGTTAGTGTTTTGTTTATGGGGATGTTAAGGAAGATTTAGAAAAGATTTGGGGTTAATTGGAGTTGAATTGGGTGAGTTTGGGTTAGGTTTGGGTCGTAGGTCAAATTGGGCTTTAAGGCCAAAAGTGAAATTGGATCCAAATGTCAATCAAATTGGGCTTGGATTTGGTCTAGATTGGTGTTGGGGATGTTGAATTGAAGTTTAGAATTGAATTGGACCAGAATTTGGGTCAATTGGGTAGGTTAGGTTTGACATTGGGTTTACTTTGGGTTAAAATGGGTCAAATTGGGGGTTTTGATAAAAGTGGGGTAAATTGACCA
>JAKZJZ010001012.1:0-33101 GCA_022702705.1 Papilionanthe hookeriana x Papilionanthe teres | reverse complement strand
AGGGTAGTCCTAAGGCCAAAGTGTCCTATAGGAAACTCATCCTTTAAACCTCCACATTTAATCTTAACCCTCCAAGTGACTTAGGGGTGTACAATTAAACTTATGAGGTTTTCAGGGAGTTAAGAGGTGTTTGAATTTCTAAGTGGTGGGTTCCATTTCTAGTCCTCTAAGATAGTCAAAGGGAAAGCCTAAGGCTAGATCCTAAGTACTAAGGAGAGAGAAGAGAAAAGACCTCATCAAAAATGAGGTCAACAAGTGCTTCTACTGCACATGCATCATCTTCTAGAGATTCACAAACTGGATTATTACAGAAAATTTTAAAGAAGGTGAGTCTTACCCGAGAGCATGTTAGAGATATGGAAGGTTAAATTGATAATATTGAAAGGTATATTGTAAAACATGATGAATATGAGGAGAATTATCAGCAGTACATGGACAGAGTGATTAGAGGAGATCGCACTACTGAGATGCCCCCTCATCCTTTTTATATACCTTATGTGTCATCCAGAGAATGGAATGAAGATGATGATGATGATTAGGATTGTCGTGTTGAGTTTGTGATGTTGTTATATGATTTTCTTATGTGTTGTGGTACTTATATTTAATGTTTTCATATGTGATGTGATGTATTTTGCTATGGAATATGAAGTTGTGTAGATTATAATTGGACTATTTCTTTTATGCACATTCAAATGTTTATGTGTTGGATTGAGGTTTTATGATGTAATATGTGATGTGTTTGTGGTAGTAAATGTTTTTATGTGTTTCTAGTGTTTAAGATTTTAGTAGTGTCTAATTTAATTCTTATAAATATTAGAAAAATTTAGAACACTATTAGAAACCACTATTTATATAGCATGTTTAAACTTTTCAAAACTTGTTACCATTTATTTTCTAGTATTTTGTGATTTGTGTTGCTGTGTATTTGCTTTGAAAACCTCCACTATTGTAGAAGTCCTTTGAAATTTTGAAATTTCTATTTTATTAAAAACTAAAAAAATGAATTTAATTTCTTTTAACTCCTTGTTTTTAAACTATTATACTTGCATATTTAGAATACTAAGATTCCTGCAAGCATGTTATTCGAATTTTTTAATTCTTACCCATGTATCATTTCTTATGCTTAAATGTTTTATCCTACTAAAAAAAAATTAAAGTTTGGGGGAATTTAAAAACAAATTTTTAAAAACTAAAATTTTATTTGTTCTCAAGAACACTTAAATAAAATATGATTTTTGATTGAAAATAATAATGTATATGAAGTTATATTAGGGAAGCCAAATTTTGAATATAGAAATAAGTAAGAGAATTTAGTTAAAATTTATAGTAATGATGAAAATTTTAAAGTTAAAATTTTCTTAGTAAAGAAATGTTAAATATAGTTAAACTATCTTTTGTAAGAAGTGTTGTATTTTTTGATAAATAGAAGATTTGACCTTTTATTTTTCAAAGCTTAAATTTCTTTTATTGAGAAATAATTTTCAACACTATTTTTAAGTGAAAGATATTGACCTGACCTGCAATTATGCAGTAAATTAACTTGCAAAAGATGGCAAAAAACTTGACCAAATTTATAAATAGTGGCCAGTGTGCAAAATCTTAAATGATATAAAAATTAGAAACTATTTTACACACTATGGGTACTACGCAAGTATACGTATCGTTTCAAGTAATATAGGGCTTTCTTTTAAAACCCTAGTATCGATCCCACAGAGAAGTGAAGTAAGAAATTCTTTAGGTTAATTCTAGTTTAATTTTATAAGGTTTTAATTTGGAATGTCAATTAAAATGGTTTTCTAATAACTATTCCTAAATGAAAATTTAATATAAAAACATAACTTATCTGGATAAATTGGTTTAGAGAATTTTAAGATGTTAAAGACTACCTTTCTCTTGCAATTACCAAGATAATGTGCAGGAAAGAAATGCTTAGAATTTAATGTAGTAGTGACAAATAGGAGCATATATATACTTTACCCTTTAGTCTAGGTCCTAAAGAACATTAGCTAGTTTTTAAAGATTGGATTAGGATGTATTATTAGTAGAAAGGGGTGAATTTCTATACTCTCACTTCTAGGTTTCCCCCCACAAGGTTGCCTATGGTTTTGGCCTACTAGTGACCCGTCACCTCTTTTGTAAAACTAAATTGATTGAATTTAGTATGTCACAATAAAAACAAAAATCAATTCCACGCATATTAAAGATTATCTCCCTATTTATTTGCACCTCCCCTTTTAAGAGAAATGTGATCATACAAGTTAAGAATTCTTAGCCCACGGTAAGATCTTAAGAATTCTCCACAGATGTTAACAATATAAGAGACCAATTTGTAAAGTAAATGAAGATTCAGTAAAGTATCATCACATTAATTTAATAAGAGAATATCTAATCAAATCTTGATTGCTAAACATACATCTATTTTATTACAAAATAAAAGTAAATGAAAATAATGGCATAAGAAGTAAAAGAATTGATAGAATTATGTAGAAAATAAAGTGTCAACAAGGAACATATGTCTTTAATATTCTATTAGTCTCATACAACTATCTGTCACCTAGAAGCATCTAATAGAAACAGATTATTAAATAATAATTCCTTAAAAGTTGCATTACCACCAAACTTTTATCTAGTTAACTGGATAATGTGAGTGCACTCAAGTTGCGAGATCACCGCTCTTTCGAGCTTTAGTTTCATTTACAACAGATTTTAACATAACATATTGCCACTTAAGTTATGTAATTTAAGTGAAGGTGATATTACTCATCACAGTGAAATGAAAATAATTCTATCATAAAAATAATTTTCCTACATATGCCACTACTTCATATTAAAAGAAAATATTAAAGAAAATTACTTATGAAGCATGGATAGAACACAACAGAAAACTTTGTTTAAAACAAAGAAAATCCACCAGAAAGTGTTTACAACAACTACAAGAAAATGAAGAACACAATACTTAGCTTTTTCCCTCTGCAAGAAAGAAGGAAATCTCTCCACCAAAGCCTCCTACCGATCCATGCACCGCTCGTACATTTCTTACATAAATCTCTCAAAATCCCTCACCAATCTCTCTATAAAATGTAGAAATTACATCTCCTAACTCACACCAAACTCCATACACACACACCGCTTGGACCATATGTAAAACAATCCCAAAACGACTCTAAAAGGACTCCCCTTGGCTGTAGAATTAATCCCTGTTTATATAGCTTCAAAAATGACCAAGGGTTACTTCAGACATCTCTTCAAAATTCGTCCACATTCATTGAATCTTCTAGAAATTAACTGTGGCGCCTAGGCGCCAAGATCTCTACGCAAATGGACACATCCCTTCACATTTAGGTCGCACCTCTTCATTTAGTAACTACTCTCTTGTGTCTATATTCATTGTATCTTGTTTATAACATTTTGGATTATGTCCAGAGACTTCTAGATTGGTTCGAAACAGTCAATAACCATCCAATAACTGTCAAGAAATCTCTAGAATCAATCTGTTGTGTCTGGCGCCTAGGCGCCAAAATCAGCCACTTTGCATTTTTACTCTTTTTGGTTCATTTTTGCTCCTTTTTAGCTCTTTTTCTTCATAAACGCATTTTGTTGTACCTGCAACCAAAACATAAGAAATACCTTTCATTAAAGCGTAATATCCTTAAAATATTAATAAAAATTTGATATAAAATTATAAGTAATTTTAAGGTAGATCAATTCCCCCAAACTTAAACGTTACTTGTCCTCAAGTAACCTTTTACTACTAAAAATTATAATCTATGGAGAAAATTTTCTTTAAGACTTCTATAACTTTTAGTTTTATAAATAATATAATGAAACTTAAAAAGCTTTTTAAATAACTTAGACTAAAACCAAAATATGTAAAATATTTAATATGCAAGTGTTAAGAACTTTCTTCTCCTATCTATTTTAAAAAATAATTGCAATTTGTCATATTAAGAACATGTAGATAATTTACAGGAAAAAGATTTTCATGATAACTCTACTAGTAAGGATGCTTATACATAAGACTTTAAGTAAAAATTTGCATTAGGTCTCTTCTTATAAGATCATTCAAGTGAAGCCAATTTTAGATTTAGGCTTTTCCTCAATCTTCTCCTCACTTTTGTTATTCTTCTTATATTTTGGATTGCTTTCCAATCCTATATATTTTTCTTTTCTTTTTCAGGTATTGTTTACAATCATTTTTCTTTATTTTTTTTTTTAAGTGAGGATTACTATATCTGGATAGCCTGTTAATGATTTTGAACTTACTATCCTTAACTTATATTTAAAGACTTAACACATTTCTCACTTAATGAATAAGTGTTTAGCAAAAATATTTTTCATAGAGTTTCAATTCCATCTTCTCAAGTAAACATCTAGATTCCTTAATACTTTCAAAAATACAACATTTTTAATTTAGATATTTGAATCAAAATTCTAACACCTTTTTTTATTAAATAATTACAATTTTTAGAATTATCCCTTGTTATTTAAAAATACTTTTATAAGTTTATTATAACTTTCATGAAAATAATAGTATATCTATCTTAAATTAACTTTTCTTCCATAGGTTATGTTATTAATTTTGAAAATATTTTTTACTAAGGACAAGTAAAATTTAAATTTAAGTTCATTTCCCTCCCCTAAACTTAGTTCTTTTAATAAGGTTTTAAAACATTTTTCACTATGAAATTTTAAACTAAGCAGGAAGAAAAGGTATAACATTTAAGATATTTAAAACAGTAAATAATACAATTATAAGCAGCAATATAAAAGAGTAGCAAAGTAAATAACAATAAGAAAATCAACACTCTTTTACATTTTTAAACATTTAACAAACAACAGGAGCATAAATAGGATTAAATTCTAAGCAATCTGATAACAGAAGTAAACTGAGTTACTACAAGTTCTCAATCAGTACAATAATATATGAAAAGTAATAAACACACATAACAGGCACATCAACAAAGGAAAGCAAATATAAAGTCTAATCATCCTCAGTCGCCTCCTCATTGTCAGAAGAATCATCAGGAATAGGACTTCTGGGGTTGATCCATGGGGTGAATTTAGCACATGTAGGAAATTCAATATTCCTATCACCCTTCAAAAATTTTATCAGTGCTTCATTATACTCCCCATCATAGTCACTCTTCCTCTGTATATAGTCTAATACATGATCAAATTTGCTATCTATCTCATCTACTCTGCATTACATCAAGAATATATCACTTTGATGCTCCAAATATCTCTGACAAACAGTGTTCCACACATCAGGTGGAGGCTCAGATGTAGAAGTAGATGGCCTAGAAGCAGAAGTAGAAGGCACAGAAGAAAAATATGCCCTAGTACTTTGACTCTTAGTCTTCCCATAAATATCAACATGAGATTTCCCTATCGGCTTTAGCTGCTTAAGCTGCTCTTCAGAATTAGAATAAGAAACACCAACATTCTTGCAAATCGAGAAAATGAGAGCCGGAAAGCCTAAACCAGAAATAATACTTCCTCTAGCAGAAGTGTTGATCGCATCATAAATAATGGCTCCCACGTCTATCGGCTTCATTTCTTGAATGTGGTAGTTTAGAATAGCTCTCTCTTTCGTCACCTCACTCATGTGGTTTGACGGAAGGAGACTAATGGGGCTCGATTAAATAAACTAGAAAGGTTTGTGACATCCGTTTGGTACTGCGAACCAATTTTATAAGCCGACAAATTCCACTAGCAATATGAAACTATTAAACGGGGTTTATATTACACAGGTTCTTAAAGTTCCCTATAAGGGCAAGCCCCATAGTTAATTACATCTTAAGTGACGGGAATCACCTAAGAAAACTCTCGATAATAATCGAATAATGCGCTCTCGAGAATTTGAAAGTTTAAGTTTTCGAAAGGTTGAATTTTGGAAATTTCGATAGGGAATGGATCGAATTTGGAACATTTTTATTTTGGGAATTCGAAAGGAAGAAAAGTAGGAGAGATCACGGATTCGAAGCGAACTTCGGTAATCTCCCGACTATCTATTGTTTGGCTTGGATTTAGGAAAGTCCTAATGTTTATTTAATGTTTTAATCTTGCCAATTTTAGTTAATTAGGGCTTATATTTATATGATAGAATCATACTAAATTGCACAGAAGATATGAGGGTTTATGTCGTATCGGACGACTACCTCGGAATCCTAAGACCGGTTAGGGCTTAATTTGCAATGCGAATGCCTAACGAAGAGTTGAGGATTTATGTTGCACTAGAGCGAACTACCTCGAAGTCCTATGGCTTTGTTATTTAATTCTAAGAAAGTTTCTGTTGAAGTAGGTTCGAGTTTCTTGACGACGATGGCCGTCTTTGCCCACCAATGCTCAGAGCTCCTTGTTGTTGCAGAGGTTTAGTTTTAGAAATCATAAATCGAGAGATGAGAGAAGTGTTACGGTTTAGAGAAGTCTTAATTTCCGAGTGTTTTTTGTGTTTTAATTAAAACGGATCTTAAAGTTGATTAAACGGGAACCGATTAAGATCCCGCGGTTCCGTCATCCGGCACAGTTATTTTCATCGAATTCACTTAGTCGAGATGAATTTGCTAAACTCGACTAAATGAGTTCCGCACTTTCATTTAGACCGTGGGAAATCCCGTTAGCAACACGTGGGTTACATCATCCGAGGTATTCCGATCATTCGATGAGACGTTTTAATTTAGTTGTAGTTGTAGTTTTGTGTTACGTTTGTGATTAAATTTTGAGTTGTCTTATATTTTGAAATGTTGTGGAGGTGAATTTTATCTTGTAGTGTCTTTTATTTTAATTTTGGGTTTCGGTTTTGGTTTTACGTCCTAAAGGTGTAGGTTTTCATGCAAGCATTGTTTATCATGCAAGAAAAATAAGTGCGATGCGATTAAATAAATTGCAATAAAATAAATTGCAATAAAATAAAAGCGTACCTGGAGGGTCTTCCAGTCATTCCGAGCTGCACTTAAAACACAGTTAGAATATTTAAGCGAGTTCTAGGTAAAGCTAAGGGAAAGGTTTATGGTTTTCTACCAAGTTCCTAATCCTATAGTTAGTCATTTCCTATGACGTCTAGGTTCTTTGTGTTTTTAGTTTGAAGACGATTTTCTTCATCGAAGAACGATTAAGTTCGATTGTTCTTGTAAATATCCTATCATATTGAGGAAGTGCTTAAGAAGAATCTTAAACATCTTTTCGATATTTCTAGGATTGTTTCGAATCAGAATAAATTTAATTGTGTAAATGAATCGATCGTCAGAGGTTTTGAAGTTTTGTTAACTTGCTCGAGTGAGTTAGGACATTTGAATGTCACTATAAGTGAAGTAACATTTTAATGTTCATTTAGGAGTTATGATAACTAAAGCTCCTAAAGGCAAAATGATTCTTAATGATTTGTGATTAAATTTAAGTTCAAATTAATGATTTAAGTTTGGAATAGTGTTCGAGTTATCTTAGATTTATTTCTTCATGTCTTAAGTGAGGTTATTTAATTGACTTAATTTAATTTAATTTAATTTATTTTAATTTAAATTATATTTAATTTAATTTGATTTGATTTAATTTAATTCAATTTAATTTATTTGATTTAATTTCTTAATTTAATTTAATTTAATTTAATTTAATTTAATTTAATTTAATTTAATTTAATTTAATTTAATTTAATTTAATTTAATTTAATTTAATTTAATTTAATTTAATTTAATTTTATTTAATTTTATTTATTTAATTTAATGTATTTAATTCATTTAATTTAATTTAATTTGTTTATTTAATTTAACTTAATTTTAATTTAATTTAATTCGACTTTTAATCTTAATTTAATTTAATTTAATTGAAAATTTTTTGAAAGAGTTTAATGATTTAATTTTTAATTTAATGATTAAGTCTTTTAATATTTTAAATTTGAGTTATCATTTTAATTAAGAGTTGAGTATTAATGAGATGATTAATTTAGGGATTTTTAAATTAAAGAATAAATCTCTTCCTAATAATATCCCTATTTTAATAATTCCAAATTTATTATTCTTCAAATTCAATTAATTATTTACTTAAAGTTTAATCATTTTAAATTACTTAATGGGTTTCTACCCTTCAATTATTTAAATTTCAATCATCCAAATCAGATTAGGATCAAAATATTTTACTTGTTAATTTTTATTAAACCTAAAGTTTTAATTAAGGATTAAAATTTTAATTACCATTTTGCCCTTTAAGCTTAATAATTTCATAACTCACTAAATTGAACTCGAATGAACTTGAAATTTTTATGTGACTTCACTTATGTGTCAATGAAGACATGAGAGGAGAAAATGTGATTTTTCTGTATTTAATTTATTTATATAATTATTTTTTGTAGAAAATAGAAATTTCCAAGGAAAATTCAATAATATGACCAAGGGAAAGTTTCTGTCCTTAAGAAAATTAGGGGACATTCCTAATGACCAGAGGACCACTTGGACCAAATTTTGTAATTTTTTGAATTATATTTTATTTATTAGAATTATTTTAAGTTCTGGAGTATTAATTAATTTAAAAATAAAATAAATGTTGAAAAATAAATTTTATAATTTTTAAAATTCTCTCTGATATCAAGGATTCAAGAGAACCAAACTTTGCAATTTTCTGATTTTTCTTTGATTTATTATAATTATTTTGGTGAAAATGCTAGAAAATATATTTTTTAATTTTAAAATTACCCTAGAGCTTTAAAAATTAATATCTCACTAAATAGACCTAGGAAAAATATGGGACTTGTTCCTAAGTGATTAAAATTCAAAATATGACATTTTGGTGAATTTTATTATTTTTGTGATTTTTATTATTTTTTAATTATTAAAAATATTAAAATAATATTAAAAATCAACTTTTTTAGAAAATTGAAATTTTAATTTTCTTAAACTCCCCTGATATCAGAGAGACTCCAAAACCGATTTGGTGAATTTTTGAAAGATATTTTGAAAGTTATGAATTTTTAAAGTTTAAAATGGCTAAGTGGCTTAATCGACCGATTAGTGGGGCTAACCGAGTCCGATTGACCTCAAATTTTTATGATGGGTTCCTCTGATCCTAAAGGTCGAGTGGAGAATTGATTTCAAGTCAATTTGATCTATGGTTAACTCTAATTAATTAGAGGTCTATTTTGGGTGTTTAAGCGATTAGGGTTAATTTAAGTGAATTAACTCGAATCCTTATTTTTCTAGGGTTCTGCTGGTCATAAGGAACATCACCAAATTTTCCTAGAATTTATTTCACAACATGCTAATTTTTGAAATTAAAATACTTAAATCGACAACATGCATTTGAAAAATCAATAACTTTTCACAGAGATGGCCTCGACCTTGGAAAATTCGGGGAATGTTCCCAAGTTCGGAGGCTTAACACTATATGGTCTCATGCCATGGTGAATTGTATACATGCATGGAGAATTAAAACAATGCAGGGAGTAAATAATTAATTAAAAATAAAATACTTGGACAAAATTAATTAATTTCTTTTCCACATTATTCTCCTACGATTCCGCTGAGCGAGGGGTATTTTTATTTTATTTTTGTGATTTTTCTACACAAAGATATGGATTTTTAAAGTTACGGGAATTAAATAAATAGAAAATATTCCTATTTATCTACTTATCCACGCGGCGCCGCGTCGGCCTCGGCGGCTCCGAAATGCGCGTGGCGCGCTCCCGTTCGACGCCGCCATCGAGTCGGCAGCCCGGGCCCCGCGGTTCTCGTACGCGTCTCTCGGTCCGACGCCATCCGAGCCGTCCGTCCGCGCGTGTATTAAATGGACGGCATCCGTTCATCGTCCATGGCGAGTGTGATCCGTGACCGTCCACACTCTCAACCACAGAACTCGCTCGATTCTCGATGGATTTTCGTGTTCTTATGCTGCATGGATTCGTCTTGAAGAGACGAACACATCCATACGGTAAACATGCATTGAAATTAAGGCATTTGAAATGGAGAATCTCCGGAAGCTCGGGATGAAGAATTAGCTCGTACCTTTGCTCGGAGAAGTGAAGCTTCGATGCGAGAGTTGTTGCACCTTCGATTGGATCTGGCGAGCTCCGGATGAAGTCTCTGAGTGCAGTGAATGTATGCAGGTTGAACTTCGACCACGGTGATCACAAAGCTTGGGTACGGAGCAGGCGGGTGGCACTGGAGATGGGGCTTTTCTTTGGTGGACACCTTCCCTTGGTACGGTGAAGGTGTAGGACCCGATCGATTTGGGGATTGGTTCCGTGTGGGGAAGTGTCTCGGTTTTGGGCTTGGATTTCGACTACGAAATTGAGCTCGCGAGAGAAGAAATGGCGGGGGGATCTCGCTGGGGATCGAGTGCTGCTGTGTATGAGGAGGGGTACGGAACAATTTTGGCGAGTTTTGGCAAGGTTTGTGCAACTCTCCTCTCATGGCCGTGAGGGGTGGTGTTTAAATAGGCATGGGCTGGAGGGCCTCCCGGGGGAGTTAGGGCTTGGGATCGAGTTTGCTGCGAGTGAGGAGAAGAACGACCATGGTGACCAGCTAGGCATGGGGCGGCTCGGCGAGGGAGAATTCGAAGTTTGGCTCCTCCCGAGGTTTCGGCCATGGTGTTTTCCGGCGGCGGGGTGGGTGGCCGGCGGGCATGGGTCACCCTCGGGGTCGGGTGGGTCGGGGCTTGATGTTTGTGAAGTCGATTGGTGGTTGCCATGTGTAAAGTGGTGGAATCGAAATGGAATGGGGAAGGGGTCATTTTTGCTTCAATTTGGTCGACCCATTGATTTTGGGCTTAGGTTCACCTCCCATGATACGGTTTTGGGTGAGATGAATCGGTTAGGTCGAGTTGGTCTTGAAGTGGAGAAGTCTCCATCCATGAGTATTTAGATGTAAATTTGGGTTAGAGTGTGACATCATAAGTAAGGTTAATGGCTTTTAGGAAGTGCTTAGAAAGGACCTCCTCTTTTTCCCATTAGTGGTAAGGTCACATGTCGACAACTCTCATGGCTTTCATGTGGCTTATGAATGGCTTGCATGGCTCGCCTTTGGCTTGGGAAAAAGTTTGGTCGATTTCATGAAAAATGGGTTTTAGAAATTTTGGTAATTTGGTGTAAAATTTGGATGGTTTGTCATATGGCTTTGTTTAGAAAGATTTGATTGCTGATTTAGGACTTAGGAATGATTTTAATTAAGTGAGGATGAGATGAGATTGTAATGTGGGCTTTAGGATGGGCTTGGGCTTTTGAGTTTGGTTTGGAATGGGCTTTTGAATGTCCTTTAGAAGTGGGCTTTTAGATGAAAATTTTGCAAAGGGCCATGCCAAATAAATGTTGGGTTTAGTTTAAGGATGTGTCATGAGTGATTTGAGACAAGTTTGAAGTGATTTGGGTTTGATTTGGGTTGAATTTGGGTTTCTTTGGTAAATGAGGCTAATGTAGGTCAAATTGGGCTAACTTGGGTCAATGTTGGGCTAGAGTTGAAATTGATGTAAAATTAATGTTGGGAAATGTTTATGGGAGTGTTTCAAAGAGGTTTTGGCTTTGGTTGGGTTTTGATTTTGGGGTTTGGGCTCATTTGGGTTAGGTTTGGGTTTAGGTCGAAATTGGGCTTTTTAGCTTTGGGTTGAATTTGAGTGGGGTTTGGATCTAAAGTTTTGGGCAAATCATGTTAGTGTTTTGTTCATGGGGATGTCAAGGAAGGTTTAGAAAAGATTTGGGGTTAATTGGAGTTGAATTGGGTGAGTTTGGGTTAGGTTTGGGTCATAGGTCCAAATTGGGCTTTAAGGCCAAAAGTGAAATTGGATTCAAATGTCAATCAAATTGGGCTTGTATTTGGTCTAGATTGGTGTTGGGGATGTTGAATTGAAGTTTAGAATTGAATTGGACCAGAATTTGGATCAATTGGGTAGGTTTGGTTTGACATTGGGTTTACTTTGGGTTAAAATGGGTCGAGTTGGGGGTTTTGACAAAAGTGGGATAAATTGACAAAATTGGCCCATGGTGTAGTTGAACAAAATGAAATTGGGAATATTTGGGATTTTCTGGAATTTTCTGGGAATTTTCTGAATTTTTGGATTTTTGGGTCGAAAGGGGTATTTTGGGTATTTGGAGGGTATTGGGAGGGTATTCTTGGAATTTTTGGTATTTTTGGCTAGGAATGGTCAATTTGAGTGATGTGGAAGTGTTTAGGAATGGTTTTGAGGAATTTTGGGTAATTTGGAAATTTTTGAGAAATTTGGGTAGTTTCGAGGGCATTTGGTAGGGTTGGTGGGTGTAGGGTCCGGGGGTCGAAAATTGAAAATTTGGAAAATTGAAGATTGGGTGGATGTAAGTGAAATGAAATCATTTTTGGTTGAGCCATGAAGCCATATCAAGCCCACATGAGCCATGAAGGGACTCGTTTGAGGCATTCATGTATGTTGTTCTCAACCTGCTTAGCGAGGGCTTAGGGGTTAAGGACCATCCATGTGAATCACCTACATGAGTCGGGAAGTCGAGTTAGGTATGGGTGTGGTTTTAGGAGGTGTGTGAAAGTGTAGTGCATGTGCGAGTCGGCCCTTCACCGAGACCGAGGCCGCCAGGGCGATCTAAGGCGAAGAGTCACATAGGAACTCATCCTTTAAACTTCCGCATTTGATTTCGACCCTCTAGGTGATTAGGGGTCTATAGTCGAGTTTGTGGAGTTTGCGGGGAGTTAAGAAGTGGTTTGAATTTCTAAAAGGTGGGTCCCGATTCTAGTCCTCTAAGATAGTCGAAGGAAAAGCTGAAAGCTAGATCTGAAATCTTAAAGAGAAGAAGAGAAGACCTCATCGAAAATGAGGTCGACAAATGGACCCCCGATAGGTGTGGTGAGTGACGGAGCACACCGCGCGTATTGGTGTTGGCCGAAGCGATCAACAAAACCAACACGGATGTCCGAGTAACAAACTTAGGACGAAGTAGAAGAATTTCCGTGGGGAGTGTCGAGTATATCTACGGAGCTGGAGATTCTTGAACTCTCGGCTAGGGAAAGGAAAAGGAGGTGAATCCCGAATCACATGATTTGGGAGAATTTCGATTTAGATTTTATTTTGTTTCATGTTCGAGTCACGATGCGTGAGTTTAGATTTCGATTTGGAGTTTTAATTTAGATTGAAGTTTGTCGAATTAATTTGAAGGGATTTGATTTGAAATGAAAATTGGAATTTTGAAGTTTTAGATGTAACATCTTGACCCCAAAAGAAGATCGAATCGATTGGATTGGATCATTACAATGAGGAAAGATCTCGGAGTAATGCGGTATTGGATGTAAAATCCTTAACCTCGAGAGTTTGATTTGATGTATTTCGGTGCTGATAGGAAAAAAATCCTAAAGCGGTGCGGTCTTGGATGTAAAATCCTCGACCCGAAGTTTGAATTTGATGTATTTCGGTGCGATAGGAAGAGAATCCTAAAGCGGTGCGGTCTTGGATGTAAAATCCTCGACCCGAAAGTTTGAATTTGATGTATTTCGGTGCGATAGGAAGAGAATCCTAAAGCGAGTGCGGTCTTGGATGTAAAATCCTCGACCCGAAAGTTTGAATTGATGTATTTCGGTGCGATAGGAAGAGAATCCTAAAGCGGTGCGGTCTTGGATGTAAAATCCTCGACCCAAGAGTTTGAATTTGATGTATTTCGGTGCGATAGGAAGAGAATCCTAAAGCGGTGCGGTCTTGGATGTAAAATCCTCGACCCGAAAGTTTGAATTTGATGTATTTCGGTGCGATAGGAAGAGAATCCTAAAGCGGTGCGGTCTTGGATGTAAAATCCTCGACCCGAAGGTTTGAATTGATGTATTTCGGTGCGATAGGAAGAGAATCCTAAAGCGGTGCGAGTCTTGGATGTAAAATCCTCGACCCGAAAGTTTGAATTTGATGTATTTCGGTGCGATAGGAAGAGAATCCTAAAGCGGTGCGGTCTTGGATGTAAAATCCTCGACCCGAAGGTTTGAATTTGATGTATTTCGGTGCGATAGGAAGAGAATCCTAAAGCGGTGCGGTCTTGGATGTAAAATCCTCGACCCGAAGTTTGAATTTGATGTATTTCGGTGCGATAGGAAGAGAATCCTAAAGCGGTGCGGTCTTGGATGTAAAATCCTCGACCCGAAGGTTTGAATTTGATGTATTTCGGTGCGATAGGAAGAGAATCCTAAAGCGGTGCGGTCTTGGATGTAAAATCCTCGACCCGAAAGGTTTGAATTTGATGTATTTCGGTGCGATAGGAAGAGAATCCTAAAGCGGTGCGGTCTTGGATGTAAAATCCTCGACCCAAAGGTTTGAATTTGATGTATTTCGGTGCGATAGGAAGAGAATCCTAAAGCGGTGCGGTCTTGGATGTAAAATCCTCGACCCGAAGGTTTGAATTTGATGTATTTCGGTGCGATAGGAAGAGAATCCTAAAGCGAGTGCGGTCTTGGATGTAAAATCCTCGACGAAGGTTTGAATTTGATCGAGTTTGAGTGCGATTGGAAAGATGAATTCGAGATGTGAGATGCGGTTTGAGATTTGAAATTTGGAACGAAAGAGTTTGAATTTGATGGAGATTTGATGTGAGATACGGAAAGATCGAATTTGAGATTTGATAAAGATTTGGAATGCTGGAAAGATTGAATTTGAAATTTGAAAGGATGAGTTTGAACTCGGTTGAAATTTGATTTAAGATTTGATTTGAAATTTGGAAGATGAAATTTGAAGTTTGATCGAGATTGGATTCGAAATTTGATTGAGAATTTGATTTAACATTCTTGTTGATTTTGTTTATCCTTTAATGATTCAAATTTTATTTTGTTGTTTATTTAATGTTCATGTGAATTTGGTGTTTGTCATTTTTAGATTTTTTTTTTAGAAAGTTTTCTTTTATCTTTTTTTTGTTTTATTTCTTTTACGTTCTTTGTTCGAAGTTCATTTAACTTTAATGGCGTTTCCCGATCAATTTGCACAAAAGAGGTGAAGGCGAAAAATGTGACATGGTCACTTTCATTCCGATCATGTTGAAGATACATCGTACGATCTTGATACGGAATATATTTCATACAATCCATGTAGACTCGAAACGGATGTGTATGATCTTTGTCGATCCATCTAAAGAAGCATCTGTCGAAAGTCCATGTACGAATAGTGAGATACATGGTCGATAACATCACCTTCCAAGCCATCCTTGGCGAGGATGCCGTATGGATGTACATTGGAGGTGTGATATTTTCCATGTAACTCACGGCTCGTAAGGTCGGAGGCTCTCTAGCTCGGGTACGGTTGGAAATGGTAAGGTATCTTTACGTCGTCCATCCTCTCGAACGTAAGCGAAATCCTCTTCATTGGTACTCATGGTATGCGATGCTTGGCGATATACGCTCCGTTACCCTTCGGTATCATGACGGAACCTACGGTAGTGGTATCTTTGCTTGGCCCTCGGAACTCACACGGGCCTGCTATCCGGAGGTCGGATCCGAACATGATGTTACACTCGCTCGGAAAAGAGGCGTGCGAAAAGGTCGACAAAGTCATGGTGATCGATGTGTGGGGGTATACGGTCACCTGTTTGTAGATGTTGATGATGCGGTATTGGGTATGCGGTCTGGCGCGGTACCCTCCATGTTATCAATCTCTTTACCATTCTCTTGATGACTAATGGCATCGGGTCCACTTGCCCATGACGGAGTATTCCGGCGGGTTTCCCTTCTGTCCTCGGCGAAGTTGTAACGACATCCACATTGTATTGTGATTCTTCCTTTCCACAGCATCCATCTCGGGGCTACGAGTATGTGTTTTCCCTTAGGCGGCTGCTCGGCCCGGTCTTTTCGAATCCGGATGCAATCCACGATTTCTTCTTGCTCATACTGCGAGAATACGTACGTATGTAATTCGAGGCCCTCCGGTATATTGATTCTTCGCACTCCAATCCTTTGAAAGTATTCGAAGGTTTTCTTTTCGACATTTTGCATTCTCTCCGGCTCGTATTCGGAATGATGCGGATGGCGAGGCACTAGTGACGTATTGTGGGATATAAGGTTCGATCCCTTCGCGTTCTCCTGCATACCTCGGCTCCTCGGGGATGATGCTGTCGGGACATCCCCGGGGTTGCTGCTACGACAAGGTCATGCATCAGCTGGTGGTTCTATCCGGTGGCGTGGTAGCCTTCTTTCTTCGGTCTTTGTGAGATTTCTACGGTTCTTTCTGTCATCTAGGAGCTGGCCTCCTTTCTTGCAGTTCTCGGTGAGCCGGTGTCCTTGAAGTGTATGCAGCGACATTAGCAGTTGCCTCGTCGTCTTGATCCGCGACTAGTTTTGTCAACATCTTACGGATACGGCGATTCTTATTTCTTCGTTGCGTTCTTTGTGAGAGTAGCTCTCCGAACTTCTTGAATCTCTGTGGGCGCGGCGTGACGAGCACTGCCCTCTGCTGTAGCGACTACGAGACTTCATTTTCTTATCTTCTTCGATATTTGTCTTTCTTTTCTTGTTCTTTGGATTGGTGGCTTGGGCCACCCACTTTCATCATTTGTATGTCGAGGCGAGTTCTTCTCGGTCAGCCGGGACCCGATCACTTTCCTCGTCTTGTAGGCCTGGCGGTGCGAAATGCGAGTCGATCTCGATTATCGCTCCATCTTTCACCCTCTTTTCATCGAGTGCGAGGCTTACGCCATTCTTAAAGTTCGAGACCGACCGCCGCTCGACATTTCCTGCGAAAAGACGAGGAAAAGGATCGAGGGGCATCTTAAGAACAAGAACATCGAAAAATGTTTATTAAAGACATCTTGTTTTATTATTATTTTTATATTTTCAAACTTAACGAGGAATGAAGTGGGATAAGATCGGGTAAGAGATTTTGATTTGGAAAAGAAAACAAGGAAAATTTTATTATCGGGATTTTATTTATTTTAGCACATTTTTGTTATTTTTGGGTTCGGACCCAGTCATAAGTAATCACTTCGCCGTGCTTCTAGGGATGGAAAGTTCATTCCTTCGAAACATCGGGTAGCGTAATACTTTTTCGAGTATCGTCCATTGATCGGAAGCATATGTCGTTCTCCTGGCGATTCAGCTGGTGGTAGGAACCTCACGAGTATCGCGCTCGACCACGAACGGTCCTTCCGAGTGGGTTCGAATTTTCCTCCTATCTTGCGGTGTGCGGAATAGGTCTCTTGAGAACGAGAACTAAATCACCGACTTTGAAGGTTCTTGGGCGGACCGGTTTATCATGAGCTTGAATCATCTTAGCTTGGTATAATTCTAAGTTCATGTTGTCGTCTGCAAGTCTTTTCCCTTCCGGGCTCTCTAATTCTTCGAGTCGTAATTTGGCGTTCTCTTCGTTGTGATTTTATTTGCGGCTGCGATTACGAGTGAAGGAGGCTGAACCTCTAAAGGTAACTCTTGCCTCGGACCCATACACCGGAGCGTAAGGTGTAGCTTGCGTAGGAGTTACGAAGGTTGTCCGGTAGGCCGTAAGGCTTCTAACAACTTCTCGTGCCAATTTCTCTTATTGTCGTCTAAAGTCTTCTTTAAAATTTGAACGAGAGTTTTATTAAAAGCCTCGAGTGAGGCCGTTTGCTCTTGGGTAGTAAATTGTTGAATATCGCCGGTCGATTCAGTGTCTCACGACAAAATTGTTGATTTGTGTGCTTCGAATGCGGCCAGTTATACGAGATGATCTGCGCGGCACCCGAAACGGTAGACAACTTGGTTCTTGAAAAATTGTAGCACGTGATGTGCTTTCACTTCTCTGAGTGGAGCTGCCTACGCCGCTTGGAAAAGTAATGCTGTAGCCGCAAGAATGAAGCGATGTCCTTTTGACGACGGCGGTTACATTGGACCCGCTATATCAGTGCCCTGACATTCGAATGGCCGCGTGCGATTGTCGGATGTAGCACATTTGGAGGTTGGTGTAGAACCACTCCGTGCACTTGGCATTGGTGACGGCTCTTGGCGATTTTCATGCGGTCGGTCATCATCGAGGGCCGGTAGTACCCTAGTCTTTTAATTTTCATTTTCATCTTTGGACCCGGTAGTGAGCGCCACGGAGTCTGAATGCACCTCTTTAACGATTTCGCGGGCTTCGGACCCGCTTAGGCACCTTAGCCGCATTTGATCGAAAGACCTTCGTATAATGTGTTGTTTATTAATGCGTAGGACGAGTTCTTTTCTTGATCGATGGGCTAACGACCTATCGTCGCAGTAGTTTCCTGTTTGCAAGTAATCCATTAATGGTTGTCGCCCGATCTTACGTGTTTTTACATCCTCTGCTACGATTGATTCTTCTTCCTTTTACGATTTGTGTATCGTGTCGATGTCGAGTTTGTGATAGGACATGGCGTCAGTGAGCGACACTTCCACTGATTCATCTTGCAAACGGGCAAATTCTTTTGCGAGACGGGCTAGCGCATCCATTAGAGCGTTTTCTTTTACAGGAATTTTGTAGATTGTCACATTTGGAATCTGTTCAACAATTTGTATGGCATCTTTGGAAGTATTGCTCGAGTCTTGGTTTTAAAATTACTGTATTGTCCAGCGATACGTTGAATGATTCAGTGTGAATCCCGTAGATGTTGATGTCTGTTATCCACAGTTTGAATGGTTAATTCCGATCCGTTATGAGGGCTTCGTATTACGCTTCGTTGTTTGTACATGGTTCGTCGAGTGGTAGGAGTATCTTAACATCCCCGCTCCGGTGTTATAAAGATTAGCCGATTCACCTTGCACGGGCACTATCACTTGCGATTCTTCGTCTTTGTGCGGCTGAAGATGCTCCGTCGAAATATAATTCCCAACGTCGATCATCGAGGTCTTCTAGATTCATTATTTGTTCATCGGCGGATCGTCATTGAGAGGAGATTCTGTCGGCGAAAGGGTGTCTTGCGAGGAAGTCTGCTAAGGCTTGTCCCTTTACGGCACGAAGAGGCACGAAAGTTATATCGAATTGCAATAATATCATTGACCATCGGCGAGTCTGCCGGAAAGCGTTGGACGAGTCATCGAGTATTGCGATGGATTAAACTTCGAGATCGGGTTGACCTTATGAGAAAGCATGTAATGCACGAGCTTTTGAGCGGCGAAGATCGGGGACGAACAATGCTTTTCGATTGCGGGATACCTTATTTCCGTCGGCGATGAACGACGGCTTAAGTAATAAAGAGCATTTTCTTTACCCTCATCATTGACACAGGCTAACAGGGCTCAGAGGAGTCGTCTAAAGCCGCGGTATAAAGTATTAGCGGTCTACACGAGGCCGAGGGCTGCTAAGACGGGGAGGTGTCATTAAATATTGTTTAATGTCCTCGAAGGCCCTACGGCATTTCTCTTCCCGAATAAATTTGGCGTCCTTTTTAACTAGTGCGAGAAAGGTGACACCTACTGACGAGGTTTGAGATAAAGCGTCGAAGATATGCCGGCTTCCTTGAAAAGATCGTAGTTGTTTTAAGGTTTTGGGAGGCGGCATTTCTAAGATAGCTTTAATCTTTTCCGGATCGATTTCGATTCCACGATGTCGGACAACGAATCTACAGAATTTCCGGAGGTGACGCAGAAGGCGCATTTAAGGGATTCATCTTAAGGTTAAATTGTCTTAATCGTTCGAAAACAATTCTCGAATCATACGAGTGGTTGTCCTTTACTTTGCTTTTGATGACCACATCGTCCACGTAGCATTCGACTTGATTGTGGATGAGATCATCAAAAATTCTTGTCATTGCTCTTTGGTAGGTTGCTCTGCGTTCTTGATCCGAATGGCATCCTTGTGTAGCAAAATACTCCGATCGGCGTTACGAATGCTTTGTAAGCTTTTCATCTTACGGAGCCGTTTTTATTTGGTTGTATCACGAAGATCCATCCATGAATGAGAATATTTCGTGTGTTGAAGCGATGTCGATCATTAATTACGGGATCGGTAGAGGAAATTCATCTTTTGGACATGCCTTGTTTAAATCTACGAAATCCACACAAATTCGATCGACCATTCTTCTTCATGGTTGGTACCACGTTAGGTAACAAGTCGGGTATTGTTCTTCACGGACAAATTTAGCGTACATTAGCTTTTTAACTTCGGTATGACTTGTTGTTCGATTTCTAGACGCATTCTTACGGGACCTTGTCGGTGGAACGAAGTAGGGTCCACTCTGGTTATGGGTTGCGACCTGCGGAGCTAAACACAGCATCTCATCGTAGCTCCGAAGCAAAACGAGTCTTTGAATTCCATTAATAACTTGATTATTTCTTTGGAGTCTTCTTTATTGAGTAAAGAGTTAACAAAGGTAGGTACGAGGCTCTTCGCTAGTACCTAAGTTAACTCTGATTAACTCATGCTATTGTAGATTTGATTTCTTCTTCGAATTACGGTGGAGCGTCTCCGATTTGTAAATCTTCGAGTTCGTCAGTAGTTTCCATGCGGTTTTCATTAGATTCGCGAGGTGATAACCGAAGCAAAATTCGGTATCATCGGTGATCCTCTGCGTGCGAATCCGAGACCATGTTTTGAGTTGGGTGGACGACAGGAGTTATTCCATAAATTTTCGAAACGTTGTGATTGACCTTTTGTCGCTTTGTCGAGGTAAGAAACCACGTTGAATTAAATTTTGAACACGGGGAGAGTACCACTCGAAAGGCAATTCCATTAATTCGATGAAGTAGCATCTTGAGTTGTACATTATTTTCGGTTTTGGAGGAAGAAGCACCACGGTAGAATTTGATTGGTTTTGCACTGCCGCTACGTACCTCTTTGACCTCCATACCCTCGATCTTATTAGAATGGATCGGGGTCGGGGTCATAGTATGTACATAGTGGTTAATCTTCTCGTACATCGATTTATATTCTTCGTTTCTTTCATCTTCGATAGGGATTTTGAATTGCGGCTTCTTTCGACTTATTGTCGCTTGCTTCTTGTTTGATTTCTCTTTCTTCTTCGAAGCTATCTTCCCGATCGACATTGATGGTTGGTTTCCTCATCCGATTGTCCTAATGTCTCTACCACGACCTCGTCCCCGGCCTCGACCTCGGATGCGAGTTGTGGAGAAACCTTCACCATCTCGCCGTAAGGGAGTGGTGAGTGGCTGTTGGACTAGAACTTCGGGTTCTTCGTTGTCACGAACTTTCTTTGCTTCATTTGTTATAGTATCTGCGGAGAAGATCGTTTTCTTCGGCGGTGCATAATAAGGCTGCATCCTCGTGGATTCCAATTTCATGTACGGAGAATGGTTGTAAGTCACCTTTGATGCCGTTGTTCCCCTGCATCGTAGTACTTGATGCAGCGATGTAGAGATGATGGTACCATCTGTTTTCATGTATCCATGGTCGGCCCGGTAGAGCGTTGAACGACGTTTCGAATCGATTATGTGAAATTTCGCGGTTGTCTTTGCTAAGTCACCGGTCTTCATCGATGGCGTTATTGAGCCGAGGGCTCTTTCTCCTTTACGGTTGAATCCTCTTAATAACATTTTGTCCGCCTCGAGCTCGCGGGCATCGATTTCCAAGTATGCTTAGCGTTCGAAGATTCATTATATTGATTGATGCTCCTGGATCCACCGATACTGCGGAGAGTGTAAATCTTCGATTGTAGCTGAAATGTACAACGGTCGGTTGTGATCTGCTTGTTCCGAGTAGTAGGTCGTCGTACTGTGAAGGTAACACCTCGTTGTTCCTTTAACGAGCGAACCTCATCTAAGGACTCTCCAGGCCATTTGAGTTAAGCAAATTTACGGATCGAAGTAAGGCCTTGATCGGAGCTTCTCTCATCTCCTTTGATAAGATGAGAGCGTCGTAGATGCTCGGTTTGGTTGGTAGTTTCCTAAGATGGGCTAGCACGTTGTAGTCCACTTTGTTTTCATGTGTCTCTGCTTCTTCTCGAATGGGTATTTCTTCTGCAGGGTTGGTTCTTTCTGAACAACCACATGCTTTCCTTTGTCTTTTGGACCCATTCTCGGAGGTAGAACTTTTCCACTCCTTAAGTTGACTTCTGTAATTTCTTCTGAATCTATTGTTGAGCTTGTCGGTGTCTCTTCTTGAATCGGAATGACGGGCTCTTCGGATTAGCTTCGAGTGCGAAGGCTCTAACTTCTATCGTATTTGGAGCTCCTCGAAACTCGCGGATAGATTCGTTGCTTGTTGAACTCTCGTAGCCTCCTTGATGGATGTCTTCTTCGTTATTTTGCTTGTCGAGATCGTGTATGATTTGAGAATTGTCGTTGGTATCGAAATCGATATCCGGATTATCGTTAGTTACGTAATCGTTAGAAACGGTCAAAACGTAGCCAACGCCATCACCCTTATCATTATATGATCCCACGAAGTGAAGCGGATAATCATACGAGTCGAGGGTTCGAGGGATTTCTCCCCAGAATCGGAAACAACTATCCTAGGATAAGCGGCCCCTAGTACAGCCTTAGGTGCCTCGGTCTTCTCTTCTTCGTCGATTTTCTTCTTCTCTTCGATCGTCTCTGTTGAGGTGGTTCTTCCATCGCGAGTGATAGTGCGAGCTAACGGGTTTCGAACTACGAGATTGAAGCTCGTACAGAAGCGGTTTGGATCTTTGTCTAAAATCTTTTCGAAGACCTCGTCGAAGCGGTAGTCCATCCATCGTCGGTCGTATAGGGATGCATCGGAATGATGGGATCGGTCGAGATAACATTGACGGAACCTCCTTTACGGGGTTCCTTCATGTACTCCTTCGGGATCGTTATATTCCCTTTCAGCGGAGTTGTCATTGAGCCGACTTTTGAAGGTAATGCAATCTTCATTTTGTGTCAGAGCATACGGTGGTAAGGGCGAAAGTTGGGATCACCCTTCTTGTTGACCTCTTACGGTCTTTTAGGCTACGGCGGTGGAAATGCGGAGTCTTCATCGGACTACGGAACATTTTCGGCCTTGCTTCATTCTTGAACGGATATTCTGCTGCTCAAAAGCTCTCTTAATGTACGTTGCGGACGAGGCGGTTGTTCATCTTGCGGAGATGGCTGATACGTTGGGCAGGGGTTGCTTGGTAATTCTGTTGTGGTTGTTGCGGCGGTTACGGTGGTATTTGCATCGGTTGCTTGCCTTTGTCAGCTTCTTTGCGACGATCCGGATTTCTTTTCAAAAGTCTTTACGGGCTTTTGTTTATCCGTCTTGTCGGTGAAACTTAATTGCTTCGCCTCTTCTTGCAAGCTTCGGCCTTGCTTAACAACTTCTCGAAAGTCTTAATAGTAAATCCCTTGAGGAGAAGTCTTTATCGGGCCATGGATGCTTTTTAGCAAAATGCGAGTGCATCTTTGTTCTTGCGGTTGTGGTTCACACTTCATACTTAAGTTCCTCCATCGGAGTATGTAATCCACCAAAGTTTCATTCGGCTACGCTTCTCTACCACTAAATCACTATAGTGATGTGGTGTTGAGCTCCGGCGAATCGCTTGATGAAGAGGTTCTCTAGCTACGAGAATGTCTTACCGAACCGTTTGGTAATTACGCATACCGGTCGAAGGCGATTCTGACGGACTGGCGACGAGCTGTCGGAAGAGTAATGCATCGCTCCGCCGGCATTGCAACAAGCGGCACGAAAGTGTGCTACATCTTTGTCGAGGGTTCCGGTTCCATCGAAGGTCTTAAACGAGAGGTGGTACGAAGCCTTTCGGGTATTGGACGGCGTCGAATTCTTCGGGGTAAGGTCTGCCGTCCAGAATGGATGTCCCGCTCTTTGATTGTGCTTAAGGCTTCTCGCACTTGCTTTGTTCCACGAGTTCTTGATATCCTTTTCGGGAATCATACTTTGTGTTGTATCCTTTTCGGTGATCATCCCCAGTTGACGGACGTAATCTCCTTTCCTCAGTCTCTGATGTGAATGACCTGCGGGGGTGTTTCCCTTTGTGGTTGTACTTGACTGCGGAGAGTGGCCGGAGCTACGGCCATCTCTTCCATCCTTTTCGCCATTTGAGCGATCGTGTCGTCTTTTTCTTGAAAGTTGCCTTCTCATCGGTTCGGCTCCTCTCTTTCTGCGGCTGCGGGAGCACCTTGCGAAGGCGATGAAGCTCGTGTCTCGGCCATGTTGATTTACGCGTATTCGTCGTCCATAAATTCAGATGAATCGATCTCATCTCCGAACTTTTCTTCTCTTTCTTTTGCCAGTCGTCGGATATCGGTTCTCGACTTTTCCATGGCATCTTCTAGCGGGGCTTTCTGTGTGTCTTCGTGGTTGTCGTGCGATAGTTGCCGGGTCCCTTCTCACGAGTCCCCTTCATCGCGGTAGCACTTTCTTCGATTCGAGTCTCTGGCGAGACTTTCTTTCTCGAGTTGCTTGTTTCGATCTCGTTGCCCGAGTAGTGGGACGCCATACCATCCTTCGGCGGCGAAGGTGCTAGGACCGGATGGTGCAGTCGGCCGAATCTTTGGAAGGTGGTATCCTCCTGTCTGTAATCACGAGACGACAACGGGCGGACTAGCCTTCATTCTTTTACTTGGCTTTTACGTCATGATGGCGGGTTCTACTCGGGGCCCGAGACGGGATTTGGCGGCACCCGCCCTATCCTCCGTAGAATTTCGATACGGGGCGGTTTTCCTTCTTCGCTAACTTTTACCAAAGTTTGCGGTCGAACGACGGCGTAGTTCTAGTTCTTTTCTTGCGAGTTATCGTTGTAATATGCGGTACGTGGTAATTTGGCGACAATCTTGCGAATATTTTCTTCATCTTCGCGGCGGAGAGGGGATGAAATCTGCTTCCTCCCAACGGTGGTATGTATTCGGGCGGCGGTGTATATTACGCGAGTTACGGAATTTCCTTCAGGAAAGCGATTTCGGCGGCCACGGCTTCTTTAGCGATCCTACATTACTGTTTCTTCTGCGGGTCTTTGTTAGTGACGGAATTCTTGAGGCTGGACCCGATCTCGAAAACGAGAAGGTCTTACGGGAAGATACTGTACCCTCCACGGTAACGAGTCCATCATAATCTTGGATTTCTTTCCCCTTTGATTTGGCGAAAGTCGGGGCGAGGTGCGAAACAACTAGACCGGTGGGGGTAGAAAGAACGGTCCTCTGTGGGCATCGGTACTCCTCTTAGTTGGGATCCTTTGCGGAGGAGGGAATTCTTGGGTTGACCTGAGGTTGAATTCGAGCGGCGGCTCTTCGGCTTCGAGTACCTTGTTCATTAATGCGAAAGGGAGACGTCGGTGATTTTGACGTTCGTGTTTTCAAATCCTTGTCCAAATCGGATGATTCCATTGTCGGGCGACTCATCCTTATAGACGGCGAGGTCCGGTCCATTGGTGAAAGAGAAAATCGGTTTCGGGGCTTCCATTTCGCGGGGTAGATTCGGTTGTCGGTCCCGAGTTATGCTTCTTTTCTTTAGGACGAAAAGAAAGGAATTGAAAAGAGTCGAACTCATTCATGTTCATGTATTTATAAGAAGGAATCACTTATTAAAAGAATCACTTATTAGAGGGTTTGTTTATTTAGAACGGAGTGTTCGAAGGTGTAGAGAAGGTAAGGAATGCGAATCGGAGTTGGAAAGGAAAAGAGAGTCTTAAGCAAGACTTCTCGACTCGAAGGATCACTCTGAAGCTAACACTTATTGGGGGTCCGCCCCACCTCGGAAATGAGGTAAAAGGATCTCGGAACCTCTCTGTTTATGGGTGTCTACAACGGTGGCTCCTAAATCAGAGAGAATGTTGGTTATACTTGTTCGAGATAGAAATGAACATAGTATCCGACGGAAAGAAGGGTAGTTTGACCATGAGGGATATGGATACACTACCGATTTTTGAAAACGAAGCTTATTTGATTAAAATGGAGAGAGGAACTTTTCCCAGTGAGTCGCGGAAATATGTCGGCATATTTTTTAGGTTGTGTGATATTTTGAAAAGGGGGTCGCCTTACAGAAATTGTCGGCGAATTTTAATTTAATTTAAATAAATAATTTGAAAAGTAGTATTTGATTTTGAAAATAATTTTAAATTTGAAAATTTTAAGATATGAAATCAAGCGATCTCACATCTCGAATAGTTTATATAAACGAGCGCCGCACCACGAGCCAGTGTATCCATCTGAAGAATAGACACCATTGCTTGATAATGGGGCTCGATTAAATAAACTAGAAAGGTTTGTGACATCCGTTTGGTACTGCGAACCAATTTTATAAGCCGACAAATTCCACTGCTTAATATGAAGCTATTAAACGGGGTTTATATTACACAGGTTCTTAAAGTTCCACTATAAGGGCGAGCCCACATAGTTAATTACATCTTAAGTGACGGGAATCACCTAAGAAAACTCTCGATAATAATCGATAATTACGCTCTCGAGAATTTGAAGTTTAAGTTTTCGAAGGGTTGAATTTTGGAAATTTCGATAGGGAATGGATCGAATTTGGAACATTTTTATTTTGGGAATTCGAAGGAAGAAAAGTAGGAGAGATCACGGATTCGAAGCGAACTTCGGTAATCTCCCGACTATCCTATTGTTTGGCTTGGATTTAGGAAAGTCCTAATGTTTATTTAATGTTTTAATCTTGCCGATTTTAATTAATTAGGGCTTATATTTATATGATAGAATCATACGAATTGCTACAGAAGATATGAGGGTTTATGTCGTATCGGACGACTACCTCGGAATCTAAGACCGGTTAGGGCTTAATTTGCAATGCAAATGCACAACGAAGAGTTGAGGATTTATGTTGCACTAGAGCGAACTACCTCGAAGTCCTATGGCTTTGTTATTTAATTCTAAGAAAGTTTCTGTTGAAGTAGGTTCGAGTTTTCTTGACGACGATGGCCGTCTTTGCCCACCATGCTCAGAGCTCCTTGTTGTTGCGAGAGGTTTAGTTTTAGAAATCATAAATCGAGAGATGAGAGAAGTGTTAGGTTTAGAGAAGTCTTAATTTCCGAGTGTTTTTTGTGTTTTAATTAAAACGGATCTTAAAGTTGATTAAACGAGACCGATTAAGATCCCGCGGTTCCGTCGTCCGGCACAGTTATTTTCATCGAATTCACTTAGTCCGGATGAATTTGCTAAACTCGACTAAATGAGTTCCGCACTTTCATTTAGACCGTGGGAAATCCCGTTAGCGACACGTGGGTTACATCATCAGAGGTATTCCAGATCATTCGATGAGACGTTTTAATTTAGTTGTAGTTGTAGTTTTGTGTTACGTTTGTGATTAAATTTTGAGTTGTCTTATATTTTGAAATGTTGTGGAGGTGAATTTTATCTTGTAGTGTCTTTTATTTTAATTTTGGGTTTCGGTTTTGGTTTACATCCTAAAGGTGTAGGTTTTCATGCAGTTGTTGTTTATCATGCGAGAAAAATAAGTGCGATGCGATTAAATAAATTGCGATAAAATAAATTGCGATAAAATAAAAGCGTACTGGAGGGTCTTCCAGTCATTCAAGTTGCACTTAAAACACGGTTAGAATATTTAAGCAAGTTCCTAGGTAAAGCTAAGGGAAAGGTTTATGGTTTTACTGCAAGTTCCTAATCCATAGCTAGTCGTTTCCTATGACGTCTAGGTTCTTTGTGTTTTTAGTTTGAAGACGATTTTCTTCATCGAAGAACGATTAAGTTCGATTGTTCTTGTAAATATCTTATCATATTGAGGAAGTGCTTAAGAAGAATCTTAAACATCTTTTCGATATTTACAGGATTGTTTCGAGTCGAAATAAATTTAATTGTGTAAATGAATCGATCGTCGAGGTTTTGAAGTTTTGTTAACTTGCTCGGTGAACTAGGACATTTGAATGTCACTATAAGTGAAGTAACATTTCATTTAATGTTCATTTAGGAGTTATGATAACTAAAGCTCCTAAAGGCGAAAATGATTCTTAATGATTTGTGATTAAATTTAAGTTGAATTAATGATTTAAGTTTGGAATAGTGTTCGAGTTATCTTAGATTTATTTCTTACATGTCTTAAGTGAGGTTATTTAATTGAACTTAATTTAATTTAATTTAATTTAATTCAATTTAAATTATTTTAATTTAATTTGATTTGATTTAATTTAATTCAATTTAATTTATTTGATTTAATTTCTTAATTTAATTTAATTTAATTTTAATTTAATTTAATTTAATTTTAATTTAATTTAATTTAATTTAATTTAATTTAATTTAATTTAATTTAATTTAATTTAATTTATTTATTTAATTTAATGTATTTAATTCATTTAATTTAATTTAATTTGTTTATTTAATTTAATTTAATTTTAATTTAATTTAATTTAACTTTTAATCTTAATTTAATTTAATTTAATTGAAAATTTTTTGAAAGAGTTTAATGATTTAATTTTTTATTTAATGATTAAGTCTTTTAATATTTTAAATTTGAGTTATCATTTTAATTAAGAGTTGAGTATTAATGAGATGATTAATTTAGGGATTTTTAAATTAAAGAATAAATCTCTTCCTAATAATATCCTTATTTTAATAATTCAAATTTATTATTCTTCCAAATTAGATTAATTATTTACTTAAAGTTTAATCATTTTAAATTACTTAATGGGTTTCTACCCTTCAATTATTTAAATTTCAATCATCCAAATCAGATTAGGATCAAAATATTTTACTTGTTAATTTTTATTAAACCTAAAGTTTTAATTAAGGATTAAAATTTTAATTACCATTTTGCCCTTTAAGCTTAATAATTTCATAACTCACTAAATTGAACTCAAATGAACTTGAAATTTTTATGTGACTTCACTTATGTGTCAATGAAGACATGAGAGGAGAAAATGTGATTTTTCTGTATTTAATTTATTTATATAATTATTTTTTGTAGAAAATAGAAATTTCCAAGGAAAATTCAATAATATGACCAAGGGAAAGTTTCTGTCCTTAAGAAAATTAGGGGACATTCCTAATGACCAGAGGACCACTTGGACCAAATTTTGTAATTTTTTGAATTATATTTTATTTATTAGAATTATTTTAAATTCTGGAGTATTAATTAATTTAAAAATAAAATAAATGTTGAAAAATAAATTTTATAATTTTTAAAATTCTCTCTGATATCAAGGATTCCAGAGAACCAAACTTTGCAATTTTCTGATTTTTCTTTGATTTATTATAATTATTTTGGTGAAAATGCTAGAAAATATATTTTTTAATTTTAAAATTACCCTAGAGCTTTAAAAATTAATATCTCACTAAATAGACCTAGGAAAAATATGGGACTTGTTCCTAAGTGATTAAAATTCAAAATATGACATTTTAGTGAATTTTATTATTTTTGTGATTTTTATTATTTTTTAATTATTAAAAATATTAAAATAATATTAAAAATCAACTTTTTTAGAAAATTGAAATTTTAATTTTCTTAAACTCCCCTGATATCGAGAGAGACTCCAAAACCAATTTGGTGAATTTTTGAAAGATATTTTGAAAGTTATGAATTTTTAAAGTTTAAAATGGCTAAGTGGCTTAATCGACCCGATTAGTGGGGCTAACCAAGTCCAATTGACCTCAAATTTTTATGATGGGTTCCTCTGATCCTAAAGGTCAGTGGAGAATTGATTTCAAGTCAATTTGATCTATGGTTAACTCTAATTAATTAGAGATCTATTTTGGGTGTTTAAGCAGATTAGGGTTAATTTAAGTGAATTAACTCAAATCACTATTTTTCCTAGGGTTCTGCGGTCATAAGGAACATCACCAAATTTTCCTAGAATTTATTTCACAACATGCTAATTTTTGAAATTAAAATACTTAAATCGACAACATGCATTTGAAAAATCGATAACTTTTCGCAGAGATGGCCTCGACCTTGGAAAATTCGGGGAATGTTCCCAAGTTCGGAGAGCTTCAAAAGCCCTATGGTCTCATGCCATGGTGAATTGTATACATGCATGGAGAATTAAAACAATGCGGGGAGTAAATAATTAATTAAAAATAAAATGCTTGGACAAAATTAATTAATTTCTTTTCACATTATTCTCCTACGATTCCGCTGAGCGAGGGGTATTTTTATTTTATTTTTGTGATTTTTCTACACAAAGATATGGATTTTTAAAGTTACGGGAATTAAATAAATAGAAAATATTCCTATTTATCTACTTATCCACGCGGCGCCGCGTCGGCCTCGGCGACTCGAAATGCGCGTGGCGCGCTCCCATTCGACGCCGCCATGCCGAGTCGGCAACCGGGCCCGCGGTTCTCGTACCGTCTCTGGTCAGACGCCATACGAGCCGTCCGTCCGCGCGTGTATTAAATGGACGGCATCCGTTCATCGTCCATGGCTGGGTGTGATCCGTGACCGTCCACACTCTCAACCTACAGAACTCGCTCGATTCTCGATGGATTTTCGTGTTCTTATGCTCTGCATGGATTCGTCTTGAAGAGACGAACACATCCATACGGTAAACATGCATTGAAATTAAGGCATTTGAAATGGAGAATCTCCGGAAGCTCGGGATGAAGAATTAGCTCATACCTTTGCTCGGAGAAGTGAAGCTTCGATGCGAGGATTGTTGCACCTTCGATTGGATCTGGCGAGCTCCGGATGAAGTCTCTACGGTACAGTGGATTGTGCAGGTTGAACTTCGACCACGGTGATCACAAAGCTTGGGTACGGAGCAAGCTGGGTGGCATGGAGATGGGGCTTTTCTTTGGTGGACACCTTCCCTAGTGCGAGTGAAGGTGTAGGACCCGATCGATTTGGGGATTGGTTCAGCTTGTGGGAAGTGTCTGGTTTTGGGCTTGGATTTCGACTACGAAGTTGAGCTCGCGAGAGAAGAAATGGCGGGGGGATCTCCTTCGGGGATCAAGTGCTGCTGTGTATGAGGAGGGGTACGGAACAATTTTGGCGAGTTTTGGCGAGGTTTGTGCGACTCTCCTCTCATGGCCGTGAGGGGGTGGTGTTTAAATAGGCATGGGTGGAGGGCCTCCGGGGGGAGTTAGGGCTTGGGATCGAGTTTGCTACGAGTGAGGAGAAGAACGACCGTGGTGACCACTAGGCATGGGGCGGCTCGGCGAGGGAGAATTCCAAAGTTTGGCTCCTCCCGAGGTTTCGGCCATGGTGTTTTCCGGCGGCAGGGTGGGCGGCGGCGGGCATGGGTCACCCTCGGGGTCGGGTGGGTCGGGGCTTGATGTTTGTGAAGGCGATTGGTGGGTTGCCATGTGTAAAGTGGTGGAATCAAAATGGAATGGGGAAGGGGTCATTTTGCTTCAATTTGGTCGACCCATGATTTTGGGCTTGGTTGCACCTCCCCATGATGCGGTTTTGGGTTGAGATGAATCGGTTAGGTCGGAATTTGGTCTTAAGTGGAGAAGTCTCCATCCAAGAATATTTAGATTAAATTTGGGTTAGAGGGGAATCATAAGTAAGGTTAATGGCTTTTAGGAAGTGCTTAAAGGACCTCCTCTTTTTTCCACGATGTGGTAAGGTCACATGTCGACAACTCTCCATGGCTTTCATGTGGCTTAAGAATGGCTTGCATGGCTCGCTTTGGCTTAGGGAAAAGTTTGGTCGATTTCATGAAAATGGGTTTTAGAAATTTTGGTAATTTGGTGTAAAATTTGGATGGTTTGTCATATGGCTTTGTTTAGAAAGATTTGATTGCTGATTTAGGACTTAGGAATGATTTTAATTAAGTGAGGATGAGATGAGATTGTAATGTGGGCTTTAGGATGGGCTTGGGCTTTTGAGTTTGGTTTGGAATGGGCTTTTGAATGTCCTTTAGAAGTGGGCTTTTAGATGAAAATTTTGCAAAGGGCCATGCCAAATAAATGTTGGGTTTAGTTTAAGGATGTGTCATGAGTGATTTGAGACAAGTTTGAAGTGATTTGGGTTTGATTTGGGTTGAATTTGGGTTTCTTTGGTAAATGGGCCAATGTAGGTCAAATTGGGCTAATTTGGGTCAATGTTGGGCTAGGGTTGAAATTGATGTAAAATTAATGTTGGGAAATGTTTATGGGAGTGTTTCAAAGAGGTTTTGGCTTTGGTTGGGTTTTGATTTTGAGGTTTGGGCTCTATTTGGGTTAGGTTTGGGTTTAGGTCGAGAATTGGGCTTTTTAGCTTTGGGTTGAATTTGAGTGGGGTTTGGGTCTAAAGTTTTGGGCAAATCATGTTAGTGTTTTGTTCATGGGGATGTCAAGGAAGGTTTAGAAAAGATTTGGGGTTAATTGGAGTTGAATTGGGTGAGTTTGGGTTAGGTTTGGGTCATAGGTCAAATTGGGCTTTAAGGCCAAAAGTGAAATTGGATTCAAATGTCAATCAAATTGGGCTTGTATTTGGTCTAGATTGGTGTTGGGGATGTTGAATTGAAGTTTAGAATTGAATTGGACCAAAATTTGGATCAATTGGGTAGGCTTGGTTTGACATTGGGTTTACTTTGGGTTAAAATGGGTCGAATTGGGGGTTTTGACAAAAGTGGGATAAATTGACAAAATTGGCCCATGGTGTAGTTGAACAAAATGAAATTGGGAATATTTGGGATTTTCTGGAATTTTCTGGGAATTTTCTGAATTTTTGGATTTTTGGGTCGAAAAGGGGTATTTTGGGTATTTGGAGGGTATTGGGAGGGTATTCTTGGAATTTTTTGGTATTTTTGGCTAGGAATGGTCAATTTGAGTGATGTGGAAGTGTTTAGGAATGGTTTTGAGGAATTTTGGGTAATTTGGAAATTTTTGAGAAATTTGGGTAGTTTTGAGGGCGTTTGGTAGGGTTGGTGGGTGTAGGGTCCGGGGGTCGAAAATTGAAAATTTGGAAAATTGAAGATTGGGTGGATGTAAGTGAAATGAAATCATTTTGGCTGAGCCATGAAGCCATATCAAGCTCATATGAGCCATGAAGGGACTCATTTGAGGCATTCGGTATGTTGTTCACTAACCTGCTTAGCGAGGGCTTAGGGGTTAAGGACCATCCATGTGAATCACCTACATGAGTCGGGAAGTCAAGTTGGGTATGGGTGTGTTTTTAGGAGGTGTGTGAAAGTGTAGTGCATGTGCAGAGTCGACCCTTCACCGAGACCAGGGCCGCCCGAGGCGGTCTAAGACGAAGAGTCTCATAGGAACTCATCCTTTAAACTTCCGCATTTGATTTCGACCCTCACAGGTGATTAGGGGTCTATAGTCGAGTTTGTGGAGTTTGCGGGGAGTTAAGAAGTGGTTTGAATTTCTAAAAGGTGGGTCCCAATTCTAGTCCTCTAAGATAGTCGAAGGAAAAGCTAGGTAGATCTAAATCTTAAGAGA
>JAKZJZ010001011.1:0-33107 GCA_022702705.1 Papilionanthe hookeriana x Papilionanthe teres | reverse complement strand
AGACCAATACTTTAAATATAAATTAAGAAATGAAATCAAGCTGAAGGAAATTTTTGACTAGGCATCTCCTCAAGCTTCTCCTCATAAATATTTTTCTTTCCTTTTCTTTTCTTTTTCTTCTTTATTTTTTTCTTTTAGGACTGTTTTTCAATCCTTCTTTTCTTTTCTTTCCTTTTTCTTTTTTTATGAGGATTACTATATCTGGATAGCCTTTAATGATTTTGAACTTCACTCTCCTCTTTCTAAAGTTCAAACATGAAACACCTCCTTACTTTATAATTAGGTATGAGCTTTATTATTCATCATAAAGTCACAATATCTTCTTAACACATAATACTTTAAGTCTCTTAACATTTAAAAAATACATGTTTCTTTACTTTAAATAGTTAACTATAATCAAATCCTTTCATACCATATATCTTACCCCTATAAAATTAACCTTTATTACTAAAAACTTTCATCCAATCCTTCCATAATATTCAACTGAAATAAAAAGTTTTAGTTATCTAAAGTGAGGTTGAACTTCTAAAAGTTATGCTAATAATTTGTGAAAATATAATAATTGAGAACAAATAAGAGTTAATATTTTTCTACCCTCCCACAAACTTAAAATTTTCAATAAATTTGAAACAGTAAAGAGTAAAAGAAACTAACCTTTTTGTGTCGGGATCTTGAAATCTTCAAAAGCCATTTGGTATTAGTCAAAATTTATAGCTAGGAGGTATGAAACAGTTAGTAACAGTGATATAAAATTTTTAAACATTTGCAGGGTAATGAGATATCAACTTTAAACATCTAAACATCTAACAAAACACCACAACTACTAAACAAACTATCACACCACTACACATTTCATTTAACAATTTAAACTTTTCATTACAACACTACAGTACATCAACAGGCTCACACATCACATAGAAAGTAAATAACTACTACATCACAAAAACACAACACATAAAAAGAAAAACGGAAATAGAAATAGACAAATTACCACTCTTCAACTCTAGCTTCATCAGTAGGGTCAGTAAGACCATGTCTATACGGTGTATGGCTGGGGTAAGTAGGGAATATCACACAAGTCTCCCCCCTCATGAACCTGACCTGGGCGTCATGATATGCAATATCATACTCAACTCTTCTTCTCATATAATTCTCATTTACATCACTTCTAGCCTCAAACAAATCCATCCTACCATGTAGTCTATCCATACTATCACTCTGTAATCTCAACTGCTCCATAATATTGAATAATGTATGGGGCTAAGACGTAAATGGAATGTCGTAGCTTATAGTAGGAATATCAGTACTCCTACTCTCATCTCGTGCTCCCACATAAGACTCATAAGTATGAATGATAATCTTGGTCATTGATCTCAGTGGTATAGCTACCTCTTCAGAACTGTTAAATTCTACTCCTTACTGTACACACAGGGCATGAATAAGGGCAGGATGTCCTAATCCTCCAGTAGTCTCTTCTTTAGTAATAAACTTAATGTTCTTGAAGACAATAGCTCCAATATCAATCTTCTTCATAGTCTGAATAAAATAATTCAAAATTGCTCTATCAATTGTAACTTTCCTAGTCAAGAAAATGGAGGAGGAAGATGAAAGCAAGGGAGAAATTCGTGGGTCCCTTGGTTAAAATCATGAAATATAAGGGTTTTGGCCTTTTTCTGTATTCGGGCACCGGGGGTGCTCTATTTATCCAATCAGCCAAAGTGTTTGTATTTGGGCACCGGCGGTGCCAGTGCAAAAAATTTTCTGGGCTTGAAAATTTTTTCGTAATTTCAATCGTTTCGTCCTCCACAATCTCATTAAATGCTTCATTAAGAATATATTTCATCACGCAAGCATTAACTAACGCAATTCTTACGCAAACAACACAAAACATCACTTCTATATATAAAATCCACATTACAACATAAACTCTAACATGTTCATCAAATTAAATTAACAACCTTTAGATTTTTAGTTTGCAAATAAGAAAATAATAAAATCTATGCACACACAGTGAAATTAAGTATAGTAAATCCAAATGCAAAATACAAAGCAAAGCAAAGAAAATACTAAACACACCAAGCAAAACAAAGAAAAGGAAAGCAAAGACACATCAAGCACAAGCAGAATCCAGTAGTCACTCCTCATCGGTCTCCGAACTATCTTCCTCTCTGATATCTCTAATAGATTGACGATGCACGAACAAATTGTAGAAGGGATGAAATGAGAATTCATCAGATGAATCCTCATCAATCACAACATTCTTCTTCAACAGATTAATCAGGCCCATTTCAATCCAACCAGTGTGATCAAATTGTTCCTTCATCCTCCAATCTATGTGATCAAATAAATCAAAAATATTATTAATGGGATTCAAAACATTTTGTACCTCTTTTTTCAACTAATTAATTTTCTTCAGTATCACTCTGGAACTTTCAGGAAAGTAAGGCAGAAAGGGTTGTGAATTTTGAGTTGGTTGATCAGCAAGCAGATCCATATCACCTTCCTCTCCTACTGTTTGGTAGTCATAAAGATTAGTTGGATCAATATGCCTCCAGGGAAGAAGAACCTTTTCCCAACTCTCATACAAAACTTGTGATTGACTCCACAGCAGCAATATGGTGGACAGGTGTCCAAGCCCATATTTTAGATCCATGAACTATCAATCCCAAAATAGATTTAACAAATATATTTCCAAGATCAATCGGTCTTCTAGTTTGAATACATAAATTTAAAATAGCACTTTCCTTGGTTACTTTACTAATCTTCAAAGTTGGAAATAACTTTGCCGAAATAAAATAATGCCACTGCTTTGACACCAGATTTAAAGATGTAGAAGGGAAACTAATATATCCATTGTCTCTTACTTCCTAATCTTCATTTTCATCCGTCAAAAAATGATAAACTTCATTCATATCATCTCTTGTCTTATAAAAATTGGAATAGTGGTAGATAGGTACATTCTCAATCATAAAGAGATCATTAATTCTAGTAGGAGTGAATTGCACAAACCTACCTCGCACATAGGCGAATTCCTGGTTGATCCCGTGAAGATTTGCATAGAATTCCTTCACGACCGGAATGACTATGGCAAGTGGTAGGTGTAACATAGCACTTCCCAACGCCTTCTTTTATTATCTCTTCAACTCTTGCGGTAGGATTATCCAAACCTTGATTAATAAAGCCTCTCTACTCGATAATACTCCTCTTCATCATCACCATGGTGAATAATCGCTCGCGCCTAGAGATCGATAAACTTTCGTCGGTTAAAAATGCTAGATCGAGGGTTCCATGGAGTAGAATCCATGGGATGCTAATTGAGGAAAGAAGTTTTCATTTTTCTAGTGGTTAGAGATTTAAAATTGAGTTTTGTGGGTTATAAGGAAGAAGATCCCGCTCAAAACCGACAAAAATTGAATTTTTAAACTCCAATAACCGTCACCAGTATTTGGGCTCCGACGCTCAAATCCTGAAGTTCAGCATATAGTATGTACTTGGGCACCGGTGGTGCCAGTAGTAAAAAATTTCACCGAACTTTGTTTGGTCTCGAAATATTCTAATATCTCAATTCGATTCAATATTTATCAAGTTTTAAAAGTATTTAGGAGCGATTATGATTCCAAAATAACTATCTAAAAGCACAACTACAACAAATAAGAAAACACACCACAAAGATACATACGGGTTGCCTCTCCATGAAGCGCTTGGTTTAACGTCGTCAGCCCGACAAACCATTCAGGCTAATTGAGATGACTTAAGCATTAAAACCTCTTTGAAGTCGAGTTGAAACCGCGTCAAAGTAAGACTTTAATCGAAGCCCATTAACTTGAAAATCTTTCCAGTATCAGGATCCTCAATATCAATGACTCCAAAAGAGTGAACTTTACAGCTATAAAAGGTCCCAACCATCTAAACTCGAGCTTTCCAGAAATAATTTCAATCTTGTGTTGTATAACAAAACTTTTTGTCCATGTTCAAGTTTCTTTTTCAATATCTTTCGATCATGCCATAATTTCATTCTCTCTTTGTAGATCCTGTCATTGTGATAAGATGCATTTCTAATTTCTTCTAATTAATTCAATTTCATAAATCTCTTCTCTCCAAAGATTTTTTATATTAAAATTCAACTATTTTATCGCCCAATATGCTTTATGCTCCTATTCAACCTAGTAAATGCGCAAGTCTTACCAAACACTAGTCCATAAGGAGACATTCCGATAGAGGGTCTTAGAAGCAAATTCTATAAGCCCATAATGCGATATCTAATCGAGCGAATCAATCTAATTTGTGATTATCTACGGCTTTCTCTAAAATTCTTTTAATTTCACGATTAGACACTTCGCTCAAACTACTAGTCCGTGGATGATAAGTAGTAGAGATTTTATGAATAATATTATGTTTCTAAATCAATCTCTTAATTCGATTATTCCCGAACGGGATCCACCATCCGTTATAATCACTCTCGGCATTCCATATCTCGCAAATATATTTTTCTTTAAAAAATTTGAAACACTCCAAGCAACACACCTAGGTAAAGCAATAGCTTCAATCCATTTCGAGACATAATCAACTGTAACCAGTATATATAAATTCCCAAATGAAGGAGTAAATGGTCCCATAAAATCTAATCCCCATACATCAAAAATTTCAACTTCTAAATTATAGTTTAGAGACATTGTTGACCTCATTTTTGATGAGGTCTTCCCTTCTTCTTTTTAGTGCTTAGGATCTAGCCTTAGGCTTTTCCTTTGACTATCTTAGAGGACTAGAATCGGGACCCGCCTTTTAGAAATTTAAACCACTTCTAAACTCCTCGCAAACTCCACAAACTCGACTATAGACCCCTAATCACCTGTGAGGGTCGAAATCAAATGCGGAAGTTTAAAGGATGAGTTCCTATAGGACTCTTTGGCCTTAGGACCGCCCTCGGTGGCCCGGTCTCAGTGAGGGGCCGACTTACACTACACCTACACACTACACTCCCACACACCTCCTAAAACTACACCCATACCCAACTCGACCTCCCGACTCATGTAGGTGATTCACATGGATGGTCCTTAACCCCTAAGCCCTCGCTAAGCAGGTTAGGAACAACATAGATGAATGCCTCAAATGAGTCCTTTCATGGCTCATATGCGTTCGAAATGGCTTCATGGCTCAACCAAAATGATTTCTTTCCACCTAGGTTCACCCAATCTTCAATTTCCCAAATTTTCAATTTTCGACCCCCGAGACCCTACACCTACTAAACCTACCCAAAACTCTTCGAAATTACCCAATTTTTTGCAAAATTTCCAAATTACCCAAAATTTTCCAAAATCAATCCCAAACATCTCCACATCACTCAAATTGATCATCCATACCCAAAAATACCAAAGATTCCAAAAATACCCCCAATACCCTCCAAATACCCAAAATACCCTTCTGCCTAAAAATCCAAAAAATTCAGAAAATTCCCAGAAAATTCCAGAAAATCCTAAATATTCCCAATTTCATTTTGTCCAACTACACCATGGGCCAATTTTGTCAATTTACCCTATTTTTGTCAAAACCCCCAAATCGACCCATTTTAACCCAAAGTGAACCCAATGTTAAACCAAACCTATCCAATTGACCCAAATTCTGGCCCAATTCAATTCTAAACTTCAATTCAACATTCCCAATACCAATTTAAACCAAATCCAAGTCCAATTTGATTGACATTTGGATCCAATTTCACTTTGGCCTTAAAGCCCAAATTTGGACCCATGACCCAAACTTAGCCCAAACTAACCCAATTCAACTCCAATTAACCCCAAATCTTTTCTAAACCTTCCTTAACATCCCCATAAACAAAACACTAACATGATTTGCCCAAGATTTTGACCCAAACCCCACTCAAATTCAACCCAAAATCAAAAAGCCCAATTTTCACCTAAACCCAAACCTAACCCAAATAGGCCCAAACCTCAAAATCAAAACCCAACCAAAGCCAAAACCTCTTTGAAACACTCCCATAAACATTTCTCAACATTTATTTTACATCAATTTTAACCCTAGCCCAACATTGGCCCAAGTTAGCCCAATTCGACCTACATCGGCCCATTTACCAAATAAACCCAAATTCAACCCAATTCAAACCCAAACCACCTTAAATCTATTTCAAATTATCCATGAAACATCCCTAAACCAAAACCAACAACTATTTGGCCCAAACTTCTACAAAAATTCCCATCCATGAACACATCCTTAAACTTAAAAGCCCACTTCCCTTAAACCTTCTTAAAAGCCCATCTTCATTAAATTTTAAAAGCCCAAATCATCCTAAAGCCCACATGACACTTCCCCTCATCATCCATTTGATCAAAATCACCCCTAAGTTTCAAAATCATCAATTAAACCATTCCAAATCAAGCCACATGTCAAATTACCCCCTAAATGTCAAAAATTTCTAAAACCCTTTTCATGAAACAAATCAACCTTTTCCCAAGCCAAATGAAGCCATGAACAAGCCATTCTCAAGCCACATGAAGCCATGAGGGCTTTGACTTGTCATTAGTCCATTTATGGCAAGAAGAGGGGGTTCTTTCTTAAACCTCCTTTAACCCTTTTTACCTTAATCATGTCACACACTAAACCATGTTTAGCCACCTCATCATGGATGGAGACTTCACCACTCCTTCTAAGCCGACCTAAATGATTCCCTCAGCTCAAAATCAGAGCTTGGAAGGGTGCACCAAGCCCAAAATGGTGGGTTGACCCAAACCAAGCCAAAGTGAGCCTTCTCCCATTCCATTTAAATCAAACTCCTTTACACATGTCAAACCTCATCGATCGCACAAGCCTCCAGCCCCGACCCACCCGAGCTCGAGGGTGACCCGACTCCGGCCGGCCGGCCACCCAGCCGCCGGAAAACACCATGCCCGAAACCTCGGGAGGAGCCAAATTTTGGAATTCCACCTCGTTGAGCCGCCTCACTCCAAATGGCCATCTGCACCGTTCTTCTCCTCACCGGAGCAATCGATCCCAACCATTAAACTCCCCCGAGAGCCTCCACCATGCCTATTTAAACCCCTCACCCTCTCGGCCAAAGGAGGTGCTAAACGAAACCTTAAGGAAACTCGCCAAAATCACTCCGCATCACTCTCCACACATGTGAGCACCCGATCCCCACCGAATTCCAGCCCCCGATTCCCTCTAGTCGAGCCCAATTTCGAGCTCAAACTTTAGCCCAAAACCAGACACTTCTTCACAGACGAGCCAACTCCCAAATCGATCGGTCCTACACCTTCACTCGACCAAGAGGAGAAGTTCCCCACCGAAAGCCCCATCTCTAAAGCCACCCAGCTTGTTCCAGCCTCCAAGCTTTGTGATCGGCCGTGGTCGAAGTCCAACCTAGACAAGTCACTGCACCGAGAGACTTCATCCGGAGCTTACTGAGATCCAATCGAAGGTGTAACAACTCTCGGATCGAAGCTTCACTTCTCCGAGCAAAGGTATGACTCCCTCTTCTTCCCGAGCTTCCAGCAGATTCTCATTTTAATTCGAGTCAATTTAAATGCATGTTTACCAGTATGGATGTGTTCGTCTCTTCAAGACGAATCCATAGAGCATAAGAACACGAAAATCCGTCGAGAATCGAGCGAGAAATTAGGTTAGAAGGCCGACGGCCACGGTGCACACCCGCCGTAGACGATGACCGGGAGCCGTCGGATCGCGCGTGTATCGAGCGGACGATTCGGATTGCGCCGACCGGGAATGTTACGCGAACCGCGGGGCCCGGACGGATGACTCGATGGCGGCGCCCAATCACAGCCGCGACACGTACCCCTTCGGAGCCGCCGATGTTTCACCGGCGCCGCGTGGATAAGTAGATAAATAGGTATTTAATGTATTTATTAAATATCGAAACTTTAAAAATCCATATCTTTGTGTAGAAAAATCACAAAAATAAAATAAAAATACCCTCGTCTGCTCAGTGAATGAGGAGAATAATGTGGAAAAGAAATCATTTAATTTCATCAAGTATTTTATTTTTTATAATTTATTTACTCTCTCGCATACATTTAATTCTCCATGCATGTATACAATTCACCATGGCATGAGACCATAGAGCTTAAGCCTCGAACTCGGGAACATTCCCCGAATTTTCCAAGGTCGAGGCCATCTCTCGTGAAAAGTTATTTATTTTTCAAATGCATGTTACTGTTTTGAGTATTTTAATTCCAAAATTAGCATGTTGTGAAATAAATTCTAGAAAAATTTGGTGATGTTCCTTATGACCGCAGAACTCTAGGAAAAATGGACTCGAGTTAATTCACTCGTAACAACTCTAATCGGCTTAAACACCCAAAATAGGTCTTTAATTAATTAGAGTTAACCAAGCATCAAATTGACTTGAAATCAATTCTCCACTGACCTTTAGGATCGAGGAATTCACCATAAAAATTCGAGGTCAATCGACTCGTTAGCCCCACTAATCGAGTTAATTAAGCCACTTAGCCATTTTAAACTTTAAAAATTCATAACTTTTAAAATACTTTTCAAAAATTCACCAAATTGGTTTTGGAGCCTCTCTGATATCAGGGGAATCTAAGAAAATTAAAATTTCAATTTTCTGAAAAAGTTGATTTTTAATAATATTTTAATATTTTTAATAATTAAAAAATAATAAAAATCACAAAAAAATAATAAAGTTCACCAAAATGTCACATTTTGAATTTTAATCACTTAGGAACAAATCCCACATTTTTCCTAGGTCTATTTAGTGAGATATTGAATTTTAAAGTTTTAAGGTAATTTTAAAATTAAAAAAAAATGTATTTTCTAGCATTTTCACTAAAATAATTATAATAAATCATAAAAAAATCAGAAAATTGCAAAATTTATTTCTCTGGTTTCCTTGATATCAGAGAGATTTTTGAAAAATATAAAATCCATTTTTCAACATTTATTTTATTTTTAAATTAATTAACACTCCAAAACTCAAAATAATTATAATAAAAATAATATAATTCAAAAAATCACCAAAATTGGTCCAAGTGCTTCTCTGGTCATTAGGAATGTCCCCTAATTTTCTTAAGGACAGGAACTTTCCTTTGGTCATGTTATCAAATTTTTCCTTGAAAATCTCTATTTTCACCAAAAATAATTATATAAATAAATTAAATACAGAAAAATCGCATTTTCTCCTCTCATGTCTTTATTGACATATGAGTGAAGTCACATAAAAATTTCAAATTCATTTGTGTTCAATTTAGTGAGTTATGAAATTATTAAGCTTAAGGGGTAAAATGGTAATTAAACTTTTAACCCTTAATTAAAACTTTAAGTTTAATAAAAAATCAACAAGTAAAATATTTGATCTTAATCTGGTTTGGATGATTGAAATTTAAATAATTAAAGGGTAGAAACCCATTAAATAATTTTAAAATGATTAAACTTTAATTAAATAATAGATTAAATTTGGAGGAATAATAAATTCGAATTATTAAAATAAGGATATTTATTAGGAAGAGATTTATTCTTTAATTTAAAAATCCCTAAATTAATCATCTCATTAATATTCAACTCTTAATTAAAATGATAATTCAAATTCAAAATATTAAAAGACGACTTAAAATCTCGAATTAAAATTATAAATTAAAATTAAATTAAATAATTAAATTAAATTAAACTAAATCTAAATTAAATTAAATTAAATTAAATTAAAATTAAATTAAATTAAATTAAATTTAATTAAATCAAAATTAAATTAAAAAATCGAAATCAAATCAAATTAAATTAATTCAACTATCAAAATCAAACTCGAATTAAATTAAATTAAATTAAATTAAATATAAAGCAACTTGAACAACTATTCCAAATTTAAACCCTTTAACTTAAATCAAATCATTTGGAATACTAATTTACCCTCGAAAGTTTTAGTATCATAACCTCCTAAACGAACATTAAATGAAATGTTACTTCACTTATACGATATTCAAATGTCCTAGTTCACCGAGCAAGTTAACAAAACTCGAATCCTCGGACGATTAATTCATTTATATAATTAAATCCATTTCGACTTAAAAAAATCCTAGAAATATTGAAAAGATGTTTAAGATTCTTCTTAAGCACTTCCTCAATATGATAGGACATTTATAAGAACAATTGAATTTAATTGTTCTTCGATGAAGAAAATCGTCCTCAAACAAAAACACAAAGAACCTAGAACGTCATAGAAATGACTAGCTATAGGATTAGGAATTTGCAGAAAACCATAACCCTTCCCTTAGCTTTACTCAGGAACTTGTTTAAATATGCTAATTGTGTTTTAAGTGCAGCTTGGGATGACGGGAAGACCTCCAGTACGCTTTTATTTTATTGCAATTTACTTTCTTGCAATTTACATTATTAGCAATTTACTTTATTACGAATGCACTTTACTTTTCTTGCATGATAAGACAACTGCTGCATGAAAACTCACACCTTTAGGATGAGTCCCTAAAACCGAAACCAAAACTAAGTTAAAAGTCATTGTAAGATAAAATTCACCGCCACAACATTTCAAAATATAAAACAACTCAAAATTTAATCACGAAACGTAACACAAAACTACAATTGCAACTAAATTAAAACGTCCTCGTTGGATGATCGGGAATACCTCCTGATGATGTAACCTACGTGTTGCTAACTGGATTTCCCACGTGCCTAAATGAAAGTGTGGAACTCATTCAATTGAGTTTAGCAAATTCATCCGGACTAAGTGAATCCGATAAAAATAATGATGCCGAAGGATGGAACCGCGGATCTTAACCTGTGTCGTTATAATCAACTTTAAGATTCGTTTTAATCAAAATACAAAACACTCGGAAATTAAGACTTCTCTAAACCAAAACACTTTTCTCATCTCCCGATTTATAATTTCTAAAACTAAACCTCTCGCAACAACAAGGAGCTTCGAGCATGGTGGCAAGCACGGTACCATCGTCATCAACAAAACTTGAACCTACTTCAAAGAAACTTTCTTAGAATTAAACAACAAAGCCATAGGACTTCGAGGTAGCTGCATCTAATGCAACATAAATCCTCAACCTCTTCGTTAGGCATTTGCATCGCAAATTAAGCCCTAACCGGTCTTAGGATTCCGAGGTAGTCGTCCGATACGACAATAAACCTCACATCTTCTAAAGCTATTTGTTTGATTTTATCATACAAATATAAGCCCTAATTAATTAAAATTGGCAAGATCGAAATACTAAATAAACATTAGGACTTTCCTAAATTCAAGCCAAACAATAGGATAGTCGGAAATTACCGAAGTTCACTTCGAATCAGTTGATTTCTCCTACCTTTCTTCCTTCGGATTCACAAAACAAAAATGTTCCAAATTCGATCTATTCCCTATTGAAATTCCAAAATTCAATCTTTCAAAACCTTAAACTTTGAAATTCTCGAGAGTAGAATTATCGAGTTATTATCGAGAGTTTTCTTAGGTGATTCCCGTCACTTAAGATGTAATTAACTATAGGGCTTGCCCTTATAGGGAATTTTAAAGAACCTGTGTAATATAAACCTCGTTTAATACTTTCATATTAAGCAGTGGAATTTGTCGGCTTATAAAATTGGTTCGCGTACCAAACGGATGTCATAGAAACTTCTAGTTTATTTGATCGAGCCCCACCGTCGTCGTTGTGTCCATCCTTAGGGATAGATACACGGCTCAGTGGTGCGGTGCTCATTTATATAAACTATTTGGGATGTGAGATCGGTTTAATCTCATATCTTAAAACTTTCAAATTTAAAATTATTTTCAAAGTCAAATACTACTTTCTAAATTATATATATATTTAAATAAAATTTAAAATTTAAATTCGCCGACAACTTCTGTTAGGCGACCCCTTTTAAAATACAATACAACTCTCAAAAATATGCCGACGTGACTTCGGCGACTCACTGAGGAAAATTCCTCTCTCCATTATAATCAGATAATTCTGCTTTCAAAAATCGGTAGTGCATCCATGTCCTTAATGGATCAAACTACCCTTCTTTCCGTTGGAATACTATGTTCATTTCTATCTCGAACGAGTATAGCCAACATTCTCTCGGATTTAGGAGCCACTCGTTTAGACACCCCTAAACAGAGAGGTTCCGAGATCCTTTTACCTCATTTCCGAGGGTGGGGTGGACCCCCGATCAGGTGTTAGTTTAGGAATGATCCTTCGAGTCGGAAAGTCTTGCTTAAGACTTTCTTTTCCTTCCGAATCAGATTCCTTACCTTCTCTACACCTTTGAACATTTCGTTCTAAATAAACAAACCCTCTAATAAGTGATTCTTTTAACAAATGATTCTTCTTATAAATACATGAACAAAGAATGAGTTCGGACTCTTTTTAATTCCTTTCTTTTGTCCTGAAGAAAAGAAGCATAACTCGGACCGACAACCGCAGTCTACCTCGCAGAAATGGAAGCCCCGAACCGATTTTCTCCTTCACCAACGGATCGGACTTCGGCCGTCTATAAGGATGAGCCGCCCGACAATGGGGTCATCCGATTTGGACGAGGATTCGAAAACACGAACGTCAAGGTCACCGACGTCTCCTCTTCAGCACCGACGAACAAGGTATCCGAAGCCGAGGAGCCACCGCTCGAGTTCAACCTTAGGTCGACCCAAGAGTTTCCTCTCCGCAAAGGGTCCCGACTAGGAGGAGTACTCGCCGTCCAGCAGGAGGACCTGCTCTTACTACCCCCACTGGTCTAGTTGTTTCCGCACCTACCCCGACTGCACGCCAAATCAAAGGGAAAGAAATCCGGAACTATGGTAAACACGTTGCCGTGGAGGGTACGGATCTTCTCCGTAAGACCTTCGTTTTCGAAATCGAGTCCAGTTCAAAGATTCCGTCGCCGACAAAGACCCAAAGAAGAAATAGAAATAGAAGGATCGCCGGGGAAGCCGTAGCCGCTGAGATCGCCTCCGGAGGAAATTCCGTAGTTGCCGTAATATACACCGCTACCGGTAATATACACCATCGCCCATTACATACCACTTTTGGGAGGAAGCAGGGTTCCATCCCTCTCCGCCGCAGAGGATGAAGAGAATGTTCGCAAGATTGCTGCCACATTACCACGGCCCGCATACTACTAACGATAACCGCAAGAAAAGAACTAGAACTACGCCGTTTGCTCGATCGCAAACTTTGGTAGAAAAGCTAACAGAAGAAGGAAAACCGCCCCGTGTCGGAAATTCTACGAAGGATAGGACCGGTGCGCGCTCAAATCCCGTCTTGGGCCCCGAATAGAGCCCGCCATTATGATAGAAAAGCCAAGCAAGAGAATGAAGGCTAGCCCGCCCGTCGTAGTATCGGGATTACAGTTAGGGAGGATACCACCTTCCAAAGATTCGGCGACGCAGACCATCCGGTCCTAGACCTTCGCCGCTAGAAGGATGGTGCGGCGTCCCACTACGAGGCGGCTGAGATCGAACAAGCGACTCGAGAGAGAAAGTCTCGCCAGAGAGGCCGGAATCGAAGAAAGTGCTACTCGCGATGAAGGGGATTCGTGAAAAAGGACCCGACAACCATCGCATGACAACCACAAAGATACACGAAAGCTCCACTAGAAGATGCCATGGAAAAGTCGAGAACCGACATCCGAACGGCTGACAAAAGAAAGAGAAGAAAAGTTCGGAGATGAGATCGAATCATCGGAATTCATGGACAATGAATATGCAGAAATCAACATGGTTGAGACACGAGCTTCATCGACTTTCTCAAGGTGCTCCCGCACTTGCAGAAGAGAGAGGAGCCGGAATCGATGAAGAGACAGCTTCGGGAAAAGGACGACACGATCGCTCAAATGGCGAAGAGGATGGAAGAGATGGCCGCAGCTCGGCCACTCTCCGGAGTCGAAGTACAACCACATGGAGAGACACCCCGTGTCATTCACATCGTAGACGGAGGAAAGGAGATTACATCCGTCGATGGGGATGACCAGTCGAAAAAGGATACATCGACAAAGTATGATCCCCGAAAAGGATATCAAGAACTTGGTAGAACGACGAAGTGCGAGAAGCCTTAGCACAATCGAAGAACGGGACATCCATTCGGACGGGTAGACCTTACCGAGAAGAATTCGACGCCGTCCAATACCCGAAAGGCTTCGTACCACCTCTCGTTTAAGACCTTCGACGGAACCGGGAACCCCCGACAGCATGTTGCACACTTTCGTGCCGAGTTGTTGCAATGCCGGCGGGAGCGATGCGCTACTCTTCCGACGAGTTCGTTAGCGATCGTCGAGAATCGCCTTCGGCCGGTATGCATGAGTGCCAACGGTTCACGCGAAGACATTCTCGCAGCTAGAGAGTCTCTTCATTAAGCGATTTGTCGGAGCTCGGCACCACATCACTATAGGTGATTTAGTGGTAGAGAAACAAAGGCCGAATGAAACTCTAAGTGGATTACATACTTCGATGGAGGAATTTAAGCATGAAGTGTGAACCACAACTCACAAGAACAACATGCGTCGGCATCTTGCTTAAAAGCATTCACGGCCGATAGCACTTCTCCTCGAGGGATTCACTATTAAGACTTTTGAGAAGTTGTTAAGCAAGGCCGGAAGCTTGCAAGAAGAGGCGAAGCAATTAAGTTTTGCCGACAAGACGGACGACGAAGCCGGTGAAGACCTTCGAGAAGAAATCCGGGATCGTTGCAGCGGTTGACAAAGGCAAACAACCGATGCAAATACCACCGTAACGACCGCGAAGAACCACAACAAAATTACCAAGAACCCCGGTCCACTGCTATCGGCCGTCTCCGCAGTATGAACAACCGTCTCGCCCGCAACGTACATCGAGGGAGCTTCGAGCAGAGAATATCCGTTCAAAAATGAAGCGGCATCGAAGATGTTCCGCAGCTTAATGAAAACTCCAGATTTCCAGTGCCGAGCCTAAAAGACCGCAGGAAGTCAACAAGAAAGGTGATCCCAACTTTTGCCCCTACCATCTGGATGCTTGGGCACAAGATGAAGACCGCATTACCTTCAAAAGTTGGCTCAACGACAACCTTCGGAAAGGAAATATAACAATCCCGAAGGAGTACATGAAGGAACCCTGTAAAGGAGGTTCCGTCAATGTTATCTCAACCGATCCCGTCATTCCGATAGACCCATATGCAACCAACGATGGATGGACTACCGCTCGGACAAGGTCTTCGAAGAAGATTTTAGATAACATCCGAACCGCTTCGGTGCGAGCTTCGATTCGAGTTCGAGACCCGTTAAGCCGATCTTATCACTTGCGATAGAAGAACCACCTCGACAGGAGACAATCGAAGAGAAGAAGAAAATCGACGAAGAAGAGGGGACCGAGATTCCTAAGGCTAGACTAGGGGCCGCTTATCCTAGGATAGTTGTTTCCGATTCGGGGAGAAATCCCTCGAACCTCCGATTTTGTATGATTATCTCGCTCACTTCGATGGGATCATATAATGATAAGGGTGATGGCGTTGGCTACGTTTTGATCAGTTTCTAACGATTACGTAACTAGCGACAATCCGGGCGTCGATTTCGATACCAACAACAATTCTCAAATCATACAAGATCTCGACGATCAAAATGACGAAGAAGGCATCCATCAAGGAGGCTACGAGAGTTCAACAAGTAACAGATCTATCTGTGAGTTTCGAGGAGCTCCGGTTACGATAGAGTTAGAACCTTCAGATTTGGAAGATAATCCGGAGAGCCGGTCATTCCGATTCGGGAGGAGACACCGACAAACTCAACACTAGATTCGAAGAAATTACGAAGTCGACTTAAGAAGTGGAAGAGTTCTACCTCCGAGAATGGGTTCAAAAGACAAAGGAAAGCGGTGGTTGTTCAAGAAGAACCAACCCCGGCAGAAGAAATACCCATTCGAGAAGAAGCCGAGACGCATGAGAATAAAGTGGACTACAACGTGCTAGCTCCATCTTAGGAAACTACCGACCAAACCGAGCATTTACGATGCTCTCATCTTATCAAAGGAGATGAGGGAAGCTCCGATCAAGGCCTTACTTCGATCCGAGAATTTGCTTAAGACAAATGGCCGGAGATTCCTTAGATGAGGTTCGCTCGTTAAAGGAACAACGAGGTGTTACCTTCACGAACAATGACTTACTACTTGGGACGCTGGATCACAACCGACCGTTGTACATTTCGATTCATAATCGGGAAGTTTACGCTCTCCGGAGTATTGGTGGATCCAGGAGCATCAATCAATATAATGAGTCTTCGAACACTAAGCATACTTGGAAATTGATGCTCGTGAGCTCGAGGCCGACAAAATGTTATTAAGAGGATTCAACCGTAAAGGAGAAAGAGCCCTCGGGTCAATAACGCTATTAATGAAAACCGGTGACTTAGCAAAGACAACCGCGAAATTTCATATAATCGATTCGAAACGTCGTTCAACGCTCTACTTGGGCCGACCATGGATACATGAAAACGAGATGGTACCATCATCTCCGCATCGGTGCATCAAATATTACGATGGAGGGAACGGTGCATCAAAGGCGACTTACAACCATTCTCCGTACATGAGATTGGGATCCATGAAGATGCAGCTTATTATGCACCGCCAAAGAAAACAATCTTCTCCGGAGATACCGTAACAAATAAAGCAAAGAAAGTTCGAGACAACGAAGAACTCTGAAGTTCTAGTCCAACAGCCACTCACCACTCCCTTCCGGCGAGATGGTGAAGGTTTCTCCACAACTCGCATCCGAGGTCGAGGCCGGGGACGAGGCCGCGGTAGAGACGTTAGACACCGGACGAAGAAAACCAACCATCAATGTTGATTGGGATGATAGCTCGAAGAAGAAAAAGAAATCAAGCAAGAAGCAAGCAACAATAAGTCGAAAGAAGCCGCAATACAAGATCTCCCTCGAAGATGAAAAGAACGAAGAATGCAAATCAATGTACGAGAAGATTAACCACTACGTACATACTATGACCCTAACTCCGATCCATTCTAATAAGATCGAGGGTATGGAGGTCAAAGAGGTACGTAGTGACGGTGCAAAGCCGATCAAATTCTACCGCGGTGCTTCTTCCTCCAAAACTAAAAATAATGTACAATTCGAAGATGTCACTTCATCGAATTAATGGAATTACCTTTCGAGTAGTACTCTCCCGTGTTCAAAATTTAATTCAACGTGGTTTCTTACCTCGACAATGGACGAGAGGCCAATCACAACATTTTGAAAAGTTATGGAATAACTCCGGTCGTCCTCCCAATTCAAAGTATGGACTCGGATTCGGCACAGCAGGGTCGACTGACGATACCGAATTTTGCTTGGTTGTCACTTGCAAGTCCAATGAAAACTGCATGGAAACTACGGACGAACTCGAAGATTTACAAATCGGAGACGCTCCACTGAATTCGAAGAAGAAATTAAATCCACAATAGATGAGTTAATGGAAGTTAACTTAGGTACTAGCGAAGAGCTCAGACCTACCTTTGTTAGCTCCTTACTCAACAAAGAAGACTCCAAAGAAATAATCAAGTTATTAATGGAATTTAAAGACTGTTTTGCTTGGAGCTACGATGAAATGCCAAGATTAGCTCCAGAGGTTGCAGTCCATAAGCTAGGAGTGGATCCTACTTCGCTCCACGACAAGGTCCCGAAGAATGCGTCTAGAAATCGAACAACAAGTCATAGCCGAAGTTAAAAAGCTAATAGACGCTAAATTTGTCCGTGAAGAACAATACCCGACTTGGCTAGCCAATGTGGTGCCGATCGAAAGAAGAATGGTCGGATCGAATTTGTGTGGACTTCGCAGATTTAAACAAGGCATGTCCAAAAGATGAATTCCCTCTACCGATTCCAGAACTCGATGATCGATATCGCTTCGACACATGAAATATTCTCATTCATGGATGGATCTTCGTGATACAACCGGATAAAAATGGCTCCAGAAGATGAAAAGCTTACGAGCATTCGAACGCCGATCGGAGTATTTTGCTACACAAGGTGATGCCATTCGGACTCGAAGAACGCAGGAGCAACTTACCAAAGAGCAATGACAAGAATTTTTGATGATCTCATCCACAATCAAGTCGAGTGCTACGTGGACGATGTCGTCATCAAAAGCAAAGTAAAGGAAAACCACTCGTATGATTCGAGAATTGTTTTCGAACGATTAAGACAATTTAACCTTAAGATGAATCCCTTAAAATGCGCCTTTGGCGTCACCTCCGGAAATTCTTAGGATTCGTTGTCCGACATCGTGGAATTGAAATCGACCCGAGAAGATTAAAGCCATCTTAGAAATGCCGCCTCCCAAAACCTTAAAACAACTACGATCTTTTCAAGGGAAGTCGGCATATCTTCGACGCTTTATCTCAAACCCGTCGGTAGGTGTCGACCTTTCTCGGCACTGAGTTAAAAAGGACGCCAAATTTATTCGGGAAGAGAAATGCCGAGAGGCCTTCGAAGACATTAAACAATATTTAATGACATCTCCTGTCTTAGCAGCCCTGGCCTCAGTGTAGACCGTCGATACTTTACACCGCGGCTTTAGATGACTCTCTCTGAGCCTCGTTAGCCTGTGTCAATGATGAGGGTAAAGAAAATGCTCTTTACTACTTAAGCCGTCGTTTACTTCCGACGGAAGTAAGGTATCCCGCAATCGAAAAGCATTGTTTGGCCCCGATCTTCGCCGCTCAAAAGCTCGGGCACTACATGCTTTCTCATAAGGTCAACTCGATTTCGAAGTTTAATCCATTGCAATACTTGATGACTCGTCCAACACTTTCCGGCGAGACTTGCCGCGATGGTCAATGATATTATTGCAATTCGATATAACTTTCGCGCTCTCGCGTGCCGTAAAGGGACAAGTCTTAGCGGACTTCCGCGAAGACACCCTTTGCCGCCGAATCTCCTCTCAATGACGATCCGCCGGATGAACAAATAATGAACTTAGAAGACCTCGACGATCGACGTTGGGAATTATATTTCGACGAGAGCATCTTCAAGACACAAAGACGAAGAATCGCAAGTGATAGTGCCCTGTAAGGCGGAGAATCGGGCTAATCTTTATAACACCGGAGCGGGGGATGTTAAGATACTCCTACCACTCGACGTAACCGTGTACAAACAACGAAGCGTAATACGAAGCCCTCATAACGGGATTGGAATTAACCATTTAAATGGGGATAACGTACATCAACATCTACGGGGATTCACAATTAATCATTCAACGGATCGCGGACAAGTACGGAATTCTAAAGCCAAGACTCGAACAATACTTCCAAGTATGCCATACAATTGTTGGAACAGATTCCAAATGTGACAATCTACAAAATTCCTAGAAAAGAGAATGCTTTAAGCAGATGCTTTAGCCCGTCTCGCAAAAGAATTTTCCCGTTTGCAAGATGAATCGACTGGAAGTGTCGGCTCACTGACGTTAGGTCCTATCACAACTTGACATAGACACGATACACAAATCGAAAAGAAAAAGAATCGACTAGAAGCAGTGATGTGAAAACACAGAAGATCGGCGACAGCCATTGATGGACTACTCCGCAAACAGGAAAGCTACCGGACGATAGGTCGCTGGCCCATCGGATCAAGAAAAGAACTCGTCCTACGCATTAATAAACAACACATTATACGAAGGTCTTTTGATCAAATGTGGCTAAGGTGTCTAAGCGGGTCCGAGGCCCGTGAAATTGTTAAAGAGGTACATTCGGGACTCCGTGGCGCTCACCGCCGGGTCCAAAGATGAAAATGAAAATTAAAAGACTAGGGTACTACCGGCCCTCGATGATGACCGACCGCATGAAAATCGCCAAGAGCCGTCACCAATGCCAAGTGCACGGAGTGGTTCTACACCAACCTCCAAATGTGCCGCACCCGACAATTGCGTCGTGGCCATTCGAATGTTGGGGCACGTATATAGTGGGTCCAATAGAACCACCATCTTCGAGAGGACATCGTTTCATTCTTGCGGCTACGATTACTTTTCCAAGTGCGAAGGCAGCTCCACTTAGAGAAGTGAAAGCACACCACGTGCTACGGCTTTTCAAGAACCAAGTTGTCTACCGTTTCGGAGTGCCGCGCAGGATCATCTCGTATAATGGGTCGCATTCGAAGCACACAAATCAACAATTTTGTCGGGAGACACGGAATCGACCGGCGATACTCGACAATTTACTACCCAAGAGCAAACGGTCTCGCCGAGGCTTTTAATAAAACTCTCGTTCAAATCTTAAAGAAAACCTCGGACGATAATAAGAGAAATTGGCACGAGAAGTTGTTAGAAGCCTTATGGGCCTACCGGACAACCTTCGAACTCCTACTCAAGCTACACCTTACGCTCTCAGTGTATGGGTCCGAGGCGATGTTACCTTTAGAGGTTCGGCCTTCCTTCACTCGTAATTGCGAGCTTACAAACAAGATCACGACAGAAGAAAACGCCGTACTACGACTCGAAGAATTAGAAAGCTTGGAAGGGAAAAGACTTGCAGCAGCAACGTAATTTAGAACTATACCAAGCTAAAATGGTTCAAGCCCATGACAATCGGTCCGCCCGAGAACTTTCAAAGTTGGTGACTTAGTTCTCGTTCTCAAGAGACCTATTCTCGCACACCGCAAGATAGGAGGAAAATTCGAACCCACTCGGGAAGGACCGTTTCGTGGTCGAAGCAAGATACTCGTGAGGTTCCTACCAGCTAGTGAATTGTCAGGGAGAACGACATATGCTTCCGATCAACGGACGATACTTGAAAAAATATTACGCTACCTGATGTTTCGAAGGAATGAATTCTTCATCCCTAAGAAACACGGGTGAAGTAATTACTTATGATTGGGTCCGAACCAAAAAAAAAAACAAAAAAAAAAAAAATAAAATGTGCTAATAAAATCATGATAATTAAGTTTTCCTTGTTTTCTTTTTCAAATCAAAATCTCTTCCCTCATCTTATCCTACTTCATTCCTGTTAAATTTCAAAATATAAGAATAATAAAAAATGTATCTTTAATAAACATTTTCTTAATGTTCTTGTTCTTAAGTACAACCCCGATCCTTTTCCTTGTCTTTTCGCAGGGAAATGTCGAACGGGCGGTTGGTCTTGAACTTTAAGAATGGCGTAAGCCTCGCACTCGATGAAAAGAGGGTGAAAGATGGAGCGATAATCGAGATCGACTCGCATTTAGCACCAGCGAGGCCTACAAGACGAGGAAAGTGACTCGGGTCCCGCTAACCGAGAAGAACCGCCTGGACGGACAGGTGATGAAAGTGGGTGGCCCAAGCCACCAATCCAACAACAAGAAAAGAAAAGCAAACACCGAAGAAGACAAGAAAATGAAGTCCGTAGTCGCTACGGCGGAGGGCGTGCTTGTCGGCCGCCGCGCCCGCAGAGATTCAAGAAGTTCGGAGGGCTACTCTCACAGCCCACGCAACGAAGGAATAAGAATCGCCGTATCCGTAAGATGTTAACAAAACTAGCCGCGGACCAAGACAACGAGACAATCGTCGATGCCAAGACATACACTTCAAGGACACCGGCTCACCAGGAACTCGAAGAAAGGAGGCCACCTCCTAGAATAATAGAAAGAACCAGTGGAAATCTCCCGTAAGATCGAAGAAAGAAGGCTACCACGCCACCGGATAGAACCACCAGGCAGTGCATGACCTTGTTGCTGAAGCAACCCCGGGGATGTCCCGACGTGCATCATCCCCGAGGAGCCAAGGTATGCGGGGGAACGTGAAGGGATCGAACCATATATCCCACAATATGTCACAAGGCCTCGCCATCCGCATCATTCCGAATACGAGTCGGAGAGAATGCGAATGTTGAAAAGAAAACTTTCGAATACTTCGAGAGAATTAAAGGAAGAAGAATCAACATACTGAAGGCCTCGAGCTACACACCGACGTATTCTCGCAGTATGAACAACAGACAAATCGTGGATTGTATCCGGGATCCGAAGAGAATGGGCCGAACAGGCCGCCCGAGGGAAAACACATACTCGGAACCCCGGAGATGGATGCCGTGGAAAGGAAGAATCACAATACAATGCGGATGCTCGCTACTAACTTTGCTCGAAGACAGAAGGGAAACCTACCGGGATACTCCGTCATGGCAAGTGGATCCGATGCCATTAGTTATCAAGAGAATGGTAAAAAGATCGATAACATAGAGGGTACCGCGCGGATTGCATACCCAATAGCCGCATTATCAACATCTACAAACGAGGTGACCGCATACCCCCACATATCGATCACCACGACTTCGTCGACCTCTCGCACGGTCTCTTTCTTGAATGAGTGTAACATCATGTTCGGATCCGACCTCCGGATAAGCGAGCCCGGGTGAGTTCCGAGGGCCGATAAAGATACCTTTACCGGTGGGTTCCGTCATGATACCGCAAGGTAACGGAGCGATATATCGCAAAGCATTGCATACCAGGAGTGCCAGGTGGAGCGAATCTCGGCTACTTTCGGTGAGAATGGACGACGAGTAAAATACCTTACCATTTCCAACTGCACCCGTAGCCGGAGAACCTCCGGCCTTACGAGTCGCGAGTTACATGGGAAATATCACACCTCCAACGTACATCCAGCCGGCATCCTTGCCAAGGATGGCTTGGAAGGTGATGTTATCGACCATGTACCTCACTATTCGTACATGGATTTTCGACGGATGATTCTTTTGATGGATCAACAAAGATCATACACAGTCCGCTTTCGAGTCTACATGGATTGTATGAGATATATTCCGCATCGAGTCGTATGATGTATTTTCAACATGATTGGAATAAAAGTGACCATGTCACGTTTTCGCCTTCACCTCTTTTGTGCAAATTGATTAGGAAACGCCATTAAAGTTAAATGAACTTCGAACAAAGAACGAAAAAGAAATAAAACAAAAAAAAGAGAATAAAAGAAAACTTTCTAAAAAAAAATCGAAAAATGACAAACACCAAGTTCACATGAACATTAAATAAACAATAAAATAAAATTTAAATCATTAAAAGATAAACGAAATCAACACAAATCTCAAATTCCATCCTTCCAAACTTCAAATCAAATTTCATCTTTACAAATTCCAAATCAAATCCTCAATCAAATTCCAAATCCACTCTCGATCAAATTTCAAATTTGATCTTCCCAAATCTCAAATCAAATTCTCAATCAAATTTCAAATCCAATCTCGATCAAGTTTCAAACTTGATTTTCCAAATTTCAAATCAAATCTTAAATCAAATTTCAATCGAGTTCAAACTCATCCTTCCAAATTTCCAAATTTCCGAATTCAATCTTTCCAGGCTTCAAGTCTCAATCAAAATCAAACTCTTTTGGGTCGAGGATTTTACATCCAAGACTGCACTGCTTTAGGATTCTTTTCCTATTGCACTGAAATACATCAAAATCAAACTCTTTTGGGTCGAGGATTTTACATCCAAGATCGCACCGCTTTAGGATTCTTTTCCTATCGCACCGAAATACATCAAAATCAAACTCTTTTGGGTCGAGGATTTTACATCCAAGACCGCACCGCTTTAGATTCTTTTCCTATTGCACCGAAGTACATCAAAATTCAAACTTTTGGGTCGAGGATTTTACATCCAAGATCGCATCGCTTTAGGATCATTTTCCTATTGCACTCGAAATACATCAAATTCAAATTCAAACTTTTGGGTCGAGGATTTTACATCCAAGATCGCACTCGTTTTAGGATTCTTTTCCTATCAGACCTGAAATACATCAAATTCAAACTTTTGGGTCGAGGATTTTACTTCCAAGACTCGCACTGCTTTAGGATCCTTTTCCTATCGCACCTGAAATACATCAAATTCAAATCAAACTTTTGGGTCGAGGATTTTACATCCAAGACCGCATCGCTTTAGGATTCCTTCCCTATTGCACTCGAAATACATCAAATCAAACTTTTTGGTCGAGGATTTTACATCCAAGATCGCACCGCTTTAGGATCCTTTTCCTATCGTACCGAAATACATCAAATTCAAATCAAACTTTTGGGTCGAGGATTTTACATCCAAGACCGCATCGCTTTAGGATCCTTTTCCTATTGCATCGAAATACATCAAATTCAAATCAAACTTTTGGGTCGAGGATTTTACATCTAAGATCGCACCGCTTTAGGATTCTTTCCCTATCAGACCGAAGTACATCAAAATTCAAACCTTTGGGTCAAGGATTTTACATCCAAGATCGCATTGCTTTAGGATCATTTCCCTATCGCAATGAAATACATCAAAATCAAACTCTTGAGGTTAAGGATTTTTACATCCAACACCACATTGCTTCCGAGATCTCTTCTCATTGCAACGATTCAATCTAATCAATTCAATTTTCTTTCGAGGTTAAAGATGTTATATCTAAAACCTCAAAATTCCAATTCTCATTTCAAATCCAAATTTCCACAAATTAATTTTGACAAACTTCAATCTAAATTGAAACTCCAAACTAAAATTTAAACTCACACATCAAAACGTAAACTAAAACAAAATAAAATATAAATCGAAATTCCCCCAGATCATGTGATTTGGGATTCACCTCCTTTTCCTTTCTCCAGCGAGAGTTCAAGAATCTCCGGTTCCAGAGATATACTTGACACTCCCCGTCGAAACTCTTCTACTTCGTCCTAAGTTCGTCACTTGGACATCCGTGTTGGTTTTGTTGATCGCTTGGTCAACACCAATACGCGCGGTGTGCTCGATCGGCTCACCACACCTATCGGGGTCCATTTGTTGACCTCATTTTTGATGAGGTCTTCCCTTCTTCTTTTAGTGCTTAGGATCTAGCCTCAGGCTTTTCCTTCGACTATCTTAGAGGACTAGAATTGGGACCCGCCTTTTAGAAATTTAAACCACTTCTAAACTCCCCGCAAACTCCACAAACTCGACTATAGACCCCTAATCACCTAGAGGGTTGAAATCAAATGTGGAAGTTTAAAGGATGAGTTCCTATGGGACTCTTTGGCCTTAGGACCGCCCACAGGTGGCCCGGTCCAGTGAGGGGCCGACTTACACTACACCTACACACTACACTCCCACACACCTCCTAAAACTACACCCATACCCAACTCGACCTCCTCGACTCATGTAGGTGATTCACATGGATGGTCCTTAACCCCTAAGCTCTGGCAAGAGGTTAGGAACAACATAGATGAATGCCTCAAATGAGTCCTTTCATGGCTCATATGGGCTTGAAATGGCTTCATGGCTCAACCAAAATGATTTCTTTCCACCTAGGTTCACCCAATCTTCAATTTCCCAAATTTTCAATTTTGACCCCCGAGACCCTACACCTACTAAACCTACCCAAAACTCTTGAAATTACCCAATTTTTTGCAAAATTTCCAAATTACCCAAAATTTTTCAAAATCAATCCCAAACATCTCCACATCACTCAAATTGATCATCCATACCCAAAAATACCAAAGATTCCAAAAATACCCCCCAATACCCTCCAAATACCCAAAATACCCTTCTCGGCCTAAAAATCCAAAAATTCAGAAAATTCCTAGAAAATTCCAGAAAATCCTAAATATTCTCAATTTCATTTTGTCCAACTACACCATGGGCCAATTTTGTCAATTTACCCTATTTTTGTCAAAACCCCCAAATCGACCCATTTTAACCCAAAGTGAACCCAATGTTAAACCAAACCTATCCAATTGACCCAAATTCTGGCCCAATTCAATTCTAAACTTCAATTCAACATTCCCAATACCAATTTAAACCAAATCCAAGTCCAATTTGATTGACATTTGGATCCAATTTCACTTTGGGCCTTAAAGCCCAAATTTGGACCCATGACCCAAACTTAGCCCAAACTAACCCAATTCAACTCCAATTAACCCCAAATCTTTTCTAAACCTTCCTTAACATCCCCATAAACAAAACACTAACATGATTTGCCCAAGATTTCGACCCAAACCCCACTCAAATTCAACCCAAAATCAAAAAGCCCAATTTCGACCTAAACCCAAACCTAACCCAAATAGGCCCAAACCTCAAAATCAAAACCCAACCAAAGCCAAAACCTCTTTGAAACACTCCCATAAACATTTCTCAACATTTATTTTACATCAATTTCAACCCTAGCCCAACATTGGCCCATGTTAGCCCAATTTGACCTACATTGGCCCATTTACCAAATAAACCCAAATTCAACCCAATTCAAACCCAAACCACCTTAAATCTATTTCAAATTATCCATGAAACATCCCTAAACCAAAACCAACAACTATTTGGCCCAAACTTCTACAAAAATTCCCATCCATGAACACATCCTTAAACTTAAAAGCCCACTTCCCTTAAACCTTCTTAAAAGCCCATCTTCATTAAATTTTAAAAGCCCAAATCATCCTAAAGCCCACATGACACTTCCCCTCATCATCCATTTGATCAAAATCACCCCTAAGTTTCAAAATCATCAATTAAACCATTCCAAATCAAGCCACATGTCAAATTACCCCTAAATGTCAAAAATTTCTAAAACCCTTTTCATGAAACAAATCAACCTTTTCCCAAGCCAAATGAAGCCATGAACAAGCCATTCTCAAGCCACATGAAGCCATGAGGGCTTTGACTTGTCATTAGTCCATTTATGGCAAGAAGAGGGGGTTCTTTCTTAAACCTCCTTTAACCCTTTTTTACCTTAATCATGTCACACACTAAACCATGTTTAGCCACCTCATCATGGATGGAGACTTCACCACTCCTTCTAAGCCGACCTAAATGATTCCCTCAGCTCAAAATCAGAGCTTGGAAGGGTGCACCAAGCCCAAAATGGTGGGTTGACCCAAACCAAGCCAAAGTGAGCCTTCTCCCATTCCATTTAAATCAAACTCCTTTACACATGTCAAACCTCGATTGATCGCACAAGCCTCCAACCCCGACCCACTCCGAGCTTCGAGGGTGACCCGACCTCGGCCGCCGGCCACCCGCCGCCGGAAAACACCATGCCCGAAACCTCGGGAGGAGCCAAATTTTGGAATTCCACCTCGCTCGAGCCGCCTCACTCCAAATGGCCATTGCAGCTGTTCTTCTCCTCACCGAAGCAGCTCGATCCCAACCATTAAACTCCCCGGAGAGCCTCCGACCATGCCTATTTAAACCCCTCACCCTCTCGGCCAAAGGAGGTGCAAAACGAAACCTTAAGGAAACTCGCCAAAATCACTCCGCATCACTCTCCACACATAGAGCACCCGATCCCCACCGAATTCCAGCCCAATTCCCTCTAGCCGAGCCCGATTTCGAGCTCAAACTTTAGCCTCAAAACCAGGACACTTCTTCACAGTGAGCCAATTCCCAAATTGATTGGTCCTACACCTTCACCGGACCAAGAGGAGAAGTTCCCCACCGAAAGCCCCATCTCTGAGCCACCCGATTGTTCCGACCTCCAAGCTTTGTGATCGGCCGTGGTCGAAGTCCAACCTAGACAAGTCACCAGACCAGGAGACTTCATCCTGGAGCTTACTAGGATCCAATCGAAGGTGTAACAACTCTCAGATCGAAGCTTCACTTCTCTGAGCAAAGGTATGGACTCCCTCTTCTTCCCGAGCTTCCGGAGATTCTCATTTTAATTTGAGTCAATTTAAATGCATGTTTACCGTATGGATGTGTTCGTCTCTTCAAGACGAATCCATAGAGCATAAGAACACGAAAATCCGTCGAGAATCGAGCGAGAAATTAGGGTTAGAAGGTTGACGGTCACGGGTGCACACCGGCCGTAGACGATGACCGGGAGCCGTTGGATCGCGCGTGTATCGAGCGGACGATTCGGATTGCGCCGGACCGTGGAATGTTACGTGAACCGCGGGGCCCGGGACGGATGACTCGGATGGCGGCGCCCAATCGCGGCGCGACACGTATCCCTTCGGAGTCGCCGATGTTTCGCCGGCGCCGCGTGGATAAGTAGATAAATAGGGTATTTAATGTATTTATTAAATATCGAAACGTTAAAAATCCATATCTTTGTGTAGAAAAATCACAAAAATAAAATAAAAATACCCTCTTGCTCAGATGAACGAGAGGAGAATAATGTGGAAAAGAAATCATTTAATTTCATCAAGTATTTTATTTTTTATAATTTATTTACTCTCTGCATACATTTAATTCTCCATGCATGTATACAATTCACCATGGCATGAGACCATAGGGCTTTTGAAGCCTCCGAACTTGGGAACATTCCCCGAATTTTCCAAGGTCGAGGCCATCTCTGTGAAAAGTTATTTATTTTTCAAATGCATGTTACTCGTTTTGAGTATTTTAATTCCAAAAATTAGCATGTTGTGAAATAAATTCTAGAAAAATTTGGTGATGTTCCTTATGACCAGAGAACTCTACAGGAAAAATGGGACTTGAGTTAATTCACTCGTAACAACTCTAATTGGCTTAAACACCCAAAATAGGTCTTTAATTAATTAGAGTTAACCAAGCATCAAATTGACTTGAAATCAATTCTCCACTGACCTTTAGGATCAGAGGAATTCACCATAAAAATTTGAGGTCAATTGGACTTGGTTAGCCCCACTAATTGGGTTAATTAAGCCACTTAGCCATTTTAAACTTTAAAAATTCATAACTTTTAAAATACTTTTCAAAAATTCACCAAATTGGTTTTGGAGCCTCTCTGATATCAGGGGAATCTAAGAAAATTAAAATTTCAATTTTATGAAAAAGTTGATTTTTAATAATATTTTAATATTTTTAATAATTAAAAAATAATAAAAATCACAAAAATAATAAAGTTCACCAAAATGTCACATTTTGAATTTTAATCACTTAGGAACAAATCCCACATTTTTCCTAGGTCTATTTAGTGAGATATTGAATTTTAAAGTTTTAAGGTAATTTTTAAAATTAAAAAAAATGTATTTTCTAGCATTTTCACTAAAATAATTATAATAAATCATAAAAAAATCAGAAAATTGCAAAATTTATTTCTCTGGTTTCCTTGATATCAGAGAGATTTTTGAAAAATATAAAATCCATTTTTCAACATTTATTTTATTTTTAAATTAATTAACACTCTAAAACTCAAAATAATTATAATAAAAATAATATAATTCAAAAAATCACCAAAATTGGTCCAAGTGCTTCTCTGGTCATTAGGAATGTCCCCTAATTTTCTTAAGGACAGGAACTTTTCTTTGGTCATGTTGTCAAATTTTCCTTGAAAATCTCTATTTTCACCAAAAATAATTATATAAATAAATTAAATACAGAAAAATCGCATTTTCTCCTCTCATGTCTTTATTGACATATGAGTGAAGTCACATAAAAATTTCAAATTCATTTGTGTTCAATTTAGTGAGTTATGAAATTATTAAGCTTAAGGGGTAAAATGGTAATTAAACTTTTAACCCTTAATTAAAACTTTAGGTTTAATAAAAAATCAACAAGTAAAATATTTGATCTTAATCTGGTTTGGATGATTGAAATTTAAATAATTAAAGGGTAGAAACCCATTAAATAATTTTAAAATGATTAAACTTTAATTAAATAATAGATTAAATTTGGAGGAATAATAAATTGGAATTATTAAAATAAGGGATATTTATTAGGAAGAGATTTATTCTTTAATTTAAAAATCCCTAAATTAATCATCTCATTAATATTCAACTCTTAATTAAAATGATAATTCAAATTCAAAATATTAAAAGACTTAAAATCTCAATTAAAATTATAAATTAAAATTAAATTAAATAATTAAATTAAATTAAACTAAACTAAATTAAATTAAATTAAATTAAATTAAATTAAATTAAATTAAATTAAATTAAATTTAATTAAATCAAATTAAATTAAAATCAAATCAAATCAAATTAAATTAATTCAACATCAAATCAAACTCAATTAAATTAAATTAAATTAAATTAAATATAAAAGCAATCTTGAACACTATTCCAAATTTAAACCCTTTAACTTAAATCAAATCATTTGGAATACCAATTTACCCTCGAAAGTTTTAGTTATCATAACCCCTAAACGGAACATTAAATGAAATGTTACTTCACTTATACGATATTCAAATGTCCTAATTCAACGAGCAAGTTAACAAAACTTGAATTCTCGGACGATTAATTCATTTATATAATTAAATCCATTTGGACTTAAAAAAATCCTAGAAATATTGAAAAGATGTTTAAGATTCTTCTTAAGCACTTCCTCAATATGATAGGACATTTATAAGAACAATTGAATTTAATTGTTCTTTGATGAAGAAAATCGTCCTTAAACCAAAAACACAAAGAACTCCAGTACGTCATAGGAAATGACTAGCTATATGGATTAGAATTTGGTAGAAAACCATAACCCTTCCCTTAGCTTTACCTAGGAACTTGTTTAAATATGCTAATTGTGTTTTAAGTGCAGCTTGGGATGACGGGAAGACCTTCCAGTACGCTTTTATTTTATTGCAATTTACTTTCTTGCAATTTACATTATCAGCAATTTACTTTATTGCAAATGCACTTTACTTTTCTTGCATGATAAGACAACTTGTTGCATGAAAACTCACACCTTTAGGATAGCTCACTAAAACTGAAACCAAAACTAAGTTAAAAGTCATCGCGAGATAAAATTCACCGCCACAACATTTCAAAATATAAAACAACTCAAAATTTAATCACAAACGGAACACAAAACTACAATTGCAACTAAATTAAAACGTCTCGTTGGATGATCGGGAATACCTCGGATGATGTAACCTACGTGTTGCTAACGGGATTTCCACGTGTCTAAATGAAAGTGTGGAACTCATTCAGTTGAGTTTAGCAAATTCATCCGGACTAAGTGAATCCGATAAAAATAATGATGCCGGAAGGATGGAACCGTGGGATCTTTAACCGGTGTCGTTATAATCAACTTTAAGATTTGTTTTAATCGAAATACAAAACACTTGGAAATTAAGACTTCTCTAAACCAAAACACTTTTCTCATCTCCCGATTTATAATTTCTAAAACTAAACCTCCGTAACAACAAGGAGCTTGGAGCATGGTGGGCGACGACGGCCATCGTCATCAACAAAACTTGAACCTACTTCAGCAAAACTTTCTTAGAATTAAACAACAAAGCCATAGGACTCCGAGGTAGTTGCACTTAATGCAACATAAATCCTCAACCTCTTTGTTAGTGCATTTGCATTGCAAATTAAGCCCTAACCGGTCTTAGGATTCCGAGGTAGTCGTCCGATACGACAATAAACCCTCACATCTTCTAGTGCTATTTGTTTGATTTTATCATACAAATATAAGCCCTAATTAATTAAAATTGGCAAGATTGAAATACTAAATAAACATTAGGACTTTCCCGAATTCAAGCCAAACAATAGGATAGTCGGAAATTACCGAAGTTCACTTCGAATCGATGATTCCTCCTACCTTTCTTCCTTCGGATTCACAAAACAAAAATGTTCCAAATTTGATCTATTCCCTATTGAAATTCCAAAATTCAATCTTTGAAAACCTTAAACTTTGAAATTCTTGAGAGCAGAATTATTGGTTATTATCGAGAGTTTTCTTAGGTGATTCCCGTCACTTAAGATGTAATTAACTATAGTGGCTTGCCCTTATAGGGAATTTTAAAGAACCTGGTAATATAAACCCCGTTTAATACTTTCATATTAAGCAGGGAATTTGTCGGCTTATAAAATTGGTTCGCGGACCAAACGGATGTCACAAAACTTCTAGTTTATTTGATCGAGCCCCACCCTCGACGGTGTGTCTATCCTTAGGGATAGATACACGGCTTGTGGTGCGGTGCTCATTTATATAAACTATTTGGGATGTGAGATCGGTTTAATCTCATATCTTAAAACTTTCAAATTTAAAATTATTTTCAAAGTCAAATACTACTTTCTAAATTATATATATATTTAAATCAAATTTAAAATTTAAATTCGCCGACAACTTCTGTTAGGCGACCCCCTTTTAAAATACAATACAACCTAAAAATATGCCGACAGACATTTCATTTCTTCTAGAGATATTACCTACTCTCTGACATCTATCACATGAGTTAATATATTTGTATACAACCTTAAAAAGAATAGGCCAATAAAATCTAGATTGTAAAATCTTAAAAGCAGTTTTATCATCATTGAAATGACCTCCAAATTCAGAATCATGACATCTTTGAATAATTAAATTTGTTTCTTCCTGTGGCACACATCTCCTAATAATCAGAACCTTACACTGTTTATATAGATAGAGCTCATCCCAAAATAAAATCAGGCATCATATTTAAACTTCTTTTGTTGTTGTCTTGTTAAATCTGGTGGTATAATATCACTCACAATATAATTCACAATATCAGCATACCAAGACAAATTCTTCCCATAATAGTATAAAGTTGTTCATCAGGGAAAGTTTCTATAACTTCCTTCTCAAATTTAGATAATTTATCATACTCTAATCTCGACAAAATGATCAGTTATTTGGTTATTAGATCCCTTCCGATTAACTATCGTAAAATCAAATTCTTACAGAAAAAGTATCCATCTAATCAATCTAGGTTTGACATCCTTCTTTTGCATTAAATATTTGATAGTTGAATGGTCTGTATGCACAATACTTTTAGCTCCAATTAAATAAGGTCTAAACTTTTCAAAAGCAAATACTATAGCTAATAACTCTCTTTCAGTAGTGGTATACTTAATTTGAGCTTCATTAAGAGTTTTACTAGCATAGTAAATGATTTTGAAAACTTTATCATGCCTCTGCCCCAATGCTACTCCGATCACATAATCACTAGCATCACACATAAGTTCAAATGATTTCTCCCAATTAAATGAAAAAATAATATGTACAGTGATTAATTTCTTTTTCAATAATTCAAAAGTACACAAAAATTCATCATAAAAATCAAATTTTCTATCGTTTTCTAGAAATCGGCACAAAGGTTTGGTAATTTTAGAAAAATCTTTAATATATCGCCTGCAAAATCCAGCGTGTCCTAAGAAACTCATCACCTCTCTCACGGTAGTGGGTGGTGGCAATCTCTCAATCACTCGAATTTTAGCAGGGTCGACCTCCAAACCAAATTCAGAAAATTTAGGCCCAAGCGCAATTCCTCCTGCAACCATAAATTGACATTTCTCCCAATTCAGAACTAAATTTATTTTCTTGCAAAGT
>JAKZJZ010001010.1:0-33137 GCA_022702705.1 Papilionanthe hookeriana x Papilionanthe teres | reverse complement strand
TCGATCCGTGTCAATGGAATCAACCGCTTCCATCCCAGACAAGGGAGAGAATAGAACGGATTGGATTTCAGATTTGGAAGGTTGAGTTTGAACTTGATTGAGATTTGGTTTGAAATTTGGAAAGATCGAATTTGAATTTCATTGAGATTTGATTTGAAATTTGGAAAGATCGAATTTAAATTTGATTGAGATTTGATTTGAAATTTAGAAAGATTGAATTTGAAATTTGATTGAGATTGGATTTGAAATTTGAAAAGATTGAATTTGAATTTAATTGAGATTGGATTTGAAATCTGGAAAGATTGAATTTGAATTTGATTGAGATTTGATTTGGAATCTGTGTTCATTTTGTCTGTCCTTTAACGATTCAAATTTGCTTTATCGTTCATTTAATGTTCATGTGAATTTGGTGTTTATCATTTTTAGATTTTTAAGGAAAGTTTTCTCTTATTCTTTTTTTTTTGTTCTTTGTTCGAAGGTCATTTAACTTTAATGGCGTTTCCCAGTCAATTTGCACAAAAGAGGTGAAGGCCAAAAATGTGACATGGTCACTTTCATTCGAATCATGTCGAAGATACATCATATAACTCGATCTGGAATACATCTCATACAATCCATGTAGACTCAAAACAGACTATGTATGATCTTTGTCGATCCATCCAAAAAAAGGTATCTGTTAGAAATCCATGTACGAATAGTGAGGTACATGGTCAATAACATCACCTTCCAAGCCATCCTTGGCAAGGATGCCGTATGGATGTACGTTGGAGGTGTGATACTTTCCATGTAACTCACGGCTCGTAAGGCTGGAGGCTCTCTAGCTCCGGGTCCGGTCGGAAGTGGTAAGGTGTCTTCCTCGTCGTCCATCCTTCCGAAAGTAGCCGAGATCCGCTTCATCGGTACTCCTGGTATGCAATGTTTAGCGACATCTCGCTCCGTTGCCCTTCGGTATCATGACGGAACCTACCGGTAACGGTATCTTCACCGGCCCTCGGAACTCACATGGGCCTCGTTATCCGGAGGTCGGATCCGAACATGATGTTACACTTGTTCAGGAAAGAGACTGTGCAGAAAGGTCTGACAAAGTAGTGGTGATCTATGTGCGGGGGTATGCAGTCACCCTGCTTGTAAATGTTAATAATGCAGCTATTGGGTATGCAATCTGCCGACAGTACCCTCCATGTTATCAATCTCTTTACCATTCTTTTGATGACCAATGACATCGGATCCACCTGGCCATGACGGAGTATTCCCGGTGGGTTTCCCTTCCTGTCTTCTGCGAAGTTGTAGCAGCATCCACATTGTATTGTAATTCTTCCTTTCCATGGCATCCATCTCCGGGGTTCTGAGTAGGTGTTTTCTCTTAGGCGGCCCGCTCGGCCCATTCTTTTCAAATCCCGGATGCAATCCACGATTTGTTGTTGTTCATATTCGAGAATATGTCCGTATGTAGCTCGAGGCCTTCTAGTATATTGATCCTTCGCCTCCGATTCTCTCGAAGTATTCAAAAGTTTTCTTTTCGACATTCTCGCATTCTTTCCAGCTCGTACTCCGGAATAATTTGCAAATGGCGGGGCCACAGTGACATATTGTGGGATATACGGCTCAATCCCTTCACGTTCTCCCGCATACCTCGGCTCCTCGGGGATGATGTCCGTCGGGACATCCTCCGGGGTTGTCCGCAACAAGGTTATGCATTACGGTGGTTCTATCCGGTGGTGTGGTAGCCTTCTTTCTTCGATCTTCGTGAGATTTCCCCGGTCCCTTACGTTATCCTAGGAGCTGGCCTCCTTTCTTCGGTACCCGGTGAGCCGGCGTCCTTGAAGTGTATGTACTTGGCGAGTAGCAATGACCTCGTCGCGCGGTCCGCTGCTAGTTTGGTTAACATCTTACGGATACGGCGATTCTTATTTCATCGTTACGTTGCTGTGAGAGTAGCTCTTCGAACTTCCCGAATCTCTGTGGGCGCGGCGCTGACAAGCCTGCCCTCTGCTGTAGCAACTATAGACTTGATTTTCTTGTCTTCTTCAGTGTTTGTTTTTCTTTTCTTGCTGCTGGATTGGTGGCTTGGGCCACCCACTTTCATCACTGTCTGCCCGGGCAGTTCCTCTCGGTCAACTGGGATCCAGTCACTTTCCTCGTACTGTAGGCCTGCTGGTGCGAAGTCCGAGTCAATCTCGATTATCGCTCCATCTTTCACCCTCTTCTCATCGAGTGCAAGGCTTACGCCATTTCTAAAGTTCAGGACCAACCGCCCGTTCGACATTTCCCTGCGAAAAGACAAGGAAAAGGATCAGGGGCTGTACTAAGAACAAGAACATTAAGAAAATGTTTATTAAAGACACATTTTTTTATTACTTTTTGTATTTTTAAATTTAACAGGAATGAAGTGGGATAAGATCAGGAAAGGGATTTTGATATGGAAGAGAAAACAAGGAAAACTTTATTATCATGATTTTATTTATTTTAGCACATTTTTTTATTATTTTTGGGTTCGGACCCAGTCATAAGTAATTACTTCGCTCGTGCTTCTATGGATGAAGAATTCATTCCTTCAAAACATCAGGTAGCGTAATACTTTTTCAAGTATCGTCCGTTGATCGGAAGCATATGTCGTTCTCCCTGGCAATTCACTAGCGCGGTAGGAACCTCCCGAGTATACTCGCTTCAACCACAAACGGTCCTTCCCAAGTGGGTTCAAATTTTCCTCCTATCTTGCGGTGTGCAAGGATAGGTCTTTTGAGAACTAGAACTAAGTCACCAACTTTGAAGGTTCTTGGGCGGACTCGGCTTGTCATGGGCTTGAATCATCTTAGCTTGGTATAATTCTAAATTCTGCTCGCGCTGCAAGTCTTTTCCCTTCCGGGCTTTCTAATTCTTCTAGTCGTAATTTGACATTCTCTTTCGTCGTGATTTTGTTTGCAACTACAATTCCGAGTGAAGGAAGCTGGACCTCTAAGGGTAACACTCGCCTCGGACCCATACACCGGAGCGTAAGGTGTAGCTTGAGTAGGAGTTCGAAGGTTGTCCGGTAGGCTCATAAGGCTTCTAATAACTTCTCGTGCCAATTTCTCTTATTATCGTCCAAAGTTTTCTTTAAGATTTGAACGAGAGTTTTATTAAAAGCCTCGACCGAGCCGTTTGCTCTTGGGTAGTAAATTGTTGAATATCGCCGGTCGATTCCGTGTCTCCCGACAAAATTATTGATTTGTGTGCTTCGAATGCCGACCCATTATCCGAGATGATCTCGCGCGGCACTCCGAAACGGTAGACAACTTGGTTCTTGAAAAGCGTAGCACGTGGTGTGCTTTCACTTCTCTAAGTGGAACCGCCTCGCCCACTTGGAAAAGTAATCCGTAGCCGCAAGAATAAAGCGATGTCCTTTTGAAGATGGTGGTTCTATTGGACCCACTATATCTGTGCCCCAACATTCAAATGGCCACGATGCAATTTTCGGATGTAACACATTTGGAGGTTGGTGTAGAACCACTCCGTGCACTTGGCATTGGTGACAGCTCTTGGCGATTTTCATGCGATCGGTCATCATTGAGGGCCGGTAGTACCCTAGTCTTTTAATTTTCATTTTCATCTTCGGACCCGACTGGTGAGCGCCACAGAGTCCTGAATGCACCTCTTTAACGATTTCACGGGCCTCGGACCCGCTTAGGCATCTTAGCCACATTTGATCAAGAGACCTTCTGTACAATGTGTTGTTTATCAATGCGTAGGACAAAGTTCTTTTCTTGATCTGATGGGCTAGCGACCTATCATCTGGTAGCTTTCCTGTTTGCAGGTAGTCTATTAATGGCTGTCGCCAATCCTCTGTGTTTTCTGTCACTGTTGAAACTGATTCTTCTTCTTTTTCTGATTTGTGTATTAAGTCTATGTCAGGCTGTGACAGGACCTGACATCCGTGAACTGACACTTCCACTGATTCATCCTGCAAACAGGCAAATTATTTTGCGAGGCTAGCTAACGCATCTGCTAAAGCATTTTCTTTTACGGGAATTTTGTAGATTGTCACATTCGAATTTGTTCCAACAATTGTATGGCATACTTGGAAGTATTGCTCGAGTCTTGGCTTTAAAATTTCGTATTGTCCGACGATCCGTTGAATGATTAACTCGCGAATCCCCGTAGATGTTGATGTACGTTATCCCCATTTGAATAGTTAATTCCAGTCCTGTTATGAGGGCTTCGTATTCTGCTTCGTTGTTTGTACATGGTTCTGTCAAGTGGTAGGAGTATCTTAACATCCCCCGCTTCGGTGTTATAAAGATTAATCCGATCCCTGCCTTACCGGGCACTATCACTTGCGATTCTTCGTCTTTGTGTGCTGAAGATGCTCCGTTGAAATATAATTCCCAACGTCGATCATCAGGGTCTTCTAGGCTCATTATTTGTTCATCTGACAGATCGTCATTGAGAGGAGATTCTACCGGTAAAGTGTGTGCTGCGAGGAAATCTGCTAGGACTTGTCCCTTTACGGCACGAAGAGGCACGAAAGTTATATCGAATTGCAATAATATCATCGACCATCTGGCAAGTCTGCCGGAAAGCGTTGGACGAGTCATCAAGTATTGCAATGGATTAAATTTCGAGATCGAGTTGACCTTATGAGAAAGCATGTAGTGCCTGAGCTTTTGAGCGGCGAAGATCAGGGCCAAGCAATGCTTTTCAATTGCAGGATACCTTATTTCCGTCGGAAGTAAATGACGGCTTAAGTAGTAAAGAGCATTTTCTTTACCCTCATCATTGACCTGGACTAACAGGGCTCCGAAAGAGTCGTCTAGAACCGCGGTATAAAGTATCAGCTGTCTACCTAAGACTGGGGTTGCTAAGACAGGAGGTGTCATTAAATATTGTTTAATGTCCTCGAAGGCTCTCTGGCATTTCTCTTCCCAAATAAATTTGGCGTCCTTTTTAACTAGTGCCGAGAAAGGATGACACCTACCTGACAAGTTCGAGATAAAGCGTCGAAGATATGCTAACTTCCCTTGAAAGGATCGTAGTTGTTTTAAGGTTTTGGGAGGCGGCATTTCTAAGATAGCTTTAATCTTTTCCGGGTCGATTTCAATTCCACGATGTCGGACAACGAATCCTAAGAATTTCCCGGAGGTGACGCCAAAGGCACATTTTAAGGGATTCATCTTAAGGTTAAATTGTCTTAATCGTTCGAAAACAATTCTCAAATCATACAGGTAGTTTTCCTTTACTTTGCTTTTGATGACCACATCGTCCACGTAGTGTTCGACTTGATTGTGGATGAGATCATCAAAAATTCTTGTCATTGCTCTCTGGTATGTTGCTCATGCGTTCTTTAGTCCGAATGGCATCACCGTGTAGCAATATACTCCGATCGGCGTTCTGAATGCTGTAAGCTTTTCATCTTCTGGAGCCATTTTTATCTGGTTGTATCCTGAAGATCCATCCATGAATGAGAATATTTCATGCGTTGAAGCAATGTCGATCATTAATTTTGGGATCGGTAGAGAAAATTCATCTTTTGGGCATGCCTTGTTTAAATCTCTGAAGTCCACACAAATTCTTATCTGACCATTCTTCTTTCTGACTGGCACCACATTGGCTAACCAAGTCGGGTATTGTTCTTCGCAGACAAATTTAGCGTCTATTAGCTTTTTAACTTCAGTTATGACTTGTTGTTCAATTTCTAGACGCATTCTTCTAGGACCTTGCCTGACTGGGACAGAAGTAGGATCCACTCCTAGCTTATGGATCGCGACCTCCGGAGCTAATCCCGGCATCTCATCGTAGTTCCAAGCAAAACGAGTCTTTAAATTCCATTAATAACTTGATTATTTCTTCGGAGTCTTCTTTATTGAGTAAGGAGCTAACAAAGGTAGGTCTAGGCTCTTCGTTAGTACCTAAGTTAACTTCCGTTAACTCATCTATTGTAGATTTAATCTCTTCTTCAAATTCGGTGGAGCATCTCCAATTTGTAAATCTTCGAGTTCTTCCGTAGTTTCCATGCGGTTTTCATTAGACTCGCAAGTGACAACCAAGCAAAATTCGGTATCGTCAATCGATCCTACTGTGCCAAATCCGAGACCATGCTTTGAATTGGGTGAACGACCGGAGTTATTCCATAATTTTTCAAAATGATGTGATTGACCTTTTGTCCATTGTCGAGGTAAGAAACCACGCTGAATTAAATTTTGAACACAGGGAGAGTACCACTCAAAAGGTAATTCCATTAATTCGATGAAGTGACATCTTCAAGTGTACATTATTTTCAGTTTTGGAGGAAGTAGCACCACGGTAGAATTTGATTGGCTTTGCACCGTCGCTACGTACCTCTTTGACCACCATACCCTCGATCTTATTAGAATGGATCGGGGTCAGGGTCATAGTATGTACATAGTGGTTAATCTTCTCGTACATCGATTTGTATTCTTCGTTCTTCTCATCTTCGAGAGAGATCTTGAATTGCGGCTTCTTCCGACTTATTTTCGCTGCTTCTTGTTTGATTTCCTTTTCTTCTTCAAAACTGTCTTCCCAATCAACATTGATGGCTAGTTTCCTCTGTCCAACTGTCCTAACGTCTCTACCACGGCCTCGTCCCCGGCCTTGACCTCGGATGCGAGTTGTGGAGAAACCTTCACCATCTCGCCGTAAGGGAGTGGTGAGTGACAGTTGGACTAGAACTTCAGGTTCTTCGTTGTCCCAAACTTTCTTTTCTTCATTCTTTATGGTATTGTCGGCATATTTTTAGGTCGTGTTTTATTTTGAAGAGGGGTCGCCTAACAGAAATCTGTCGGCGAATTTTTAATTTAATTAAAATAAATAATTTGAAAAGTAGTATTTGATTTTGAAAATAATTTTAAATTTGAAGGTTTTAAGATATGAGATTAAACCGACCTCACATCCCAAATAGTTTATATAAACGAGCACCGCACCATGAACCGTGTATCTATCCCTAAGGATAGACACACCGCTTGATGGTGGGGCTTGATTAAATAAACTAGAAGATTAGTGACATCCGTTTGGTCTGCGAACCAATTTTATAAGCCGACAGAGTTTCCCGCTTAATATGAAAACATTAAACAGGGTTTATATTACCTGGGTTCTTTAAAATTCCCTATAAGGGCAAGCCCCTATAGTTAATTACATCTTAAGTGACGGGAATCACCTAAGAAAACTCTCAATAATAACCAATAATTCTGCTCTCAAGAATTTCAAAGTTTAAGGTTTTCAAAGATTGAATTTTGGAATTTCAATAGGGAATGGATCAAATTTTGGAACATTTTGTTTTGTGAATCCAAAGGAAGAGAGGTAGGAGAAATTACCGATTCGAAGTGAACTTCGGTAATTTCCCGACTATCCTATTGTTTGGCTTGAATTTAGGAAAGTCCTAATGTTTATTTGATATTTCAATCTTGCCAATTTTAATTAATTAGGGCTTATATTTGTATGATGAAATCAAACAAATAGCTCTAGAAGATGTGAGGGTTTATTGTCGTATCGGACGACTACCTCGGAATCTTAAGACCGGTTAGGGCTTACTTTGCATAAAGTGATTATGCAAGTGCCTAACGAAGAGTTGAGGATTTATGTTGCACTAGGCGAAGCTACCTCGAAGTCCTATGGCTTTGTTGTTTAATTCTAAGAAGGTTTTGCTGAAGTAGGTTCAGGTTTTGTTGATGACGATGGCCGTGCTGCCCACCATGCTCCAAGCTCCTTGTTGTTGCAGAGGTTTAGTTTTAGAAATCATAAATCAGGGGATGAGAAAAGTGTTTTGGTTTAGAGAAGTCCTAATTTTCAAGTGTTTTGTATTTTGATTAAAACAAATCTTAAAGTTGATTATAACGACACTGGTTAAGATCCCACGGTTCCATCCTTCCGGCATCATTATTTTTATCGGATTCACTTAGTCCGGATGAATTTGCTAAACTCAACTGAATGAGTTCCACACTTTCATTTAGACCGTGGGAAATCCCGTTAGCAACACGTAGGTTACATCATCCGAGGTATTCCCGATCATCCAACAGGACGTTTTAATTTAGTTGTAATTGTAGTTTTGTGTTCTGTTTGTGATTAAATTTTGAGTTGTTTTTATATTTTGAAATGTTGTGGCGGTGAATTTTATCTTGCAATGACTTTTAACTTAATTTGGTTTCGGTTTTAGGGACTATCCTAAAGGTGTGGGTTTTCATGCAACGAGTTGTTTATCATGCAAGAAAAGTAAAGTGCATCCGCAATAAAGTAAATTGCGGGGAAGTAAATTGCAAGAAAGTAAATCGCAATAAAATAAAAGCGTACTGGAGGGTCTTCCCGTCATCCCAAGCTGCACTTAAAACATAATTAGAATATTTAAGCAAGTTCCTAGGTAAAAGCTAAGGGAAAGGTTATGGTTTTCTACCAAATTCCTAATCCCATGGCTAGTCATTTCCTATGACATCTAGGTTCTTTGTGTTTTTGCTTGAGGACGATTTTCTTCATCAAAGAACAATTAAGTCCAATTGTTCTTATAAATATCCTATCATATTGAGGAAGTGTTTAAGAGGAATCTTAAACATCTTTTCAATATTTCTAGGATTGTTTTAAGTCCAAATGAATTTAATTATACAAATGAATTAATCGTCCAAGAATTTCAAGTTTTATTGTTATCTTACTCGGTGAACTAGGATATTTGAATATCCTATAAGTGAAGTAACATTTCATTTAATGTTACGTTTAGGAGTTATGATAACTAAAACTTTCGAGGGTAAATTAGTATTCAAATGATTTGATTTAAGTTAAAGGGTTTAAATTTGGAATAATGTTCAAGTTGTTTTATATTTAATTTAATTTAATTTAATTGAGTTTGATTTAATTTAACATAGTTCAATTTAATTTGATTTGGTATTTAATTAATTTGATTTGATTTAATTTAATTTAATTATTTAAGTTAATTTAATTTAATTTAATTGTTTAATTTAATTTAATTATTTAATTTAATTTAATTTAATTTAATTATTTAATTTAATTTAATTTAATTATTAAATTTTAATTTAATTTAATTTAATTTGTCTTAATTTAATTTAATTATTAAATTTAATTTAATTTTAATTTAATTTATCTTTAATTTACTTTATTTTTTTTAATTTTAATTGAAATTTCAAAAGAGTTTAATAATTTAATTAAGTCTTTTAATATTTTGAATTTGAATTATCATTTTAATTAAAAGTTGAACATTAATGAGATGATTAATTTAGGGATTTTTAAATTAAAGAATAAATCTCTTCCTAATAAATATCCCTTATTTTAATAATTCCAATTTTATTATTCTTCCAAATTTAATCTATTATTCAATTAAAGTTTAATCATTTTAAAATTATTTAATGGGTTTCTACCCTTTAATTATTTAAATTTCAATCATCCAAATCAGATTAAGATCAAATATTTTACTTGTTGATTTTTTTTGTTAAACCTAAAGTTTTAATTAAGGGTTAAAAGTTTAATTACCATTTTACCCCTTAAGCTTAATAATTTCATAACTCACTAAATTGAACTTAAATGAATTTGAAATTTTTATGTGACTTCACTCATATGTCAATAAAGACATGAGAGGAGAAAATGTGATTTTTTTGTATTTAATTTATTTATATAATTATTTTTGGTGGAAAATGGAGATTTTCGAGGAAAATTTGATAACATGACCAAGGGAAAGTTTCTGTCCTTAAGAAAATTAGGGGACATTCCTAATGACCAGAGAAGCACTTGGACCAATTTTGGTGATTTTTTGAATTATATTATTTTTATTATAATTATTTTAAGTTTTGGAGTGTTAATTAATTTAAAAATAAAATAAATGTTAAAAAATGGATTTTATATTTTTCAAAAATCTCTCTGATATCAAGGAAACTAGAAAAACAAATTTTGCAATTTTCTGATTTTTCTATGATTTATTATAATTATTTTAGTGAAAATGCTAGAAAATACATTTTTTTTTTTAATTTTAAAATTTCCCTAGGGTTTTAAAATTCAATATCTCACTAAATAGACCTAGGAAAAATGTGGGATTTGTTCCTAAGTGATTAGAATTCAAAATGTGACATTTTGGTGAATTTTATTATTTTTGTGATTTTTATTATTTTTTAATTATTAAAAATATTAAAATATTATTAAAAATCAACTTTTTTAGAAAATTGAAATTTTAATTTTCTTGGGTTCCCCTGATATCAGAGAGGCTCCAAAACCAATTTGGTGAATTTTTGAAAAGTATTTTAAAAGTTATGAATTTTTAAAGTTTAAAATGGCTAAGTGACTTAATCAACCCGATTAGTGGGGCTAACCAAGTCCAATTGACCTCGAATTTTTATGGTGGATTCCTCTGATCCTAAAGGTCAGTGGAGAATTGATTTCAAGTCAATTTGATGTTTGGTTAACTCTAATTAATTAAAGACCTATTTTGGGTGTTTAAGCCGATTAGAGTTGTTCCGAATGAACTAAGCCAAAATCTATTTTTCCTAGGGTTCTCTGGTCATAAGGAACATCACCAAATTTTCCTAGAATTTATTTCACAACATGCTAATTTTTGGAATTAAAATACTCAAAACGGCAACATGCATTTGAAAAATAAATAACTTTTCACGGAGATGGCCTCGACCTTGGAAAATTCGGGGAATGTTCCCAAGTTCGGAGGCTTCAAAGCTCCTATGGTCTCATGCCATGGTGAATTGTATACATGCATGGAGAATTAAATGTATGCAGAGAGTAAATAAATTATAAAAAATAAAATACTTGATGAAATTAAATGATTTCTTTTCCACATTATTCTCCTCTCGTTCCACTGAGCAAGAGGGTATTTTTATTTTATTTTTGTGATTTTCCTACACGGAGATATGAATTTTTGAAGTTTAGGGAATTAAATAAATAAGAAAATACCCTAATTTTCTATTTATCCACGCGGCGCCGGCGCATCCTCGGCGGCTCCGAAAGGCCGCGCGGCGCGCTCCCGTTCGACGCCGCCACTCGAGTCGGCGGCCCGGGCCCCGCGGTTCTCGCACCGTTTCCTGGTCCGACGCCATCCGAGCCGTTCGTCCGCGCGTGTATTGAATGGACGGCATCCGTTCATCGTCCCCAAGTGTTCTCGCCCGAGAGCGCGTCCACACTAAATCCCTAAGATCTCACTCGATTCTCGATGGATTTTTACGTTCTTATACTCTATGGATTCGTCTTGAAGAGACGAACACATCTATACGGCTAACATGCATTGAAACTAAGGCATTTGAAATGGAGAATCTCCGGAAGCTCGGGATGGAGAGTTAACTCATACCTTAGCTCGGAGAAGTGTGGCTTCAATGCGAGAGTTGTTGCACCTTCGATTGGGTCCTAGCAAGCTCCGGATGAAGTCTCCCGGTGCAGTGAATTGTCCGGATATGATTTCGACCAAGCCCGATCACAAAGCTTGGAGGTCGGAGCAGTCGGGTGGCCTGGAGATGGGGCTTTTGATGGTGGACACCTTCCCTTGGTGCAGTGAAGGTGTAGAGCCAATCAATTTGAGAATTGGCTCATCGTGGAGAAGTGTCCTGGTTTTGGGTGGAATTTCAACTCTGAAATTGAGCTTTCAGAGGAGAAATGACTGGGGAATTCCACTGGGGATCAAGTGCTCTAAGGGTGGAGAAGGGTCTGGAACAATTTTGGCAGAGTTTTGGCAAGGTTTGTGCTTAGCTCTTCTTTGGCCGAGAGGGTGAGGAGTTTAAATAGGAGAGGGTGGAAGGCCTCCCAGAGGAGTTAGGGCTTGGGATCAGCTGCTGCAGTGAGGAGAAGATCGGCCATGGTAGCCACTGGGGATGGGGCGACTCAGCAAGTGAGAATTTCAATGTTGGCTCACATGTGAACTCTCGGCCATGGTGTTTTCCGGCGGCACGGTGGCCGGCCGGCCGGGCATGGGTCACCCTCAAGGTCGGGTGGGTCGGAGCTGGAGGTTTGTGCTGATCAATTGGCCATGGACATGTGTAAAGGCTTTGATCCAAAGTGGAATGGGGCATGGCTAGATTTGAACCTAAATGGGTCAACCCACCCATTTGGGCTAGGTGCACCACCCGAGGCCTGGTTTTGGGCTGAGGGAAAAGTGATTTGGCTCGGCATAATCGGTAGGGTCAAGTCACCATCCAAGCACGATTAGGCTTAAGCATGGTTTAGTGGAAACATGGAAGTGGTTAATCACCTTTAGGAATTAAGGAAAGAGCCTCCTCCTTTTGCCCAAAATGGCATGGTGACATGTAAAGAGGCTCTCATGGCTTGCATATGGCTTGTGCATGGCTCCATGGCTCCATTTGGCTTGGGAAAAGTGAAGTCAATTTCATGGAAATGGATTTAATGAAAATTTTGGTATTTAGGGGTGATTTGGCATGAGGCTTGATTTGGAATTATTTGATGATGAATTTAGGACTTAGGGATGATTTTAATTGAAAGTATGATGAGGGGAAATGTCATATGGGCTTTAGGGTAGATTTGGGCTTTTGAATTTTGAAGGAAATGGGCTTTAAAATGGTTTAAGGAATGGGCCCCTTAAGTTTAAAAATGAATTTATGGATGGGAATTTTGTAAAGAGGTTGGGCCAAATAATTGTTGGGTTTAGCTCATAGATGTGTCATGAGTGATTTGAAACAAATTGGGGGTGATTTGGGTTTGAATTGGGTTGAATTTGGGTTAGGTTTGGGCTTAGGTCAAAATGGGCCTTTTAACCTTGGGTTGAGTTTGAGTAGGGTTTGGGTCTAAATTTTGGGCAAATCATGTTAGGGTTTTGTTTGTGGGAATGTTAAGGAAGATTTAGAAAAGATTTGAGGTTAATTGGAGTTGAATTGGGTGAGTTTAGGTTAAGTTTGGGTCATGGGTCCAAATTTGGGCTTTAAGGCCAAAAGTGAGATTGGATCCAAATGCCAATCAAATTGGACTTGGATTTGGTCTAAATTGGTATTGGGAATGTTGAATTGAAGTTTAGAATTGAATTGGACCAAAATTGGGGTCAATTGGATAGGTTTGGTTTAACATTGGGTTCACTTTGGGTTAAAATGGGTCGAATTTGGGGGTTTTGACAAAAGTAGGGTAAATTGATAAAATTGGCCCATGGTGTAGTTGGATAAAATGAAATTGGGAATATTTGGGATTTTCTGGAATTTTCTGGGAATTTTCTGAATTTTTGGATTTTTAGGCCAAGAAGGGTATTTTGGGTATTTGGAGGGTATTGGGGGGTATTTTTGGAATTTTTGGTATTTTTGGATGTAGATGATCAATTTGAGTGATTTGGAGATGTTTGGGATTGATTTTGGAAAATTTTGGGTAATTTGGAAATTTTGCAAAAATTTGGGTAATTTCAAGGGTTTTGGGTAGGTTTAGTAGGTGTAGGGTCTCAGGGGTCAAAAATTGAAAATTTGGGAAATTGAGGATTGGGTGGATGTAAGTGGAAATAAGTCATTTTGGTTGAGCCATGAAGTCATTTCAAGCCCATATGAGCCATGAGAGGACTCATTTGAGGCATTCATTATGTTGTTCCTAACCCTCTTAGCGAGGGCTTAGGGGTTAAGGACCATCCATGTGAATCACCTACATGAGTCGGGAGGTCAAGTTGGGTATGGATGTGGTTTTAGGAAGTGTGTGGAAATGTAGTGTGTAAGTGTAGTGTATAAGTGTAAGTGTGTGTAAGTCGGCCCCTCATCGGACCAGGGCCGCGGGGTAGTCTGAGGCCAAAGAGTCCTATAGGAACTCATCCTTTAAACTTCCACATTTGATTTCAACCCTCTAGGTGATTAGGGGTCTATGGTCGAGTTTGTGGAGTTTGCGGGGAGTTTAGAAATGTTTGGAATTTCTAACAGGTGGGTCCCGATTCTAGTCCTCTAAGATAGTCGAAGGAAAAGCCTAAGGCTAGATCCTAAGCACTAAAAAGAAGAAGGGAAGACCTCATCAAAAATGAGGTCAACAAATGGACCCCCGATAGGTGTGGTGAGCTGACGGAGCACACCGCGCGTATTGGTGTTGACCGAAGCGATCAACAAAACCAACACGGATGTCCAAATGACGAACTTAGGATGAAGTAGAAGAGTTTCCGCTGGGGAGTGTCAAGTATATCTCTGGAACCGGAGATTCTTGAACTCTCGCTGGGGAAAGGAAAAGGAGGTAAATCCCAAATCACATGATCTGGGGGAATTTCGATTTAGATTTTATTTTGTTTCAATTTATGTTTTGATGTGTGAGTTTAAATTTTAGTTTGGAGTTTCAATTTAGATTGAAGTTTTGTCGAAATTAATTTGAAGGATTTGATTTGAAATGAAAATTAGGATTTTGAGGTTTTAGATGTAACATCTCTAACCTCGAAAATGAATGGATTGAATCGTTGCGATGAGAAGATATCTCGAAGCGAAAGTGGTGTTGGATGTAAAATCCTTAACCTCGAGAATTTGAATTCGATTTGATGTATTTCATTGCGATAGGAAAAGATCCTAAAGCGATGCGGTCTCGGATGTAAAATCCTCGACCCAAAGGTTGAATTTTGATGTATTTCGGTGCGATAGGAAGAGAATCCTAAAGCGGTGCGGTCTTGGATGTAAAATCCTCGACCCAAAAGTTTGAATTTTGATGTATTTTAGTGCGATAGGAAGAGAATCCTAAAGCGAGTGCGGTCTTGGATGTAAAATCCTCGACCCAAAAGTTTGAATTTTGATGTATTTCGGTGCGATAGGAAGAGAATCCTAAAGCGGTGCGGTCTTGGATGTAAAATCCTCGACCCAAAAGTTTTGAATTTTGATGTATTTCGGTGCGATAGGAAAAGAATCCTAAAGCGGTGCTGTCTTGGATGTAAAATCCTCGACCCAAAAGTTTTGAATTTTGATGTATTTCAGTGCAATAGGAAGAGAATCCTAAAGCAGTGCAGTCTTGGATGTAAAATCCTCGACCCAAAAGTTTTGAATTTTGATGTATTTCAGTGCAATAGGAAAAGGATCCTAAAGCAGTGCAGTCTTGGATGTAAAATCCTCGACCCAAAAGGTTTGAATTTGATGTATTTCAGTGCAATAGGAAGAGAATCCTAAAGCAGTGCAGTCTTGGATGTAAAATCCTCGACCCAAAAGTTTGAATTTTGATGTACTTCGGTGCGATAGGAAAAGAATCCTAAAGCGGTGCGGTCTTGGATGTAAAATCCTCGACCCAAAAGTTTTGAATTTTGATGTACTTCGGTGCGATAGGAAGAGAATCCTAAAGCGGTGCGGTCTTGGATGTAAAATCCTCGACCCAAAAGGTTGAATTTTGATGTATTTCAGTGCAATAGGAAAAGGATCCTAAAGCAGTGCGGTCTTGGATGTAAAATCCTCGACCCAAAAGAGTTTGATTTTGAATTTTCGATTGAGATTTGATTTGAGATCTAGAAGATCGGATTTGAGATTTAGAAGATCGGATTTGAGATTTGATAGAGATTTAGAATCTGGAAAGATTGAATTTGAATTTGGAAGGATGAGTTTGAACTCGATTGAAATTTGATTTAAGATTTGATTTGAAATTTGGAAGATCAAGTTTGAAACTTGATCGAGATTGGATTTGGAATTTGATTGAGGATTTGATTTGAAATTTGTAAGGATGGAATTTGAGATTTGTGTTGATTTCGTTTATCTTTTAATGGTTCAAATTTTATTTTATTGTTTATTTAATGTTCATGTGAACTTAGTGTTTGTCATTTTTAGATTTTTTTTTTTTTTTTTTTTAGAAAGTTTTCTTTTATTCTCTTTTTTTTATTTCTTTTTTGTTCTTTGTTCGAAGTTCATTTAACTTTAATGGCGTTTCCCAATCAATTTGCACAAAAGAGGTGAAGGCCAAAAAACGTGACATGGTCACTTTCATTCCAATCATGTTGAAAATATATCATACAACTCGATCTGGAATATATTTCATACAATCCAGTGTAGACTCAAAACGGATCGTGTATGATCTTTGTTGATCCATCGAAAAGAATCATCCGTCAAAAATCCATGTCTGAATAGTGAGGTACATGGTCAATAACATCACCTTCCAAGCCATCCTTGGCAAGGATGCCGGTTGGATGTACGTTGGAGGTGTGATATTTCCCATGTAACTCACGGCTCGTAAGGCCGGAGGTTCTCTAGCTGCGGATACGGTTGGAAATGGTAAGGTATTTTCGTTGTCGTCCATCCTCACGAAAGTAAGCGAGATTCGCTCCATTGGCACTCCTGGTATGCAATGCTTTGCGATATCTCGCTCCGTTACCTTGCGATATCATGACGGAACCCACCGGTAAAGGTATCTTTGCGGCCCTCGGAACTCACCCGGGCACTGCTATCCGGAGGTCGGATCCGAACATGATGTTGCATTCATTCGAGAAAGAGACCGTGCGAAAGGTCGACGAAGTCGTGGTGATCGATATGTGGGGGTATGCAGTCACCCTGTTTGTAGATGTTGATAATGCAGCTATTGGGTATGCAATCTGCTGGCAGTACCCTCCATGTTATCAATCTTTTTACCATTCTCTTGATAACTGATGGCATCGGATCTACTTGCCCATGTCGGAGTATTCCCGGTGGGTTTCCTTTCTGTCTTCGGCAAAGTTGTAGCGAGCATCCGCATTGTATTGTGATTCTTCCTTTCCACGGCATCCATCTCCGGGGTTCGAGTATGTGTTTTCCCTCGGGCGGCTTGCTCGGCCCATTCTTTTCGGATCCCGGATACGATCCACGATTTCTTTGTTGTTCATACTGCGAGAATACGTCGGTGTGTAGCTCGAGGCCTTCAGTATGTTGATTCTTCTTCCTTTAATTCTCTCGAAGTATTCGAAAGTTTTCTTTTCAACATTCCGCATCCTCTCCGGCTCGTATTCCGGAATGATCTGCGAGATGGCGAGGCCTTGTGACATATTGTGGGATATATGGTTCAATCCCTTCACGTTCCCACGCATACCTCGGCTCCTCGGGGATGATGCACGTCGGGACATCCCCGGGGTTGCTTACGCAACAAGGTCATGCACTTGCTTGGTGGTTCTATCCGGTGGCGTGGTAGCCTTCTTTCTTCGATCTTTCGGAGATTTCCACGGTTCTTTCGTTATTCTAGGAGGTGGCCTCCTTTCTTCGAGTTCTGGTGAGCCGGTGTCCTTGAAGTGTATGTGCTTGGCATTAGCAATTGTCTCGTCGCGCCGGTCCGCGGCTAGTTTTGTTAACATTTTACGGATACGGCGATTCTTATTTCTTCGTTGCGTGGGCTGTGAGAGTAGCTCTCCGAACTTCTTAAATCTCCGTGGGCGCGGCGGCGACAAGCTCGCCCTCTGCTTGTAGTGATTACGGACTTCATTTTCTTATCTTCTTCGGTGTTTGCTTTTCTTTTCTTATTGTTGGATTGGTGGCTTGGGCCACCCACTTTCATCACTTGTACGTCCGGGCGGTTCTTCTCGGTTCGCTCGGGACCCGGTCACTTTCCTCGTATCGTAGGCTCGCTGGTGCGAAATGCGAGTCGATCTCGATTATCGCTCCATCTTTCACCCTCTTTTCATCGAGTGCAGAGGCTTACGCCATTCTTAAAGTTCAAGACCGACCGCCGGTTCGACATTTCCCTGCGAAAAGACAAGGAAAAGGATCGGGAGTCTGTACTAAGAACAAGAACATTAAGAAAATGTTTATTAAAGATACATTTTTTATTATTCTTATATTTTGAAATTTAACAGGAATGAAGTAGGATAAGATGAGGGAAGAGATTTTGATTTGAAAAAGGAAACAAGGAAAACTTAATTATCATGATTTTATTTATCTTAGCACATTTTATTATTTTTTGGGTTCGGACCCAATCATAAGTAATTACTTCACCGTGTTTCTTAGGGATGAAGAATTCATTCCTTCGAAACATCGGGTAGCGTAATACTTTTTCAAGTATCGTCCGTTGATCGGAAGCATATGTCGTTCTCCTCGGCGATTCACTAGGCGGTAGGAGCCTCCCGAGTATCTTGCTTCGACCACGAACGATCCTTCCCGAGTGGGTTCAAATTTTCCTCCTATCTTGCGGTGTGCGAGAATAGGTCTCTTGAGAACGAGAACTAAGTCACCAACTTTGAAGGTTCTTGGGCGGACCCGGTTTGTCATGGGCTTGAACCATCTTAGCTTGGTATAGTTCTAAATTCTATTGTGTTGCAAGTCTTTTCCCTTCCAAGCTTTCTAATTCTTCGAGTCGTAGTACGGCGTTTTCTTCGTCGTGATCTTGTTTGCAAGCTGCAATTCGAGTGAAGGAAGGCTGAACCTCTAAAGGTAACACTTGCCTCGGACCCATACACCGGAGCGTAAGGTGTAGCTTGAGTAGGAGTTACGAAGGTTGTCCGGTAGGCCCATAAGGCTTCTAACAATTTCTCGTGCCAATTTCTCTTATTATCGTCCAAGGTTTTCTTTAAGATTTGAACGAGAGTTTTATTAAAAGCCTCGGCGAGACCGTTTGCTCTTGGGTAGTAAATTGTCGAGTATCGCCGGTCGATTCGTGTCTCACGACAAAATTGTTGATTTGTGTGCTTCTGAATGCTGACCCATTATACGAGATGATCTGCGCGGCACTCCGAAACGGTAGACAACTTGGTTCTTGAAAAGCGCAGCACGTGGTGTGCTTTCACTTCTCTAAGTGGAGCCTAGCCGCCCACTTGGAAAAGTAATCTGTAGCGCAAGAATGAAACGATGTCCTTTCGAAGATGGTGGTTCTATTGGACCCACTATATACGTGCCCCAACATTCGAATGGCCGCGACGCAATTGTCGGGTGTAGCACATTTGGAGGTTGGTGTAGAACCACTCCGTGCACTTGGCATTGATGACGGCTCTTGGCGATTTTCATGCGGTCGGTCATCATCGAGGGCCGGTAGTACCCTAGTCTTTTAATTTTCATCTTCATCTTTGGACCCGGCGGTGAGCGCCACGAGTCTGAATGCACCTCTTTAACGATTTCACGGGCCTCGGACCCGCTTAGGCACCTTAGCCACATTTGATCAAAAGACCTTACGTATAATGTGTTGTTTATTAATGCGTAGGACGAGTTCTTTTCTTGATGCGATGGGCTAGCGACCTATCGTCCGGTAGCTTTCTGTTTGCGGGTAGTCTATCAATGGTTGTCGCCGATCTTCTGTGTTTTACGTCACTTCTGCTAGTTGATTCTTTTTCTTTTGTTGATTTGTGTATTGTGTTCATGTCGAGTTGTGATAGGACTGACGTCAGTGAGTCGACACTTCCATTGATTCATCTTGCAAACGGGCAAATTCTTTTGCGAGACGGGCTAAAGCATCTGCTAAAGCATTCTCTTTTCTAGGAATTTTGTAGATTGTCACATTTGGAATCTGTTCCAACAAGTTGTATGGCATCTTGGAAGTATTGTTCGAGTCTTGGCTTTAGAAGTTCTGTATTGTCCGGCGATCTGTTGAATGATTAGCTTGTGAATCCCGTAGATGTTGATGTTTGTTATCCCCATTTGAATGGTTAATTCCAGTCCCGTTATGAGGGCCTCGTATTACGCTTCGTTGTTTGTACACGGTTCCATCAAGTGGTAGGAGTATCTTAACATCCCCGCTCCGGTGTTATAAAGATTAGCCCGATTCTGCCTTACGGGGCACTATCACTTGCGATTCTTCGTCTTTGTGTCTTGAAGATGCTCCGTCGAAATATAATTCCCAACGTCGATCATCGAGGTCTTCTAGGTTCATTATTTGTTCGTACGGCGAGATCGTCATTGAGAGGAGATTCGGCGGCGAAGGATGTCTTTGCGAGAAGTCTGCTAAGACTTGTCCCTTTACGGCACGCGAGAGGCACGAAAGTTATATCGAATTGCAATAATATCATTGACCATACGGCAAGTCTGCAGGAAAGTGTTGGACGAGTCATCAAGTATTGCAATGGATTAAACTTCGAGATCAAGTTGACCTTATGAGAAAGCATGTAGTGCACGAGCTTTTGAGCGGCGAAGATCGGGGCCGAACAATGCTTTTCGATTGCGGGATACCTTACTTCCGTCGGAAGTAAACGACGGCTTAAGTAGTAAAGAGCATTTTCTTTACCCTCATCATTGACACAGGCTAACGGGGCTCGAGAGAGTCGTCTAAAGCCGCGGTGTAAAGTATCGGCGGTCTACACGAGGCCAGAGGTGCTAAGACGGGAGGTGTCATTAAATATTGTTTAATGTCTTCGAAGGCCTTCGACATTTCTCTTCCCGAATAAATTTGGCGTCCTTTTTAACTAGTGCCGAGAAAGGCTGACACCTACACGACGGGTTTGAGATAAAGCGTCGAAGATATGCCGGCTTCCCTTGAAAAGATCGTAATTGTTTTAAGGTTTTGGGAGGCGGCATTTCTAAGATGGCTTTAATCTTCTCCGGATCGATTTCAATTCCACGATGTCGGACAACGAATCCTAAGAATTTCCGGAGGTGACGCCGAAGGCGCATTTTAAGGGATTCATCTTAAGGTTAAATTGTCTTAATCGTTCGAAAACAATTCTCGAATCATACGAGTGGTTTTCCTTTACTTTGCTTTTGATGACGACATCGTCCACGTAGCACTCGACTTGATTGTGGATGAGATCATCAAAAATTCTTGTCATTGCTCTTTGGTAGGTTGCTCTGCGTTCTTCGATCCGAATGGCATCCTTTGTGTAGCAAAATACTCCGATCGGCGTTACGAATGCTTGTAAGCTTTTCATCTTCTGGAGCCATTTTTATGCTGGTTGTATCTGAAGATCCATCCATGAATGAGAATATTTCATGTGTCGAAGCAATATCGATCATCGGTTCTGGAATCGGTAGAGGGAATTCATCTTTTGGACATGCCTTGTTTAAATCTGCGAAGTCCACACAAATTCGATCGACCATTCTTCTTTCGTTGGCACTACATTGGCTAGCCAAGTCGGGTATTGTTCTTCGCGGACAAATTTAGCGTCTATTAGCTTTTTAACTTCGGTATGACTTGTTGTTCGATTTCTAGACGCATTCTTACGGGACCTTGTCGGTGGAGCAGTAGGATCCACTCTAGCTTATGGATGCAGACCTGCGGAGCTAATCACGGCATTTCATCGTAGCTCCAAGCAAAACGGTCTTTAAATTCCATTAATAACTTGATTATTTCTTCGGAGTCTTCTTTATTGAGTAAGGAGCTAACAAAGGTAGGTCTAGGCTCTTCGCTAGTACCTAAGTTAACTTCAGTTAACTCATCTATTGTGGATTTAATTTCTTCTTCGAATTCGGTGGAGCGTCTCCGATTTGTAAATCTTCGAGTTCGTCGGTAGTTTCCATGCGGTTTTCATTGGACTTGCGAGTGACAACCAAACAAAATTCGGTATCGTCGGCTGACCTACTGTGCTAGAATCCGAGTCCATACTTTGAATTGGGTGGACGACCGGAGTTATTCCATAACTTTTCAAAATGTTGTGATTGGCCTTTTGTCCATTGTCGAGGTAAGAAACCACGTTGAATTAAATTTTGAACACGGGGAGAGTACCACTCGAAAGGTAATTCCATTAATTCGATGAAGTGACATCTTCGAATTGTACATTATTTTCGGTTTTGGAGGAAGAAGCACCGCGGTAGAATTTGATCGGCTTTGCACGCGTCACTACGTACCTCTTTGACCTCCATACCCTCGATCTTATTAGAATGGATCGGAGTTAGGGTCATAGTATGTACGTAGTGGTTAATCTTCTCGTACATTGATTTGTATTCTTCGTTCTTTTCATCTTCGAGGAGATCTTGTATTGCGGCTTCTTTCGACTTATTGTTGCTTGCTTCTTGCTTGATTTCTTTTTCTTCTTGGAACTATCTTCCCGATCGACATTGATGGCTGGTTTCCTCGTCCGATTGTCCTAGTGTCTCTACCACGGCCTCGTCCCCGGCCTCGACCTCGGATGCGAGTTGTGGAGAAACCTTCACCATCTCGCCGGAAGGGAGTGGTGAGTGAGCTGTTGGACTAGAACTTCGGGTTCTTCGTTGTCTCGAACTTTCTTTGCTTCATTTGTTACGGTATCTGCTGGAGAAGATTGTTTTCTTTGGCGGTGCATAATAAGCTGCATCTTCATGGATTCCAATCTCATGTACGGAGAATGGTTGTAAGTCGCCTTTGATGCACTGTTCCCCTCCATCGTAATACTTGATGCACTGGTGCAGAGATGATGGTACCATCCTGTTTTCATGTATCCATGGTCGGCCGATAGAGCGTTGAACGACGTTTCGAATCGATTATATGAAATTTTGCGGTTGTCTTTGCTAAATCACCGGTCTTCATCGGTAGCGTTATTGACCCGAGGGCTCTTTCTCCTTTACGGTTGAATCCTCTTAATAACATTTTGTCGGCCTCGAGCTCGCGAGCATCGATTTCAAGTATCTTAGTGTTCGAAGACTCATTATATTGATTGATGCTCCTGGATCCACCAATACTGCGGAGAGCGTAAACTTCCCGATTGTAAGCTGAAATGTACAACGGTCGGTTGTGATGCTGCTGTCCCAAGTAGTAGGTCATTGTCCGTGAAGGTAACACCTCGGTTGTTCCTTTAACGAGCAAACCTCATCTAAGGAATCTCCGGCCATTTGAGACTAAGCGAATTTCCGGATCAAGTAAGGCCTTGATCGGAGCTTCCCTCATCTCCTTTGATAAGATGAGAGCATCGTAAATGCTCGGTTTGGCCGGTAGTTTCCTAAGATGGGCTAGCACGTTGTAGTCCACTTTGTTCTCCATGCGTCTCGGCTTCTTCTCGAATGGGTATTTCTTCGATGGGGTTGGTTCTTCTTGAACAACCACTGCTTTCCTTTGTCTTTTGGACCCGTTCTCGGAGGTAGAACTTTTCCACTTCTCAGGTTGACTTCGTAATTTCTTCGAATCTAGTGTTGAGTTTGTCGGTGTCTCCTCCTGAATCGGAATGACGAGGCTCTTCGGATTATCTTCAAAATGCTGAAGGCTCTAACTCTATCGTAGCTGGAGCTCCTCGAAACTCACGGATAGAGTCCGTTGCTTGTTGAGCTCTCGTAGCCTCCTTGATGGATGTCTTCTTCGTCATTTTGATCGTCGAGATCTTGTATGATTTGAGAATTGTTGTTGGTATCGAAATCGACGCCCGGATTGTCGCTAGTTACGTAATCGTTAGAAACGAGTCAAAACGTAGCCAACGTCATCACCCTTATCATTATATGATCCCACCGAAGTGAGCGAGATAATCATACAAAATCGAGAGGTTCGAGGGATTTCTCCCCGAATCGGAAACAACTATCCTAGGATAAGCGGCCCCTAGTCCAGCCTTAGGAATCTCGGTCCCTCTTCTTCGTCGATTTTCTTCTTCTCTTCGATTGTCTCCTGTCGAGGTGGTTCTTCTATCGCAAGTGATAGTACCGGCTTAACGGGTCTCGAACTACGAATTGAAGCTCGCAGAAGCGGTTCGGATGTTGTCTAAAATCTTCTTCGAAGACCTCGTCCGAGCGGTAGTCCATCCATCGTTGGTTGCATAGGGATCATCGGGATGACGGGATCGGTTGAGACAACATTGACGGAACCTCCTTTACGGGGTTCCTTCATGTACTCCTTCGGGATTGTTATATTTCCTTTCCGAAGGTTGTCGTTGAGCCAACTTTTAAAGGTAATGCGATCTTCTATCTTGTGCCCGAGCATCCGATGGTAGGGGCGAAAGTTGGGATCACCTTTCTTGTTGACTTCCTGCGGTCTTTTGGGCTACAGCGGTGGAAATGCTGGAGTTTTCATTAAGCTACGGAACATCTTCGATGCTTGCTTCATTTTTGAACGGATATTCTGCTGCTCGAAGCTCCCTCAATGTACGTTGCGGACGAGACGGTTGTTCATCTTGCGGAGACGATGATGGTTGGATCGGGGTTCTTGGTAATTTTGTTGTGGTTCTTTGCGGCCGTTACGAGTGGTATTTGCATCGGTTGTTTGCCTTTGTCAGTTGCTTGCAACGACCCAGGATTTCTTTTCGAAAGTCTTCACCGGCTTACGCTTGTCCGTCTTGTCGGCAAAACTTAATTGCTTCGCCTCTTCTTGCAAGCTTCCGGCCTTGCTTAACAACTTCTCGAAAGTCTTAATAGTGAATCCCTTGAGGAGAAGTGCTATCGGGCCGTGAATGCTTTTAAGCGAGATGTCGTTGCATGTTGTTCTTGCGGTTGTGGTTCACACTTCATGCTTAAATTTCTCCATCGAAGTATGTAATCCACTAGAGTTTCATTCGGCCTTTGTTTCTCTACCACTAAATCACCTATAGTGATGTGGTGCTGAGACTCCGACAAATCGCTTAATGAAGAGGCTCTCTAGCTACGAGAATGTCTTCACGAATCCGTTGGGTAATTCGCATACCGGTCGAAGGCGATTCTGACGAGTGCTAACGAGCTGTCGGAAGAGTAGCGCATCGCTCCGCCGGCATTGCAACAGCTGGCACGAAAGTGTGCAACATCTTGTCGGGGGTTCCGGTTCCGTCGAAGGTCTTAAACGAGAGGTGGTACGAAGCCTTTCGGGTATTGGACGGCGTCGAATTCTTCCGGGTAAGGTCTACCCGTCCGAATAGATGTCCCGTTCTTCGATTGTGCTAAGGCTTCTCGCTTTGCTTGTTCTACAAGTTCTTGATATCCTTTTCGGGGATCATACTTTGTGTTGTATCCTTTTTCAGTTGGTCATCCCCATTGACGGATGTAATCTCCTTTCCTCCGTCTACGATGTGAATGACTTACGGGGTGTCTCTACATGTGGTTGTACTTGACTTTGGAGAGTGGCCGGAGCTATGGCCATCTCTTCCATCCTCTTCGCCATTTGAGCGATCGTGTCGTCCTTTTCTGAAGGCTGTCTCTTCATCGGTTCCGGCTCCTCTCTTTCTGCGGTTGCGGGAGCACCTTGAGAAGGCGATGAAGCTCGTGTCTCAACCATGTTGATTTACGCATATTCGTTGTCCATGAATTCCGATGAGTCGATCTCATCTCCGAACTTTTCTTCTCTTTCTTTTGCCGACCGTCGGATGTCGGTTCTCGGCTTTTCCATGGCATCTTCTAGCGGAGCTTTACTGTGTATCTTTGTGGTTGTCGTGCGATGGTTGTCGGGTCCTTTTCACGAGTCCCCTTCATCGCGGTAGCACTTTCTTCGGATTCCGGCCTCTGGCGAGACTTTCTTTCTCGAGGCTGTCTGTTTCGGTCTCAGCTGCCCGTAGTGGGACGCCACACCATCCTTCTAGCGACGGAAGGTCTAGGACCGGATGGTGCATCGGCCAAATGTTGGAAGGTGGTATCCTCCCTAATGCTGCAATCACTGATACTACGACGGGCGGGCTAGCCTTCATTCTCTTGCTTGGCTTTTCTATCATGACGGCGGGTTCTACTCGGGGCCCGAGACGGGATTTGGCCGGCACCCGCCCCATCCTTCGTAGAATTTCAGACACGGGGCGAGTTTTCCTTCCTTGCTAGCTTTTACACAAAGTTTGCGGTCGAGCGAAACGGCGTAGTTCTGGTTCTTTTCTTGCGGTTATCGTTGTAGTATGCGGGGCGTGGTAATGTGGCGACAATCTTTCGAACATTCTCCTCATCCTCTGCGGCGGAGAGGGGATGGAACTGCTTCCTCCCAAAAGTGGTATGTAGTCGGGCGGTGGTGTATATTACGGTAGCGGTGTATATTCAGCAGCTACGGAATTTCCTCCGGGAAGGCGATCTCGGCGGCTACGGCTTCCACTGGCGATCCTTCATTTCTATTTCTTCTTTGGGTCTTTGTCGGCGACGGAATCTTCGAAGCTGGACCCGATTTCGAAGACGGAAGGTCTTACGGGAAGATCCAGTACCCTCCGCGGTAACGGGTTTATCATAGTTACGGATTTCTTTCCCCTTTGATTTGGCGGAAGTCGGGGTAGGTGCGGAAACAACTAGACCGGTGGGGGTAGTGAGAACGGTCCTCTGCGGACGGCGGTACTCCTCTAGTCGGGACCCTTTGCGGGGGAGGAAACTCTTGGGTCGACTGAGGTTGAACTCGAGCGGTGGTTCCTCGGCTTCGGATACCTTGTTTGTCGGTGCGAAGAGGAGACGTCGGTGACCTTGACGTTCGTGTTTTCGAATCCTTGTCCGAATCGGATGACCCCATTGTCGGGCGGCTCATCCTTATAGACGGCGAAGTCCGGTCCGTTGGTGAAGGAGAAAATCGGTTTCGGGGCTTCCATTTCGCAGAGGTAGATTACGGTTGTCGGTCCCGAGTTATGCTTCTTTTCTTTAGGACGAAAAGAAAGGAATTGAAAAGAGTCCGAACTCATTCTTTGTTCATGTATTTATAAAAAAGAATCATTTGTTAAAAGAATCACTTATTAGAGGGTTTGTTTATTTAGAACGGAATGTTCGAAAGGTGTAGAGAAGGTAAGGAATCCGATTCGAAAGGAAAAGAAAGTCTTAAGCAAGACTTCCGAGCTCGAAGGATCACTCCTAAACTAACACTTATCGGGGTCCACCTCACCTCGGAAATGAGGTAAAAGGATCTCGGAACCTCTCTGTTTAGGGGTGTCTAAGCAGTGGCTCCTAAATCCGAGAGAATGTTGGCTATACTTGTTCAAGATAGAAATGAACATAGTATTCCAACGGAAAGAAGGAGTAGTTTGATCCATTAGGGACATGGATACACTACCGATTTTTGAAAACGAAATTATTTGATTATAATGGAGAGAGGAATCGTCCCAGCGGAGTCGCCGAGAAGTTGTCGGCACTATTTTTAGGTTGTGTTATATTTTGAAAAGGGTCGCCTAACGAAGTTGTCGGCGAATTTAAATTTTAAATTTGATTTAAATATATATATAATTTAAAAAAGTAGTATTTGACTTTGAAAATAATTTTAAATTTGAAAGTTTTAAGATATGAGATTAAACCGATCTCACATCCCAAATAGTTTATATAAACGAGCACCGCACCACAAACCGTGTATCTATCCCTAAGGATAGACACACTGCTTGAGGGTGGGGCTCGATCAAATAAACTAGAAGTTTTGTGACATCCGTTTGGTACTGCGAACCAATTTTATAAGCCGACAAATTCCCTGCTTAATATGAAAGTATTAAACGGGGTTTATATTACCAGGTTCTTTAAAATTCCCTATAAGGGCAAGCCCCTATAGTTAATTACATCTTAAGTGACGGGAATCACCTAAGAAAACTCTCGATAATAACTAATAATTACGCTCTCGAGAATTTGAAAGTTTAAGGTTTTCGAAGATTGAATTTTGGAATTTCAATAGGGAATGGATCAAATTTGGAACATTTTGTTTTGTGAATCCAAAGGAAGAAAGGTAGGAGAAATCACTGATTCGAAGTGAACTTCGGTAATTTCCCGACTATCCTATTGTTTGGCTTGAATTTAGGAAAGTCCTAATGTTTATTTAGTATTTCAATCTTGCCAATTTTAATTAATTAGGGCTTATATTTGTATGATAAAATCAAACAAATAGCACTAGAAGATGTGAGGGTTTATTGTCGTATCGGACGACTACCTCGGAATCCTAAGACCGGTTAGGGCTTAATTTGCAATAGCGAATGCACTAACGAAGAGGTTGAGGATTTATGTTGCACTAGGCAAGCTACCTCGAAGTCCTATGGCTTTGTTGTTTAATTCTAAGAAGGTTTCTTTGAAGTAGGTTCAAGTTTTGTTGATGACGATGGCCGTCGTTGCCCACCATGCTCCAAGCTCCTTGTTGTTGCGGAGGTTTAGTTTTAGAAATCATAAATCGGGAGATGAGAAAAGTGTTTTGGTTTAGAGAAGTCTTAATTTCCGAGTGTTTTGTATTTTGATTAAAACAAATCTTAAAGTTGATTATAACGACACGGTTAAGATCCCGCGGTTCCATCCTTCGGCATCATTATTTTTATCGGATTCACTTAGTCCGGATGAATTTGCTAAACTCAAGCTGAATGAGTTCCACACTTTCATTTAGGCAGTGGGAAATCCCGTTAGCAACACGTAGGTTACATCATCAGAGGTATTCCGATCATCCAACGGGACGTTTTAATTTAGTTGCAATTGTAGTTTTGTGTTACATTTTGTGATTAAATTTTGAGTTGTTTTATATTTTGAAATGTTGTGGCGGTGAATTTTATCTTGCAATGACTTTTAACTTAGTTTTGGTTTCGGTTTTAGGGACTATCCTAAAGGTGTGGGTTTTCATGCAACGAGTTGTTTTATCATGCGAGAAAAGTAAAGTGCATCTACGATAAAGTAAATTGCGGGAAGTAAATTGCAGAAAGTAAATTGCGATAAAATAAAAGCGTGCACTGGAGGGTCTTCCCGTCATCCCAAGCTACACTTAAAACACAATTAGAATATTTAAGCGAGTTCTAGGTAAAGCTAAGGGAAAGGTTATGGTTTTACTACCAAATTCCTAATCCTATAGCTAGTCATCTCCTATGACGTCTAGGTTCTTTGTGTTTTTGTTTGAGGACGATTTTCTTCATCGAAGAACAATTAAATCCAATTGTTCTTATAAATATCCTATCATATTGAGGAAGTGCTTAAGAAGAATCTTAAACATCTTTTCAATATTTTTAGGATTGTTTTAAGTCCAAATGAATTTAATTATATAAATGAATCAATCGTCAGAGGTTTTGAAGTTTTGTTAACTTGCTCGGTGAATTAAGACATTTGAATATCTTATGAGTGAAGTAGCACTTCATTTAATGTTTCATTTAGGAGTTATAATAATCAAAGCTTTCGAGGGTAAATTAGTATTCAAATGATTTGATTTAAGTTAAAGGGTTTAAATTTGGTATAGTGTTGAAGTTGATTTATATTTAATTTCTTTTATGTCTTAGGTGATGTTATATTTAATTCAATTTAATTTAATTGAGTTTTAATTTAATTTAATTTAATTTAATTTAATTTGATTTGATAGTTTAATTAATTTGATTTGATTTAATTCAATTTAATTTAATTGAGTTTTAATTTAATTTAATTTAATTTAATTTAATTTAATTGTTTAATTTAATTTAATTTAATTATTTAATTTAATTTAATTTAATTTAATTATTTAATTTAATTATTTAATTTAATTTAATTTAATTTAATTTTAATTTAGTTTAATTTAATTTAATTTTATTTAATTTAATTTGATTTAATTTTAATTTAATTTTAATTTACTTTATTTTTAATTTTAATTGAAATTTTAAAAGAGTTTAATAATTCAATTAAGTCTTTTAATGTTTTACATTTGAGTTATCATTTTAATTAAGAATTGAGTATTAATGATATAATTAGTTTAGGGATTTTTAAATTAAAGAATAAATCTCTTCCTAATAAATATCCCTTATTTTAATAATTCCGATTTTATTATTCTTCCAAATTTAATCTATTATTTAATTAAAGTTTAATCATTTTAAAATTATTTAATGGGTTTCTACCCTTTAATTATTTAAATTTCAATCATCCAAACCAGATTAAGATCAAATATTTTACTTGTTGATTTTTTATTAAACCTAAAGTTTTAATTAAGGGTTAAAAGTTTAATTACCATTTTACCCCTTAAGCTTAATAATTTCATAACTCACTAAATTGAACCCAAATGAACTTGAAATTTTTATGTGACTTCACTCATATGTCAATAAAGACATGAGAGGAGAAAATGTGATTTTTCTGTATTTAATTTATTTATATAATTATTTTTGGTGGAAAATAGAGATTTTCAAGGAAAATTTGATAACATGACCAAAGGAAAGTTTCTGTCCTTAAGAAAATTAGGGGACATTCCTAATGACCAGAGAAGCACTTGGACCAATTTTGGTGATTTTTTGAATTATATTATTTTTATTATAATTATTTTGAGTTTTGGAGTGTTAATTAATTTAAAAATAAAATAAATGTTGAAAAATGGATTTTATATTTTTCAAAAATCTCTCTGATATCAAGGAAACCAGAGAAACAAATTTTGCAATTTTCTGATTTTTCTATGATTTATTATAATTATTTTAGTGAAAATGCTAGAAAATACATTTTTTTTTAATTTTAAAATTACCCTAGGGCTTTAAAATTCAATATCTCACTAAATAGACCTAAGAAAAATGTGGGATTTGTTCCTAAGTGATTAAAATTCAAAATGTGACATTTTGGTGAATTTTATTATTTTTGTGATTTTTATTATTTTTTAATTATTAAAAATATTAAAATATTATTAAAAATCAACTTTTTTAGAAAATTGAAATTTTAATTTTCTTAGATTCCCCTGATATCAGAGAGGCTCCAAAACCAATTTGGTGAATTTTTGAAAAGTATTTTAAAAGTTATGAATTTTTAAAGTTTAAAATGGCTAAGTGACTTAATCAACCCGATTAGTGGGGCTAACCAAGTCAATTGACCTCAAATTTTTATGGTGGATTCCTCTGATCCTAAAGGTCAGTGGAGAATTGATTTCAAGTCAATTTGATGCCTGGTTAACTCTAATTAATTAAAGACCTATTTTGGGTGTTTAAGCCGATTAGGGTTGTTTTAAATGAACTAAGTCAAAATCTATTTTTCCTAGGGTTCTCTGGTCATAAGGAACATCACCAAATTTTCCTAGAATTTATTTCACAACATGCTATTTATTGGAATTAAAATACTCAAAACGATGACATGAACTTGAAAAATCAAGAACTCTTCATAGGGATGGCCTCGACTTTGGAAAATTCGGGGAATGTTCCCAAGTTCAGAGGCTTCAAAGCCCTATGGTCTCATGCCATGGTGAATTGTATGCATGCATGGAGAATTAAAACAATGCGAGAGAGTAAATAAATTATAAAAAATAAAATATTTGATGAAATTAAGTGATTTCTTTTCCACATTATTCTCCTCTCTTCATCTGAGCGAGAGGGTATTTTTATTTTATTTTTGCGATTTTCCTACACGGAGATATGAATTTTTGAAGTTTAGGGAATTAAATAAATCAGAAAATCCCTAATTTTCTACTTATCCAGTCGGCGCCGGCGCATCCTCGGCGACTCCGAAAGGCCGCGCGGCGCGCTCCCGTTCGACGCCGCCACTCGAGTCGGCGGCCGGGCCCGCGGTTCTCGTACGCGTCTCCTGGTCCGACGCGATCCGCGACCATCCGTGCGCGCGTGTATTGAATGGACGGCATCCGTTCATCGTCCCCAAGTGTTCTCGCTCGAGAGTCGTCCACACTAAATCCACAGATCTCGCTCGATTCTCGATGGATTTTTACGTTCTTATACTACATGGATTCGTCTTGAAGAGACGAACACATCTATACGGTTAACATGCATTGAAATTAAAGCATTTGAAATGGAGAATCTCCGGAAGCTCGGGATGAAGAGTTAGCTCATACCTTGGCTCGGAGAAGTGTGGCTTCGATCCGAGAGTTGTTGCACCTTCGATTGGGTCCGTGAGCTCCGGATGAAGTCTCTCGGTGCAGTGAATTGTACGGATATGATTTCGACCAAGCCCGATCCACAAAGCTTGGAGAGTTGGAGCAAGCTGGGTGGCCTGGAGATGGGGCTTTTGATGGTGGACACCTTCCCTTGGTACGGTGAAGGTGTAGAGCCAATCGATTTGGGAATTGGCTCACTTGTGGAGAAGTGTCCTGGTTTTGGGTGGAATTTCGACTGCGAAATTGAGCTTACGAGAGGAGAAATGGCGGGGAATTTCATTGGGGATCAAGTGCTCTAAGGGTGGAGGAGGGTGCGGAACAATTTTGGCGAGTTTTGGCAAGGTTTATGCTTCTCTCTTCCTCATGGCCGAGAGGGGTGGAGTTTAAATAGGAGTGGGTGGGGGCCTCCCGGGGGAGTTAGGGCTTGGGATCGAGTTGCTGCGAGTGAGGAGAAGATCGACCATGGTGACCACTGGGGATGGGGCGGCTCGGCGAGTGAGAATTTCAATGTTGGCTCACATGTGAGCTCTCGGCCATGGTGTTTTCCGGCGGCACTGGTGGCCGGCCGGCCGAGCATGGGTCACCCTCGAGGTCGGGTGGGTCGGGGGTGGAGGTTTGTGCGATCGATTGGCCATGGACATGTGTAAAGGCTTTGATCCGAAGTAGAATGGGGCATGGCTAGTTTTGAGTCTAAATGGGTCAATCCACCCATTTGGGCTTGGTGCACCCTTCAAGGTGGCTTTGGATGCTGTGGGGGATCAAAGGGATCTGGTTCGGTTTGGCATGGAGAAGTCTCCATCCAAATATATTAGGATTAAATTTAAGTTTAGGTGAAACATGATTAAGTGGTTAATGAGCTTTAGGGATTAAGGAAAGCGCCTCCTCTTCTTGCCCAATATGGCATGGTGGAGTGTCAAAGGCTCTCATGGCTCGCATGTGGCTCATGCATGGCTTCATGGCTCACCTTTGGCTTGGCGAAAAGTTTAGTCGATTTCATAAAAAAGGATTTTAAGGATTTTGGATAATTTAGGTGGAAATTTGGATGAAGCTTCATTTAGAAATATTTGATCATTGAGTTTAGGACTTAGGGATGATTTTAATTGAAAGTATGATGAGGGGAAATGTCATATGGGCTTTGGAAGAATTTTTGGGGTTTTGGATTTGGTGGAAGTGGGCTTTTAAAATGGTTTAAGGAATGGGCCCTTAAGTTTAAAAATGAATTTATGGATGGGAATTTTGTAAAGAGGTTGGGCCAAATAATTGTTGGGTTTAGCTCATGGATGTGTCATGAGTGATTTGAAACAAATTTGGGGTAGATTTGGATTTGAATTGGGTTGAATTTGGGTTAGGTTTGGGTTTAGGTCAAAATGGGCCTTTTAACCTTGGGTTGAGTTTGAGTGGGACTTGGGTCTAAATTTTGGACAAATCATGTTAGGGTTTTGTTTGTGGGGATGTTAAGGAGGATTTAGAAAAGGTTTGAGGTTAATTGGAGTTGAATTGGGTGAGTTTGGGTTAAGTTTGGGTCATGGGTCCAAATTGGGCTTTAAGGCCAAAAGTGAGATTGGATCCAAATGTCAATCAAATTGGACTTGGATTTGGTCTAGATTGGTATTGGGAATGTTGAATTGAAGTTTAGAATTGAATTGGACCAAAATTGGGGTCAATTGGATAGGTTTGGTTTAACATTGGGTTCACTTTGGGTTAAAATGGGTGAAATTGGGGGTTTTGACAAAAGTAGGGTAAATTGACAAAATTGGCCCATGGTGTAGTTGGACAAAATGAAATTGGGAATATTTAGGATTTTCTGGAATTTTCTAGGAATTTTCTGAATTTTT
>JAKZJZ010000101.1:0-89010 GCA_022702705.1 Papilionanthe hookeriana x Papilionanthe teres | reverse complement strand
CGTCCCGTTGGATGATCGGAATACCTCGGATGATGTAACCTACGTGTTGCTAACGGGATTTCCCACGGCCTAAATGAAAGTGTGGAACTCATTCAGCTTGAGTTTAGCAAATTCATTCGGACTAAGTGAATCCGATAAAAATAATGATGCCGGATGGATGGAACCGCGGGATCTTAACCGGTGTCGTTATAATCAACTTTAAGATTTGTTTTAATTAAAATATTGAAAACACTTGAAATTAAGATTTTCTCTAAACCAAAACACTTTTCTCATCCCCCGATTTATGACTTCTAAAATTGAACCTCTCGCAACAATAAGGAGCTCGTGAGCATGGTTGGCAAGACGGCCATCGTCATCGCAAAACCCGAGTCTACTTCAACAAAACTTTCCTAGAATTAAATAACAAAACCATAGGACTTCGAGGTAGTTCGCCTAGTGCAACATAAATCCTCAACTCTTCGTTAGGCACTTGCATTGAAAATTAAGCCCTAACCGGTCTTAGGATTCCGAGGTAGTCGTCCTGTACGACAATAAACCCTCACATCTTCGAGGCTATTTGTTTGATTTTATCACACAAATATAAGCCCTAATTAATTAAAATTGGCAAGATCAAAACATTTAAATAAATATTAGGACTTTCTTAAACTCAAGCCAAACAATAGGGTAGTCGGGAAATTATCGAAGTTCGCTTCGAATCCGTGATTTCTCCTAATTTTCTTCCTTCGGATTCCCAAAACAAAATGTTCCAAATTTGATCCATTCCCTATCGAAATTCCAAAATTCAATCCTCGAAAACTTAAACTTTAAAATCTTCGAGAGCGACATTATTGATTATTATCGAGAGTTTTCTTAGGTGATTCCCATCACTTAAGATGTAATTAACTATATGGGCTTGCCCTTATAGTGGAATTTTAAAGAACCTGTGTAATATAAACCCCGTTTAATGCTTTCATATTAAGCATGGGAATTTGTCGGCTTATAAAATTGGTTCGCTGCACCAAACGGATGTCACAAATCTTCTAGTTTATTTAATCGAGCCCCACCGTCAAGCAATGTGTCTATCCTTAGGGATAGATACACGGCTCATGGTGCGGTGCTCGTTTATATAAACTATTTGGGATGTGAGATCGGCTTAATCTCATATCTTAAAACCTTCAAATTTAAAATTATTTTCAAAATCAAATACTACTTTTCAAAATTATTTATTTAAATTAAATTAAAAATTCGCCGACAACTTCGTTAGGCGACCCCTTTTCAAAATAAAACACACAACCTAAAAATATGCCGACAACTTCGGCGACTCCGCCGGGACAATTCCTCTCTCCATTATAATCGTATAATTCGTCTTTCAAAAATTGGTAGTGTATCCATGTCCTTAATGGGTCAAACTACCCTTCTTTCCGTTGGAATACTATGTTCATTTCAACCTCGAACAAGTATACCCAACATTCTCTCGGATTTAGGAGCCACCGTTGTAGACACCCCTAAACAGAGAGGTTCCGAGATCCTTTTACCTCATTTCGAGGTGGGGCGGACCCCCAATAAGTGTTAGTTTAGGAGTGATCCTTCGAGTCGAGAAGTCTCGCATAAGACCTTCTTTTCCTTTCCAACTCCGAATCGGATTCCTTACCTTCTCTACACCTTTGAACATTCTGTTCTAAATAAACGAACCCTCTAATAAATGATTCTTTTAACAAATGATTCCTTCTTATAAATACATGAACAAGAATGAGTTCGGACTCTTTCTCAATTCCTTTCTTTTCGTCCTGATGAAAAGAAGCATAACTTGGGACTGACAACCAGAATCTACCCTGTAAATGGAAACCCCAAAGCCGATTTTCTCCTTCACCAACGGACCGGACTTCGCCGTCTATAAGGATGAGCTCGCCCGACAATGGGATCATCCGATTCGGACAAGGATTCGAAAACACGAATGTTAAGATCACCGACGTCTCCCTTTCGCACCGACGAACAAGGTATCCGAAGCCGAGAAGCCGCCGCTCGAGTTCAACTCAGTCGACCCAAGAGTTTCCTCCCCCGCAAAGGATCCCGACCGAGAGGAGTACCGCCGTCCGCAGAGGACCGTTCTTACTACCCCCACCGGTCTAGTCGTTTCGCACCTACCCCGACTTCTCGCCAAATTAAAGGGGAAAGAAATCCGGAATTATGGTAAACCCGTTACCGTGGAGGGTGCAGATCTTCCGCGAGACCTTCGTTTTCGAAATCGGGTCCAGCTCAAAGATTCCATCACCGACAAGGACCCAAAGAAGAAACGAAGCAGGAGGATCGCCGCAGAAGCCGTAGCCGCCGAAATTGCTTTCCCGGAGGAAATCCTAGAACCGCCTAAATATACACCGCCGCTGAATATACACCGCCGCTCGAATACATACCACTTTTGGGAGGAAGCGTGTTCCATCCCCTCTCCACCGCGAGGACGAGGAAAATGTTCGCAAGATTGCTGCCGCATTACCTCACCCCGCATATTACAACGATAGCCGCAAGAAAAGGACTAGAACTACGCCGTTTGCTCGACCGCAAACTTTGGTAGAAAAGTTAGCAAAGAAGGAAAACCGCCCCGTATCGGAGATTCTACGAAGGATAGTGGCGGTACCGCCAAATCCCGTCTTGGCCCCGAGTAGAACCCGCCATCATGACAAAAAAGCCAAGTAAAAGAATGAAGGCTAGTCCGCCCGTCGTCGTCTCGTGATTACAGTATTAGGGAGGATACCACCTTCCAAAGATTTGGCCGACGCACCATCCGGTCCTAGACCTTCGCCGCTAGAAGGATGGTATAGCGTCCCACTCACCGGGCAGCCGAGATCGAAACAACAACCCAAGAAGGAAAGTCTCGCCAGAGACTCGAATCCGAAGAAAGTGCTACCGCGATAAAGGGGACCCTGACAGCCTATCGCATGACAACCGCGAGGACACACGAAAAGCCCCGCTAGAAGATGCCATGGAAAAGTTGAGAACCGATATCCGACGATCGGCAAATGAAAGAGAAGAAAAGTTCGGAGACGAGATCGATTCATCGAATTCATGGACGACGAATATGCAGAAATCAACATGGTCGAAACACGAGCTTCATCGCCTTCGCAAGGTGCTCCCGCAGCCGCAGAAGAGAGGAGCCGTAACCGATGAGAAGACAACTTCAGGAGAAAGACGACACGATCGCTCAAATGGCGAAAAGGATGGAAGAGATGGTCGTAGCCTCCGGCCACTCTCCGCAGTCAAGTGCAACCACAAAGAGAGACACCCCCGTAGGTCATTCACATCAGTAGACGGAGGAAAGGAGATTACATCCGTCAATGGGGATGATCACTGAAAAAGGATACAACACAAAGTATTATCCCCGAAAAGGATATCAAGAACTCGTGGAACAAGCAGGTGCGAGAAGCCTTAGCACAATCGAAGAGCGGGACATCCATTCGGACGGTAGACCTTACCCGTAAGAATTCGACGCCGTCCAATACCCGAAAGGCTTCGTACCACCTCTCGTTCAAGACCTTCGACGGAACCGGAACCCCCGACAAGCATGTTGCACACTTTCGTGCCGCCTGTTGTAATGCCGGCGGGAGCGATGCATTGCTCTTCCGACGCTCGTCGCCAGTCCGTCGGAATCGCCTTCGACCGGTATGCGTAATTACCAAATGGTTCGGTGAAGACGTTCTCGAACCAGAGAACCTCTTCATCAAGCGATTCGCCGGAGCTCAGCACCACATCACTATAGTGATTTAGTGGTAGAGAAACAAAGGCCGAACGAAACTTTGGTGGATTACATACTTCGATGGAGGAACTTAAGCATGAAGTGTGAACCACAACTACAAGAACAACATGCAATGCGGCATTTTACTTAAAAGCATTCACGGCCCGATAAGCACTTCTCCTCAAAGGATTCACTATTAAGACTTTCGAGAAGTTGTTAAGCAAGGCCGGAAGCTTGCAAGAAGAGGCGAAGCAATTAAGTTTCCCGACAAGACGGACAAGCAAAAGCCCGTGAAGACTTTTGAAAAGAAATCCAGGATCGTTGCAGATAGCTGACAAAGGCAAGCAACCGATGCAAATACCACTGTAACGGCCGCAAAGAACCACAAAAGAATTACCAAGAACCCCGGCCCAACTATCAGTCATCTCCACAAGCATGAACAACCGCCTCATCCGCAACGTACATTAAGGGAACTTCGAGCAGGGAATATCCATTCAAGAATGAAGCAAAGGCCGAAAATGTTCCGTAGTCCGATGAAAACTCCGGATTTCCAACCGCTGCAGCCTAAAAGACCGGAGGAAGTCAACAAGAAAGGTGATCCCAACTTTTGCCCCTACCACCGGATGCTTGGGCACAAGATAGAAGATCGCATTATCTTCAAAAGTTGGCTCAATGACAACCTTCAGAAAGGGAATATAACAATCCCGAAGGAGTACATGAAGGAACCCCAGAAAGGAGGTTCCGTCAATGTTATCTCAACTGATCCCATCATTTCGATAGATCCCTATACGACTAACGATGGATGGACTACCGCTTGGATAAGGTCTTCGAAAAAGATTTTAGACAGCATCCAAACCGCTTCGGTGCGAGCTTCAATTCAGAGTTCGAAACCTGCTAAGTCGGCACTATCACTCGCGATGAAGAACCACCTCAACAGAGACGATCGAAGAGAAGAAGAAAATCGACGAAGAAGAGAGGACCGAGACTCCTAAGGCTAGACTAGGGCCGCTTATCCTAGGATAGTTGTTTCCGATTCGGGGAGAAATCCCTCGAACCTCTGATTTTGTATGATTATCTCGCTCACTTCGGTGGGATCATATAATGATAAGGGTGATGGCGTTGGCTACATTTTGACTGTTTCTAACGATTACGTAACTAGCGACAATCCGGATATCGATTTCGACATCAACGACAATTCTCAAATCATACACGATCTCGACGAGCAAAATAACGAAGAAGGCATCCATCAAGGAGGCTACGAGAGTACAACAAGCAACGAATCTATCTGCGAGTTTCGAGGAGCTCCAAATCACGATAGAGTTAGAGCCTTCAGCATTCGAAGATAATCCGGAAGAGCCCGTCATTCCGATTCGAGAGGAGACATCGACAAGCTCAACACTAGATTCGAAGAAATTACGAAGTCAACTTAAGAAGTGGAAGAGTTCTACCTCCGAGAATGGGTCCAAAAGACAAAGGAAAGCAGGTGGTTGTTCAAGAAGAACCAACCCCAACAGAAGAAATACCCATTCGAGAAGAAGTCGAGACACATGGAAACAAAGTGGACTACAACGTGCTAGCCCATCTTAGGAAACTACCGGCCAAACTGAGCATTTACGATGCTCTCATCTTATCAAAGGAGATGAGAGAAGCCTCCGATCAAGGCCTTACTTCGATCCGGAAATTCGCTTAGCTCAAATGGCTGGAGATTCCTTAGATGAGGTTTGTTCGTTAAAGGAACAGCGAGGTATTACCTTCATGGACAATGACCTACTACTTGGGACAGCAGATCACAACCGACCATTGTACATTTCAGTTACAATCGAAAAATTTACACTCTCCAGAGTATTGGTGGATTCAGGAGCATCAATCAATATAATGAGTCTCCGAACACTAGCATACTTGGAAATTGATGCTCGTGAGCTCGAAGCCGACAAAATGTTATTAAGAGGATTCAACCGTAAAGGAGAAAGAGCCCTCGGATCAATAACGCTACTAATGAAGACCGGTGACTTAGCAAAGACAACCGCAAAATTTCACATAATTGATTCGAAACGTCGTTCAACGCTCTACTCGGGCCGACCATGGATACATGAAAACAGGATGGTACCATCATCTCTACATCAGTGCATCAAATACTACGATGGAGGGGAACAGTGCATCAAAGGTGACTTACAACCATTCTCCGTACATGAGATCGGAATCTATGAAGATGCAGCTTATTATGCATCTCCGAAGAAAACAATCTTCTCCAGAGATACCATAACGAATGAAGCAAAAGAAATTCGGGACAATGAAGAACCTGAAGTTCTAGTCAAACAGTCACTCACCACTCCCTTACGGCGAGATGGTGAAGGTTTCTCCACAACTCGCATCCGAGTTCGAGGCCGGGGACGAGGTCGTGGTAGAGACGTTAGGACAGTTGGACAGAGGAAACCAGCCATCAATGTTGATCGGGAAGATAGTTCCGAAGAAGAAAAAGAAATCAAACAAGAAGCAACGACAATAAGTCGAAGAAGCCGCAATTCAAGATCTCTCTCGAAGATGAGAAGAACGAAGAATACAAATCAATGTACGAAAAGATTAACCACTACGTACATACTATAACCCTAACCCCGATCCATTCTAACAAGATCGAGGGTGTGGTGGTCAAAGAGGTACGTAACGACGGTGCAAGGCCAATCAAGTTCTACCGTGGTGCTTCTTCCTCCAAACCGAAAATAATGTACAATTCGAAGATGTCACTTCATCGAATTAATGGAATTACCTTTTGAGTGGTACTCTCCCTGTGTTCAAAATTTAATTCAACGTGATTTCTTACCTCGACAATGGACAAAAGGCCAATCACAACATTTTGAAAAATTATGGAATAATTCCGGTCGTCCACCCAATTCAAAGCATGGTCTCGGATTCGGCACAAGCAGGATCGGCCGACGATACCGAATTTTGCTTGGTTGTCACTTGCGAGTCCAATGAAAACCGCATGGAAACTACAGTACGAACTCGAAGATTTACAAATTGAGACGCTCCACCGAATTCGAAGAAGAAATCAAATCTACAATAGATGAGTTAACGGAAGTTAACTTAGGTACTAGCGAAGAGCCTAGACCTACCTTTGTTAGCTCCTTACTCAATAAAGAAGACTCCGAAGAAATAATCAAATTATTAATGGAATTTAAAGACTATTTTGCTTGGAACTATGACGAGATGCCAGGATTAGCTCCAGAGGTTGCAGTCCATAAGCTAGGAGTGGATCCTACTTCTGTCCCAGTCAGACAAGGTCCCCGAAGAATGCGTCTAGAAATCGAACAACAAGTCATAGCCGAAGTTAAAAAGCTAATAGATGCCAGATTTGTCCATGAAGAACAATACCCGACTTGGTTAGCCAATGTGGTGCCACGTAAAGAAGAATGGTCGATCGAATCTGTGTGGACTTCGCAGATTTAAACAAGGCATGTCCAAAGGATGAATTCCCTCTACCGATCCCGAACCGATGATCGACATTGCTTCGACACATGAGATATTCTCATTCATGGATGGATCTTCGTGATACAACCAGATAAAAATTGCTCCGTAAGATGAAAAGTTTACAGACATTCGAACGCCGATCGGAGTATTTTGCTACACAAAGTGATGCCATTCGGATCGAAGAACGCAGAGCAACCTACCGTAGAGCAATGACAAGAATTTTTGATGATCTCATCCACAATCAAGTCGAATGCTACGTGGACGATGTGGTCATCAAAAGCAAAGTAAAGGAAAACCACCTGTATGATTCGAGAATTGTTTTCGAACGATTAAGACAATTTAACCTTAAGATGAATCCCTTAAAATGAGCCTTCGCGTCACCTCCGGAAATTCTTAGGATTCGTTGTCCGACATCGTGGAATTGAAATCGACCCGGAAAAGATTAAAGCTATCTTAGAAATGCCGCCTCCCAAAACCTTAAAACAACTACGATCTTTTCAAGGGAAGCCGGCATATTTTCGACGCTTTATCTCAAACCCGTCGTAGGTTTCACTTTCTCGCACTAGTTAAAAAGGACGCCAAATTTATTTGGGAAGAGAGATGCCGTAAGGCCTTCGAGGACATTAAGCAATATTTAATGACACCTCCCGTCTTAGCAGCCCCTAGCCTCGTGTAGACCGCCGATACTTTACACCGCGGCTTTAGATGACTCTCTCGGAGCCCCGTCGGCCTGTGTCAATGATGAGGGTAAAGAAAATGCTCTCTACTACTTAAGCCGTCGTTTACTTCCGACAGAAGTGAGGTATCCCGCAATTGAAAAGCATTGTTTGGCCCTGATCTTCGCCGCTCATAAGCTATGGCACTACATGCTTTCTCATAAGGTCAACCTGATCTCGAAATTTAATCCATTGCAATACTTGATGACTCGTCCAACACTTTCCGGCAGACTTGTCAGATGGTCAATGATATTATTGCAATTCGATATAACTTTCGTGCCTCTTCGTGCCTTAAAGGGACAAGTCTTAGCAGACTTCCTCGCAAAGACACCCTTTGCCGCCCGAATCTCCTCTCAACGACGATCCGCCGGATGAACAAATAATGAATCTAGAAGACCTCGATGATCGACATCGGGAATTATATTTCGACGGAGCATCTTCAACGACACAAAGACGAAGAATCGCAAGTGATAAGTGCTCGGTAAGGCAGGAATCGGGCTAATCTATATAACACCGGAGCGGGGGATGTTAAGATTCTCCTACCACTCGACGAACCGTGTACAAACAATGAAGCGGAATATGAAGCCCTCATAACGAGATCGGAATTAACTATTCAAATGGGGATAACAGACATCAACATCTACGGGGATTCGCAGTTAATCATTCAACAGATTGCCGGACAATATAAGATTTTGAAACCAAGACTCGAGCAATACTTCCAAGTATGCCATACAAACTGTTGGAACAGATTCCAAATGTGACAATCTACAAAATTCCCGTAAAAGAAAATGCTTTAAGCAGATGATTTAGCCCGTCTCGCAAAAGAATTTGCCCGTTTGCAAGATGAATCAAGCAGAAGTGTCGCTCACGGACGTCAGTCCTATCACAACTCGACATAGACACAATACACAAATCGAAAAAGAAAAAGAATCGACTGCAAAGAAGTGATGTAAAAACACGAAGATCGGCGATAGCCATTTATGATACTACCCGCAAACAGAAAGCTACCAAACGATAGGTCGCTAGCCCATCGCATCAAGAAAAGAACTTTGTCCTACGCATTAATAAACAACACATTGTACGAAGGTCTTTCGATCAAATGTGGCTAAGGTGCCTAAGCGGGTCCGAGGCCCGTGAAATTGTTAAGGAGGTGCATTCGAGACTCGTGGCGCTCACCGCCGGGTCCGAAGATGAAAATGAAAATTAAAAGACTAGGGTACTACCGGCCCTCGATGATGACCGACCGCATGAAAATCGCCAAGAGCTGTCACTAATGCCAAGTGCACGGAGTGGTTCTACACCAACCTCCAAATGTGCTACATCCGACTATTGCGTCATGGCCATTTGAATGTTGGGGCACGTATATAGTGGGTCCAATAGAACCACCATCTTCGAAAGGACATCGCTTCATTCTTGCGGCTACGGATTACTTTTCCAAGTGGGCAGAGGCAGCTCCACTCGTAGAAGTGAAAGCACACCACGTGCTACGCTTTTCAAGAACCAAGTTGTCTCACCGTTTCGGAGTGCCGCGCAGATCATCTCGGATAATGGGTTAGCATTCGTAGGCACACAAATCAACAATTTTGTCGTGAGACAAGGAATCGACCGGCGATACTCAACAATTTACTACCCAAGAGCAAACGGCCTCGCCGAGGCTTTTAATAAAACTCTCGTTCAAATCTTAAAGAAAACCTTGGACGATAATAAGAGAAATTGGCACGAGAAGTTGTTAGAAGCCTTATGGGCCTACCGGACAACCTTCGAACTCCTACTCAAGCTACACCTTACGCTCCGGTGTATGGGTCCGAGGCAGTTGTTACCTTTAGAGGTTCAGCCTTCCTTCACTCGAATTGCAGCTTGCAAATAAGATCACGATGAAGAGAACGCCAAATTACGACTCGAAGAATTAGAAAGCCCGGAAGGGAAAGGGCTTGCAGCCTCAACGTAATTTAGAACTATACCAAGCTAAGATGGTTCAAGCCCATGACAAACCGGTCCGCCCAAGAACCTTCAAAGTTGGTGACTTAGTTCTTGTTCTCAAGAGACCTATTCTCGCACACCGCAAGATAGGAGGAAAATTTGAACCCACTCGGGAAGGACCGTTTCGTGGTCAAGCAAGATACTCAGGAGGTTCCTACCAGCTAGTGAATTGCTAGGGAGAACGACATATGCTTCCGATCAACGGACGATACTTGAAAAAGTATTACGCTACCTGATGTTTCGAAGGAATGAATTCTTCATCCCTAAGAAACACGGGTGAAGTAATTACTTATGACTGGGTCCGAACCCAAAAATAATAAAATGTGCTAAAATAAATAAAGTCATGATAATAAAGTTTTCCTTGTTTTCTTTTCCAAATCAAAATCTCTTCCCTGATCTTATCCTACTTCATTCCTGTTAAATTTAAAAAATATATAAAAAAAGAAGAGAAAAATATGTCTTTAATAAACATTTTCTTAATGTTCTTGTTCTTAGTACAGCCCCTGATCCTTTTCCTTGTCTTTTCGCAGGGAAATGTCGAACGGGCGGTTGGTCCCGAACTTTAAGAATGGCGTAAGCCTCGCACTCGATGAAAAGAGGGTGAAAGATGGAGCGATAATCGAGATCGACTCGGATTTCGCACCAGCAGGCCTACAAGACGAGGAAAGTGACCGGGTCCCAGCTAACCGAGAAGAACTCGCCGGCCAGACAGTGGATGAAAGTGGGTGGCCCAAGCCACCAATCCAAAGCAGCAAGAAAAGAAAAGCAAACACCGAAGAAGATAAGAAAATGAAGTCCGTAGTCGCTACAGCAGAGGGCGAGCTTGTCGCCGCCGCGCCCACGTAGATTCAAGAAGTTCGGAGAGCTACTCTCACAAGCAACGCAACGAAGAAATAAGAATCGCCGTATCCGTAAGATGTTAACAAAACTAGCCGCGGACCAGCGCGACAAGACAAGTTGCTAATGCCGACACATACACTTCAAGGACACCGGTTCACCGAGAACTCGAAGAAAGGAGGCCAGCCTCCTAGGATAACCGAAAGGACCAGGGAAATCTCCGAAGATCGAAGAAAGAAGGCTACCACGCCACCGGATAGAACCACCGCGTGATGCATGACCTTGTTGCGTGAAGCAACCCCGGGGATTTCCCGACAGGCATCATCCCCGAGGAGTCGAGGTATGCGGGAGAACGTGAAGGATTGAACCGTATATCCCACAATATGTCACAAGGCCTCGCCATCCGCAGATCATTCCGGAATACGAGCCGGAGAGAATGCAGAATGTTGAAAAGAAAACCTTTGAATACTTCGAGAGAATTAAAGGCGAAGAATCAATATACTAGAGGGCCTCGAGCTACATACGGATGTATTCTCGCAGTATGAACAACAAGAAATCGTGGATTGCATCCGGGATTTGAAAAGAATGGGCCGAGCAGGCCGCCCGAGGGAAAACACATACTCGAACCCCGAGATGGATGCCGTGGAAGGGAAGAATCACAATACAATGTGGATGTCGTTACAACTTTGCGGAGGACAGGAAGGGAAACCCACCGGAATACTCCGTCATGGGCAAGTGGATCGGATGCCATTAGTCATCAAGAGAATGGTAAAGAGATTGATAACCCGGAGGGTACTGCCAGCAGATTGCATAACCAATAGCCGCATTATTAACATCTACAAGCAGGGTGACCGCTTACCCCCACACATAGATCACCACGACTTTGTCGACCTTTCGCACAGCCTCTTTCCCGAACGAGTGTAACATCATGTTCGGATCCGACCTCCGGATAGCAGTGCCCGTGTGAGTTCCGAGGGCCGGTGAAGATACCTTTACCGGTAGGTTCCATCATGATTCCGAAGGGCAACGGAGCGGATATCGCTAAGCATTGCATACCAGGAGTACCAGTGAAGCGGATCTCAGCTACTTTCGTGAGGATGGACGACGTGAAGACACCTTACCATTTCCAGCCGTATCCGGAGCTAGAGAGCCTCCGGCCTTACGAGCCGCGAGTTACATGGAAAATATCACACCTCCAATGTACATCTATACGGCATTCTTGCCAAGGATGGCTTGGAAGGTGATGTTATCGACCATGTACCCCACTATTCGTACATGGATTTTTGACGGATGCTTCTTTGGATGGATCGACGAAAATCATACATAGTCCGTTTTGAGTCTACATGGATTGTATGAAATATATTCCTGATCAAGTTGTATGATGTATCTTCGACATGATTGGAATGAAAGTGACCATGTCACATTTTTGGCCTTCACCTCTTTTGTGCAAATTGACTGGGAAACGCCATTAAAGTTAAATGAACTTCGAACAAAGAACAGAAAAGAAATAAAAAAAAAGAGAATAAAAGAAAACTTTCCTTAAAAAATCTAAAAAAATGACGAACACCAAATTCACATGAACATTAAATAAACGATGAAATAAAATTTGAATCATTAAAAGATAAACAAAATCAACATAAATGTTAAATCAAATCTCAAATCAAATTCTCAATCAAATTTCAAATCCAATCTCGATCAAATTTCAAATTTGATCTTCCAAATTTCAAATCAAATATTAAATCAAATCTCAACCGAGTTCAAACTCATCTAAATCAAATCTCAAATTCAATCTTTCCAGATTTCAAACCTCAATCAAATTTCGAATTCGATCTTTCAGATCTCAAATCAAATCTCAATCAAATTCAATTTTTTGGGTCGAGGATTTTACATCCAAGACTGCATTGCTTTAGGATCCTTTCCCTATCGCAATGAAGTACATCAAATTCAAACTTTTTGGTCAAGGATTTTATATCCAAGACTGCATTGCTTTAGGATCCTTTCCCTATCACAATGAAATACATCAAATTCAAACTTTTGGGTCGAGGATTTTATATCCAAGACTGCATTGCTTTAGGATCCTTTCCCTATCGCAATGAAGTACATCAAATTCAAACTTTTGGGTCGAGGATTTTACATCCAAGATCGCATTGCTTTAGGATCCTTTCCCTATCGCAATGAAGTACATCAAATTCAAACTTTTGGGTCGAGGATTTTACATCCAAGACTACATCGCTTTAGGATCATTTCCCTATCGCAATGAAGTACATCAAATTCAAACTTTTGGGTCGAGGATTTTACATCCAAGATTGCATTGCTTTAGGATCATTTCCTATCGCAATGAAGTACATCAAATTCAAACTTTTGGGTCGAGGATTTTACATCCAAGACCGCATTGCATTAGGATCATTTCCTATCGCAATGAAATACATCAAAATCAAACTTTTGGGTCGAGGATTTCACATCCAAGACTGCATTGCTTTAGGATCATTTCCCTATCGCAATGAAATACATCAAAATCAAACTTTTGGGTCGAGGATTTCACATCCAAGACAGCATTGCTTTAGGATCATTTCCCTATCGCAATGAAATACATCAAAATCAAACTTTTGGGTCGAGGATTTTACATCCAAGACTGCATTGCTTTAGGATCATTTCCCTATCGCAATGAAGTACATCAAAATTCAAACTTTTGGGTCGAGGATTTTACATCCAAGACTGCATTGCTTTAGGATCCTTTCCCTATCGCAATGAAATACATCAATTCAAACTTTTGGGTCGAGGATTTTACATCCAAGACTGCATTGCTTTAGGATCATTTCCCTATCGCAATGAAGTACATCAAAATTCAAACTTTTGGGTCGAGGATTTTACATCCAAGACTGCATTGCTTTAGGATCCTTTCCCTATCGCAATGAAATACATCAAAATCAAACTTTTGGGTCGAGGATTTTACATCCAAGACTGCATTGCTCTAGGATCATTTCCCTATCGCAATGAAGTACATCAAAATCAAACTTTTGGGTCGAGGATTTTACATCCAAGACTGCATTGCTTTAGGATCATTTCCCTATCGCAATGAAATACATCAAAATCAAACTTTTGGGTCGAGGATTTTACATCCAAGACTGCATTGCTTTAGGATCATTTCCCTATCGCAATGAAGTACATCAAAATTCAAACTTTTGGGTCGAGGATTTTACATCCAAGACTGCATTGCTTTGGGATCATCTCCCTATCGCAATGAAATACATCAAATTTAAATTCCTGGGGTTAAGGATTTTACATCCGAGACTGCACTGCTCTAAGATTTTTTCCCTATTGCAATGAAATACACCAAAATCAAACTCTTGAGGTTAAGGATTTTACATCCAATACCGCATTACTCTGAGATCTCTCCTCATTGTAATGATCCAATCCAATCGATTCAATTTTCTTTCGAGGTTGAAAATGTTACATCTAAAACCTCAAAATTCCAATTCTGATTTCAAATCAAATCCCTTCAAGTTAATTTTAACAAAACTTCAATCTAAATTGAAACTCCAAATTGAAATCTAAACTCACACATCGAAACTTAAATTGAAACAAAATAAAATCTAAATTGAATTTCCCGCATCATGTGATTTGGAATTCACCTCCTTTTCCTTTCCCGCCGAGAGTTCAAGAATCTCCAGTTTCAGAGATATACTTGACACTCCCCAGCGGAAATTCTTCTACTTCGTCCTAAGTTTGTCACTTGGACATCTGTGTTGGTTTTGTTGATCGCTTCGGTTAACGCCAATACGCGCGGTGTGCTCCGTCAGCTCACCACACCTATTGGGGGTCCATTTGTCGACCTCATTTTCGATGAGGTCTTCCCTTCTTCTCTTTAGTACTTAGGATCTAGCCTTAGGCTTTTCCTTCGACTATCTTAGAGGACTAGAATCGGGACCCACCTTTTAGAATTTCAAACCACTTCTTAACTCCCCGCAAACTCCACAAACTTGACCGTAGACCCCTAATCACCTAGAGGATCGAAATCAAATGCGGAAGTTTAAAGGATGAGTTCCTATAGGACTCTTTCGGCCTTAGGACTCGCCCTGGTGGCCCGGTCCGGTGAAGGGGCCGACTTACACACACACTACACCTATACACTACACTTTCACACACCTATACCTAACTTGACCTCCCGACTCATGTAGGTGATTCACATGGATGGTCCTTAACCCCTAAGCCCTCGCTAAGAGGGTTAGGAACAACATAGCGGATGCCTCAAATGAGTCCCTTCATGGCTCATGTGGGCTTGATGTGGCTTCATGGCTCAACCAAAATGATTTCATTCCACTCAAATTTACCCAATCTTCAATTTTCCAAATTTTCAATTTTCCAAATTTTCAATTTTTGACCCCCGGGACCCTACACCCGCTTAGCCTACCCAAAACCCTTAAAATTACCCAAATTTCTCAAAAATTTCCAAATAACCCAAGATTCCTCAAAATCAATCCCAAACATTTCCAAATCACTCAAATTGATCATCCATACCCAAAAATATCAAAAATTCCAAGAAAACCTCCCAATACCCTCCAAATACCCAAAATACCTCTCTTGACCCAAAAATTCCAAAAAATTCAGAAAATTCCCAGAAAATTCCAGAAAATCTCAAATATTCCCAATTTCATTTTGTTCAACTACACCATGGGCCAATTTTGTCAATTTACCCTACTTTTGTCAAAACCCCCAATTTGACCCATTTTAACCCAAAGTGAACCCAATGTCAAACCAAACCTACCCAATTGACCCCAATTTTCGTCCAATTCAATTCTAAACTTCAATTCAAAATTCCCAGCACCAATCTAGACCAAATCCAAGTCCAATTTGATTGACATTTGGATCCAATTTCACTTTTGGCCTTAAAGCACAATTTGGACCCATGATCCAAACCTAACCCAAACTCACCCAATTCAACTCCAATTAACCCCAAATCTTTTCTAAATCTTCTTTAGCATCCCCACAAGAATAAAACTAACATGATTTTCCCAAAATTTAGACCCAAACCCCACTCAAATTCAACCCAAAGCTAAAAGGCCCATTTTTGACCTAAACCAAAACCTAACCCAAATGGGCCCAAACCCCAAAATCAAAGCCCAACCAAAGTCAAAACCTCTTTGAAACACTCCCATAGACATTTCTCAACATTAATTTTACATCAATTTCAACCCTAGCCCAACATTGGCCCAACTTGGCCCACTTGGACCTATATTGGCCCATTCACCAAAAGAGCCCAAATTCAATCCAATTCAAACCCAAATCACTCCCAATTTGCTTCAAGTCACTCATGATACATCCATGAGCTAAACCCAACAATTATTTGGCCCAACCTCTTTACAAAATTTCATCCCAAAATCCATTTTAAAATTCAAAAGCCCACTTTCCTAAACCATTTTAAAAGCCCATCCTTCACCACATCCAAAGGCCCAAAATTGGTCCCAAAGCCCACATGATATTTCTCTACATCATCCATTCAATTAAAATCATCCCTAAGTCCTAAATTCATCATCAAATCATTCCAAATCAAGTCTCATACAAATTTCCATCAAATTACCAAAAATTCCTAAAATCCACTTTTATGAAATCGACCCAACCTTTTCCCAAGCCAAATGGAGCCATGAAGCCATGCACAAGCCATATGCAAGCCATGGCAGCCACTTTACACATCACCATGTCATTTTTGGCAAAAGGAGGGAGTCCTTTAATGATTCCCTTAAGGGTGATTTAGCCACTTCCATGACTCCACTAAACCATGCTTAAACTTAATTGTACTTGGATGGTGACCCTTCCCCACTAATTAAGCCGACCTAAACCACTATATCTTCAGCCCAAACTAGCCATGGGAAGGTGCACCTAGCCCAATCCATGCATTTGACCAATTTGAGCCAAAATATACCCTTACCCCATTCTACTTTCGATTCAAACACTTTACACATGTCCAAGCCCAATCGCCTTCACCAACTTCAAGCCCCGGATCTCCCGACCCCGAGAGTGACCAATGCCCGGCCGGCCACCACTGTGTCGCCGGAAAACACCATGGCCGAGAGCTCACATGTGAGCCCAACTTGGAATTCTCACTCGCCGAGCCGCCCCATCCCAAGTGGCCATTGGAGCTGTTCTTCTCTTGCCAAGAGCAGACTGATCCCAAGCCCTAACTCTCCCTGGAGGCCCTCCACCCTCTCCTATTTAAACACCACCCCTCTCGGCCATGAGAGGTGCTCGAAAAAACCTTAAGGAAACTCGCCAAAATTGTTCCGTACTCCTCCCCATACACAGAGCACTTGATCCCCACCGAGATCCCCCCGCCATTTCTTCTCTCGCGAGCTCAATTTCGTAGTTGAAATCTAGGCCCAAAACCAGGACACTTCTCCACAAGTGAGCCAATCCCCAAATTGATTGGTTCTACACCTTCACCGCACCAAGGGAAGGTGTCCACCAAGCAAAAGCCCCATCTCCAGTGCCACCCAGGCTTGCTCCAGCCCTCCAAGCTTTGTGATCGGGCTTGGTCGAAATCCCACCTAGACAATTCACTCGGACCGGAGACTTCATCCGGAGCTTGCCGGGATCCAATCGAAGGTGCAACAACCCTCGCATCGAAGCCACACTTCTCCGAGCAAAGGTATGAGCTAATTCTTCATCCCGAGCTTCCGGAGACTCTCCATTTCAAATGCTTTAATTTCAATGCACGATCACCGTATAGATGTGTTCATCTCTTCAAGACGAATCCATAGAGCATAAGAACTTGAAAATCCATCGAGTATCGAGTGAGATATTAGTGGATTTAGTGTGGACGGCTCTCGGGCGAGGACACTCGGGGACGATGAACGGATGCCGTCCATTCAATACACGCGCGGACGGATGGCCAGGATCGCGTCGGATCAGGAGACGATACGAGAACCGCGGGGCCCGGGCTGCTGACTCAGATGGCGGCGTCGAATGGGAGCACGACGCGTGTGCGTTCGGAGCTACCGAGGTTGACGCGGCGCCGCGTGGATAAATAGAAAATTAGGGATTTTTCGATTTATTTAATTCCCTAAACTTCAAAAATTCATAACTTTGTGTAGAAAAATCAGAAAAATAAAATAAAAATACCCTCTCGCTCGGTGAACGGAGGAGAATAATGTGGAAAAGAAATTATTTAATTTTATCAAGTATTTTATTTTTAATAATTTATTTACTCTCTGCATATTTTTAATTCTCCATGCATGTATAAAATTCACCATGGCATGAGACCATAGGGCTTTTGACGCCTCGAATTTGGGAACATTCCCCGAATTTTCCAAAGTCGAGGCCATCCCTATGAAAAGTTATTGATTTTTCAAATTCATGTTACTGTTTTGAGTATTTTAATTCCAATAAATAGCATGTTGTGAAATAAATTCTAGGAAAATTTGGTGATGTTCCTTATGACCGCAGGATCCTAGGAAAAATAGGTTTTGAGTTAGTTCGTTTAAAACAACCCTAATTGGCTTAAACACCCAAAATGGATCTCTAATTAATTAGAGCTAACCATACATCAAATTGATTTGAAATCAATTCTCCACTCGACCTTTAGGATCAGAGGAACCCACCATAAAAATTTGAGGTCAATTGGACTTAGTTAGCCTCTACTAATTGGGTTGATTAAGCCATTTAGTCATTTTAAACTTTAAAAATTCATAAATTTCAAAATACTTTTTAAAAATTCACCAAATTAGTTTTGGAGCCTCTCTGATATCAGGGGAATTTAAGAAAATTAAAATTTCAATTTTCTAAAAAAGTTGATTTTTAATATTATTTTAATATTTTAATAATTAAAAAATAATAAAAATCACAAAAATAATAAAATTCACCAAAAAGTCACATTTTGAATTTTAATCACTTAGGAACAAACCCCATATTTTTCTTAGGTCTATTTAGTGAGATATTAAATTTTAAAGCTCTAGGGTAATTTTAAAATTAAAAAAATGTATTTTCTAGCATTTTCACTAAAATAATTATAATAAATCATAGAAAAATCAGAAAATTGCAAAATTTGATTCTCTGATTTCCTTGATATCAGAGAGATTTTTGAAAAATATAAAATTCATTTTTCAACATTTATTTTATTTTTAAATTAATTAATATTCCAAAAGTTAAAATAATTATAATAAAAATAATATAATTCAAAAAATCACCAAAATTGGTCCAAGTGGTTCTCCGGTCATTAGGAATGTCCCCTAATTTTCTTAAGGACAGAAACTTTCCCTTGGTCATGTTATTAAATTTTCCTTGGAAATCTCTATTTTCCACCAAAAATAATTATATAAATAAATTAAATACAGAAAAATCACATTTTCTCCTCTCATGTCTTTATTGACATATGAGTGAAGTCATATAAAAATTTCAAGTTCATTTGAGTTCAATTTAGTGAGTTATGAAATTATTAAACTTAAAGGGCAAAATGGTAATTAAAATTTTTTAATCCTTAATTAAAACTTTAGGTTTAATAAAAAAATTAACAAGTAAAATATTTGATCCTAATCTGATTTGGATGATTGAAATTTAAATAATTAAAGGGTAGAAACCCATTAAACAATTTAAAATGATTAAACCTTAATTAAATAGTTGATTAAATTTGGAAGAATAATAAAATTGGAATTATTAAAATAGGGATATTATTATGAAGATATTTATTCTTTAATTTAAAGATCCCTAAATTAATTACCTCATTAATATTCAATTCTTAATTAAAATGATAACTCAAATTCAAAACATTAAAAGACTTAATCATTAAACTAAAATTAAATTATTAAACTCTTTTAAAAAAATTTTAATTAAAATTAAAAATAAAATTAAATTAAAAATTAAATTAAATTAAGTAAATTAAATTGGATTTAATTAAATTAAATTAAATTAAAATTAAAAGTTGAATTAAATTAAAAATTAAATTAAATTAAATAAATTAAATTAAATTAAATTAAATTAAATAAACAAATTAAAATTAAATTAAATGAACAAATTAAATTAAATTAAGTTAAATTAAAATAAATAAAATTAAATTAAATTAAATTGAATTAAATTAAATTAAATTAAATCAAATTAAATTAAAATTAAATCAAATCAAATTAATTTAATGTAACATCAAATCAAACTAAATTGAATTAAATTGAATTGAATTAAATTAAAGATTAAATTAAATTAAATTAAATTAAGTTGAATTAAATATAACATCACCAAAGACATAAAGAATTCAAAATAAATCTAAAATAACTTGAACACTATTCCAAATTTAAACCCATTAATGGAAATTAAATTAAATCACAAACCATTTGAACATCAATTTACCCTTGAAAGCTTTAGTTATCATAACTCCTAAACAGAATATTAAATGAAATGTTACTTCACCTATAGGATATTCAAATGTCCTAGTTCACTGAGCGAGATAATAAAACTTGAGACTCCTGGACGATTATAACAAAACTTGAGACTCCTGGACGATTAATTCATTTGTGTAATTGAATCCATTTGGACTTAAAACAATTCTAGCAATATTGAAAAGATGTTTAAGATTCTTCTTAAACACTTTCTCAATATGATAGGATGTTTATAAGAACAATTGAACTCAATCGTCCTTTGATGAAGAAAATCGTCCTCAAACCAAAACACAAGGAACCTAGACGTCATAGGAAATGACTAGCTATAGGATTAGGAATTTGGTAGAAAACCATAACCCTTCCCTTAGCTTTACCTAGGAACTTGCTTAAATATTCTAAATTGTGCTTTAAGTGCAGCTTGGGATGACGGGAAGACCCTCCAGGTACGCTTTTATTTTATTGCAATTTACTTTCTTGCAATTTTCATTATTGCAATTTCATTAATCGCATCGCACTTACTTTTCTTGCATGATAAACAACTGTTGCATGAAAACCCACACCTTTAGGATAGTCCCTAAAACTGAAACCAAAACTAAATTAAAAGTCATTGCAAGATAAAATTCACCGCCACAACATTTCAAAATATAAAACAACTCAAAATTTAATCACAAACGTAACACAAAACTACAATTACAATTAAATTAAAACGTCCCGTTGGATGATCGGGAATACCTCGGATGATGTAACCTACGTGTTGTTAACGGGATTTCCCACGGTCTAAATGAAAGTGTGGAACTCATTCAAATTGAGTTTAGCAAATTCATTTGGACTAAGTGAATCCGATAAAAATAATGATGCCGAAGGATGGAACCGCTGGATCTTAACCGGTGTCGTTATAATCAACTTTAAGATTTGTTTTAATTAAAATATTGAAAACACTTGGAAATTAAGATTTTCTCTAAACCAAAACACTTTTCTCATCCCCCGATTTATGACTTCTAAAATCGAACCTCCGCAACAACAAGGAGCTCGGAGCATGGTGGGCAGCACGGCCATCGTCATCAGCAAAACCTGAGTCTACTTCAACAACACTTTCTTAGAATTAAATAACAAAGCCATAGGACTTCGAGGTAGTTTGCCTAGTGCAACATAAATCCTCAACTCTTTGTTAGGCACTTGCATTGCAAATTAAGCCCTAACCGGTCTTAGGATTCCGAGGTAGTCGTCCGGCACGACAATAAACCCTCACATCTTCGAGACTATTTGTTTGATTTTATCACACAAATATAAGCCCTAATTAATTAAAATTGGCAAGATCAAAACATTTAAATAAATATTAGGACTTTCTTAAACTCAAGCCAAACAATAGGGTAGTCGGGAAATTACCGAAGTTCGCTTCGAATCTGTGATTTCTCCTACTTTTCTTCCTTTGGATTCCCAAAACAAAATGTTCCAAATTTGATCCATTCCCTATCGAAATTCCAAAATTCAATCCCTCGAAAACTTAAACTTTGAAATCCTCGAGAGCGGAATTATTGATTATTATCGAGAGTTTTCTTAGGTGATTCCCATCACTTAAGATGTAATTAACTATAGGGGCTTGCCCTTATAGGAATTTTAAAGAACCTGAGTAATATAAACCATGTTTAATGCTTTCATATTAAGCGTGGGAATTTGTCGGCTTATAAAATTGGTTCGCGGACCAAACGGATGTCACAAATCTTCTAGTTTATTTAATCGAGCCCCACCGGTCGAAGCGGTGTCTATCCTTAGTGATAGATACACGGTTCGTGGTGCGGTGCTCGTTTATATAAACTATTTGGGATGTGAGATCGGTTTAATATCATATCTTAAAACCTTCAAATTTAAAATTATTTTCAAAATCAAATACTACTTTTCAAAATTATTTATTTAAATTAAATTAAAAATTCGCCGACAACTTCTGTTAGGCGACCCCCTTTTCAAAATAAAACACACAACCTAAAAATATGCCGACATTCACTAGCTGGTAGGAGATTCCTGAGTAGACTGCCTCAACCACAAAAGGTCCTGCCCAAGTGGGTTCAAATTTTCCTCCTATCTTGTGGTGTGCAAGAATAGGTCTTTTGAGAACGAGAACTAAGTCACCAACTTTGAAGGTTCTCGGGCGGACTCAATCCGTCATGGGCTCGAACCATCTTAGCTTGGTATAGTTCTAAATTCAGTTGCGCTGCAAGTCTTTTCCCTTCCAGGTTTTTCAATTCTTCTAGTCGTAATTTGGCATTCTCTTCTGTCGTGATTTTGTTTGCAATTGCAATCCCGAGTGAAGGAAGCTCGGACCTCTAAAGGTAACACCGCTCGGACCCATACACCGGAGCGTAAGGTGTAGCTTCGAGTAGGAGTTCTGAAGGTTGTCTGGTAGGCCCATAAGGCTTCTAATAACTTCTCGTGCCAATTTCTCTTATTATCGGCCAAGGTTTTCTTTAAGATTTGAACGAGAGTTTTATTAAAAGCCTCAGCCATGCCGTTTGCTCTTGGGTAGTAAATTGTTGAATATCGCCAGTCGATTCCGTGTCTCCTGACAAAATTGTTGATTTGTGTGCTTCTAAATGCTGACCCATTATCTGAGATGATCCTGCGCGGCACTCCGAAACGGTAGACAACTTGGTTCTTGAAAAACTGTAGCACGTGGTGTGCTTTCACTTCTCTAAGTGGAACTGCCTCTGCCCACTCGGAAAAGTAATCCGTAGCCGCAAGAATGAAACGATGTCCTTTCGAAGATGGTGGTTCTATTGGACCCACTATATCGTGCCCCAACATTCAAATTGCCAAGACGCAATTGTCGGATGTAGCACATTTGGAGGTTGGTGTAGAACCACTCCGTGCACTCGGCATTGGTGACGCTCTCGGCGATTTTCATGCGATCGGTCATCATCGAGGACCAGTAGTACCCTAGTCTTTTAATTTTCATTTTCATCTTCGGACCCGACTGGTGAGTGCCACAGAGTCCTGAAGGCATCTCTTTAACAATTTCACGGGCCTCGGACCCTCTTAGGCACCTTAGCCACATTTGATCAAAAGACCTTCTGTATAACGTGTTATTTATTAATGCGTAGGACAGAGTTCTTTTCTTGATCTGATGGGCTAACGCCAATCTTATGTGTTTTCTGTCGTGATCTATTTGCAGGTAGTCTATTAATGGCTGTCGCCAATCTTCTATGTTTTCTGTCACTGCTCCAACTGATTCTTTTTCTTTTTCTGATTTGTGTATTGTGTCTATGTCGAGCTTTGATAGGACTTGACGTCCGTGAACTGACACTTCTACTGATTCATCTTGCAAGCAGGCAAATTATTTTGCGAGACGGGCTAGCGCATCTGCTAAAGCATTCTCTTTCCTGGGAATTTTGTAGATTGTCACATTCGGAATTTGTTCCAACAGCTGTATGGCATACTGGAAGTATTGCTCGAGTCTTGGCTTTAAAATTCTCTACTGTCCGGCGATCTGTTGAATGATTAACTGCGAATCCCCATAGATGTTGATGTTTGTTATCCCCATTTGAATAGTTAATTCCAGCCCTGTTATGAGGGCTTCGTATTCTGCTTCGTTGTTTGTACACCGCTCTGTTAAGTGGTAGGAGTATCTTAACATCCCCCGCTCCAGTGTTATAAAGATTAGTCTGATTCCTGCCTTACCGGGCACTATCACTTGTGATTCTTCATCTTTGTGTGCTGAAGATGCTCCGTCGAAATATAATTCCCAACGTCGATCATCAGGTTCTTCTAAGCTCATTATTTGTTCGTCTGGCAAGTCGTCATTGAGAGGGGATTCCGCCGCAAAGGGTGTGCTGCGAGGAAGTCTGCTGAGACTTGTCCCTTTACGACACGAAGAGGCACGAAAGTTATATCGAATTGCAATAATATCATCGACCATCCGGCAAGTCCGCCGAAAGCGTTGGACGGGTCATCAAGTATTGCAATGGATTAAATTTTGAGATCAGGTTGACCTTATGAGAAAGCATGTAATGCCTGAGCTTTTAAGCGGCAAAGATCAGGGCCAAACAGTGCTTTTGAATTGCGGGATACCTTATTTCTGTCGGAAGTAAACGACGGCTTAGGTAGTAAAGAGCATTTTCTTTACCCTCATCATTGACTCAGGCTAACAGTGGCTCCGAGAGAGTCGTCTAAAGCCGCGGTATAAAGTATCGCGGTCTACCCGAGACTAGGGCTGCTAAGACAGGAGGTGTCATTAAATATTGTTTAATGTCCTCGAAGGCTTTCGGCATTTCTCTTCCCAAATAAATTTGGTGTCCTTTTTAACTAATGCCGAGAAAGGCCGACACCTACTCGACAAGTTCGAGATAAAGCGTCGAAGATATGCCGACTTCCTTGAAAAGATCGTAGTTGTTTTAAGGTTTTGGGAGGTGGCATTTCTAAGATAGCTTTTATCTTTTCCTGATCGATTTCAACTCCACGATGTCGGACAACGAATCCTAAGAATTTCCCGGAGGTGACGCCGAAGGCACATTTTAAGGGATTCATCTTAAGGTTAAATTGTCTTAATCGTTCGAAAACATTTCTTAAATCATACATGTGGTTTTCCTTTACTTTGCTTTTGATGACCACATCGTCCACGTAGCATTCGACTTGATTGTGGATGAGATCATCAAAAATTCTTGTCATCGCTCTCTGGTAGGTTGCTCCTACGTTCTTCGATCCGAATGGCATCACCGTGTAGCAATATACTCCGATCGGCGTTCGAATGCCGTACGTTTTTCATCTTCTCGGAGCCATTTTTATCTGGTTGTATCCTGAAGATCCATCCATGAATGAGAATATTTCATGTGTTGAAGCAATGTCAATCATTAATTCTGGGATCGGTAGAGGGAATTCATCTTTTGGACATGCCTTGTTTAAATCTCTGAAATCCACACAAATTCTGATCTGACCATTCTTCTTCCTGACTGGTACCACATTGGCTAACTAAGTCGGGTATTGTTCTTCACGGACAAATTTAGCGTCTATTAGCTTTTTAACTTCAGCTATGACTTGTTGTTCAATTTCTAGACGCATTCTTCTGGGACCTTGTCTGACTGGGACAAAAGTAGGATCCACTCCTAGCTTATGGATCGCGACCTCCGGAGCTAATCCTGGCATCTCATCGTAGTTCCAAGCAAAACAGTGTTTAAATTCCATTAATAACTTGATTATTTCTTCGGAGTCTTCTTTATTGAGTAAGGAGCTAACAAAGGTAGGTCTAGGCTCTTCGCTAGTACCTAAGTTAACTTCCGTTAACTCATCTATTGTAAATTTGATCTCTTCTTCGAACTCTGGTGGAGCATCTCCAATTTATAAATCTTCAAATTCTTCTATAGTTTCCATGCAGTTTTCATTGGACTTGCAAGTGACAACCAAGCAAAATTCGCATCGTCAACCGATCCTACCGTGCCGAATCCGAGACCATGCTTTGAATCGGGTGGACGACCGGAGTTATTCCATAATTTTTCAAAATGTTGTGATTGACCTTTTGTCCATTGTCGAGGTAAGAAACCACGTTGAATTAAATTTTGAACACAGGGAGAGTACCACTCAAAAGGTAATTCCATTAATTCTGATGAAGTAGCATCTTCAAATTGTACATTATCTTCGATTTCGGAGGAAGGAGCACCACGGTAGAATTTCATGGGCTTTGCACCGCCGCTATGTACTTCTTTGACCACCATACCCTCAATCTTATTAGAATGGATCGGGGTCAGGGTCATAGTATGTACATAGTGGTTAATCTTCTCGTACATAGATTTATATTCTTCGTTCTTTTCATCTTCGAGAGAGATCCTGAATTGCGGCTTCTTCCGACTTATTGTCGCCGCTTCTTGCTTGATCTCTTTTTCTTCTTCGAATTGTCTTCCCAATCAACATTGATGGTTGGTTTCTTCTCGTCCAACCGTCCTAACGTCTCGCCACGACCTCGTCCCCGCCTCGACCTCGGATGCGAGTTGTGGAGAAACCTTCACCATCTCGCCGTAAGGGAGTGGTGAGTGACTGTTGGATTAGAACTTCAGGTTCTTCGTCGTCCCGAACTTCCTTTGCTTCGTTTGTTATGGTATCTCTGGAGAAGATGATTTTCTTCGGAGGTGCATAATAAGCTGCATCTTCATTGATTCCAATCTCATGTACGGAGAATGGTTGTAAGTCACCTTTGATGCACTGCTCCCCTCCATCGTAGTATTTGATGCACTGATGTAGGGATGATGGTACCATCCTGTTTTCATGTATCCATGGTCGGCCCAGTAGAGCGTTGAATGACGTTTCTGAATCGATTATGTGAAATTTTGCGGTTGTCTTTGCTAATTCTCCGGTCTTCATTAGCAGTGTTATCGATCTGAGGGCTTTTTCTCCTTTCTGGTTGAATCCTCTTAATAGCATTTTGTCCACTTCGAGCTCGTGAGCCTCAATTTCCAAGTATGCTAGCGTCCGAAGATTCATTATGTTGATTGATGCCCCCGGATCAATCAACACTCTGGAGAGCGTAAACTTCCCAATTGTAACTGAAATGTACAACGGTCGGTTGTGGTCTGCCGTCCCAAGTAGTAGGTCATTGCCTGTGAAGGTAACACCTCGCTGTTCCTTTAACGAGCAAACCTCATCTAAGGAATCTCCGGTCATTTGAGCTAAGAAAATTTCTGGATAAAGTAAGGCATCGATCGAGCTTCTCTCATCTCCTTCGATAAGATGAGAGTGTCATGGATGCTTAGTTCGGTCGGTAGTTTCCTAAGATGGGCTAACACGTTGTAGTCCACTTTATTTCCATGTGTCTCGATTTCTTCCCGAATGGGTATCTCTTCGCCGGGGTTGGTTCTTCCCGAACAACCACTCGCTTTCCTTTGTCCTTTGGACCCATTCTCGGAGGTAGAACTCTTCCACTTTTTAAATTGACTTCGTAATTTCTCCCGAATCCGAGTATTGAGTTTGCTTGGTGTTTCCTCCGAATCGGAATTACGGTGTTCTTCTAGATTAGCTTCGCAGTTTGAAGGCTCTAACTCTATTGTGATCGGAGCTCCTCAAAACTCGCAAATAGATTCATTGCTTGTTGAACTCTCGTAGCCTCCTTGGTGGATGTCTTCTTTGTCATTGTGATCGTCGAGATTGTGTATGATTTGAGAATTGTCACTTGTATCAAAATCGATGTCCGGATTAGGTTGGTTGTCTCTAGTTACGTAATCGTTAGAAACAGTCAAAACGTAGCCAACACCATAACCCTTATCATTATAAGATCCGACTGGAGTGAGCAGATAATCATACAGAGTCAGAGGTTCGAGGGATTTCTCCCCCGAATCAGAAATAACTATCCTAGGATAAGCAGCCCCTAGTCTAGCCTTAGGAGCCTCGGTCTTCTCTTCTTCGTCATTTTTCTTCTTTTCTTCAGTCATCTCTTGTTGAGGTGGTTCTTTTATCGCAAGTGATAGTGCCGACTTGACAGGTTTCGAACTCTGAATTGAGGCTCGCACCGAAGTGGTTTGGATGTGATCCAAAATCTTCTTCGAAGACTTTGTCCAAGCGATAGTCCATCCATCATCAGTCGCATAGGGATCTATCAGAACAATGAGATCCGTCGAGATAACATTGACGGAACCTCCTTTCTGGGTTCCTTTATGTACTCCTTCGGGATCGTTATATTCCCTTTTCGAAGATTGTCGTTGAGCCAACTTTTGAAGGTAATACAATCTTCTATCTTGTGTCCAAGCATCCGGTGGTAAGGGCAAAAGTTGGGATCACCTTTCTAGTCGACTTCTTCTGGTCGCTTAGGTTCTGGCAGTGGGAAATCTGGAGTCTTCATCAGACTGTGGAACATTTTTAGCACTGCCTCATTCTTGAACGGATATTCCCTGCTCAGAAGCTCCTTTAGCGTACGTTGTGGACGAGGCGTTGTTCATACTGTTGAGATGACTGATAGCTGGGTCGGGGTTGCTGCGGCCATTCTGACGGTATTTGTATCGGCTGCTTGCCTTTATCGACAGCTGCGATGATCCCGGACTTCTTTTCAAAAGTTTTCACGGGCTTCGTTTGTCCGTTTTGTCGGTGAAACTTAATTCCTTCGCCTCCTCTTGCAAGCTTACGGCCTTGCTTAACAACTTCTCGAAAGTCTTAATAGTAAATCCCTCGAGGAGAAGTGCTATCGGGCCGTGAATGCTCTTTAGTAAAATGCCAATCGCATGTCGTTCTTGTAGCTGTGGCTCACACTTCATACTTAGATTCCTCCATCGAAGTATGTAATCCACCAAAGTTTTGTTCGGCTTCTGCTTCTCTACCACTAAATCACCTATAGTGATGTGGTGTTGAGCTCCTGCAAATCACTTGATGAAGAAGTTCTCTAATTCTGAAAATGACTTCACCGAACCGTTTGGTAATTCCGCATACCAATCAAAGGCGATCCCTAACGATGTCGCCGACAAATTGTCGGAAGAGTAAAGCATCACTTCCGCCGGCATTGCAACAACCGGCACAAAAATGTGCAACATGTCGCCGAGGGTTTCCGGTTCCATCAAAGGTCTTGAACGCAGGTGGTACGAAGCCTTTCGAATATCGGACAACGTCGAATTCTTCGGGGTAAGGTCTACCCGTCCGAATGGATGTCCCGCTCTTTGATTGTGCCAAGGCTTCTCGCACTCGCTGTTCCACCAAGCTCTTGATATCCTTTTCTGGAATCATGCTTTGTGTTGCATCCTTCTTTAATTGATCATCCCCGTTGACGGACGTAATCTCCTTTCCTCCGTCTACAATGTGAATAACTTCTGGGGGTGTTTCTCTTTGGGGTTGAACCTGACTCTAGAGAGTGGCTAGGATTACAGCCATCTCTTCCATCCTTTTTGCATTTGGGCGATCGTATCATCTTTCTCTTGAAGCTGCCTCCTCATTACTTCTGGCTCCTCTCTTTCTGCGGCTGCAGGAGCACCTTGTGAGGCTGACGAAGCTCGTGTCTCAACCATGTTAATTTATGCATATTCATCATCCATGAACTCTAACGAGTCGACTTCATCTCCGAATTTCTCTTCTATTTGTCTTGCTAATCGCCGAATATCTGTTCTTAGCTTTTCCATAGCATCTTCTAGTGGTTTTTTCTGTACATCTTTGTAGCTGTCGTGCGTTAACTGTCGGGTTTCCTTCTCATGAGTCCCCTTCACTGCGGTAGCACTTTCTTCAGAATCAAGTCTCCTGACGAGACTTTCCTTCTCAGGTCGTTGTTTTAATCTTAATTGTCCGGTAGTGGGACGCCATACCATCCTTCTAGCAGCAGAAGGTCTGGGACCGGATGGTCTATCAGCCAAATGCTGGAAGGTGGTATCCTCCTAATTTGTAGTCCTGAAACAACAACAGGTGGAGTAGCTTTCATTCTCTTATACGGCTTTTCCGCAGCAATAGCAGGTTCTACTCGCGGCCCAAGACGGGACTTGGCTGGCACCCGCCCTATCCTTCTTAAAATTTCTGATACAGGGCATTTTTCTTTCTTTGCTAACTTTTCTATCAGGGTTTGCAGTCGAGCAAATGACATAATTCTAGCCCTTTTCTTACGGCCGTCGTTGTAATATGTGGGCTGAGGCAATGCAGAAGCAATCTTGCAGACATTTTCTTCATCCTCTGCGGCGGAGAGGGGATGGAATCTACTTCCTCCCAAAAGTGGTATGTATTCAGGCAGCGGTGTATACTCGGGCGGTTACGGATTTCCTCCGAAAAGCGACTTCAGCAGCTACGGCTTCTCTAGCAATCCTTCTACTTATGTTCCTCCTCCGAGTCCGTGTCGTTGAAGGAATTCTCGAGGCTGGACCCGATTTCGAAAACGTAAGGTTTTACAGGAAGATCTCGTACCCTCCACGGCAACAAGTTCATCACAGCTTCCGAATTTCCTTCCCCTTTAGTCCGGCGAAGCCAGGGTAGGTGCAGAAACAACTAGACCAGTGGGGTAGCAACAACAGTCCTTCTGCGAACAACAGTACTCCTTTCAGTTGGAATCTTTTGCAGAGGAGGGAATTCATGAGTTGACTTGAGGTTAAACTCAATCAACGGCTTCTTAGTTTTCGGTACTTTGCTTGTGAGTGAAAAGAGAATGACATCAGGGATTTTGATGTCGGTGTCCCCAAATCCTTGTGCGAATCGAATGATTCCATTATCAGGCAGTTTGTCCTTGAACACAGCCAGGTCGAGTCCGTTGACGAAGGAGAAGATCAGTTTTGGGTCTTCCATTTCTGCAGGGCAGATTCCAAGTGTTAGTCCCCGAATCGTGCTTCCTTTTGTCGTAGAACTTATGAAGAAAAAGAAAGAGCCCGAACACAATTTTGTTTACCTTAGCGTATTTGTGATATTAAAAGAAAATTGTTTTTTCGAAAAGATTTATTTGTTAGGAAGGAGAATTATTAAAAGAAGGAGAGTTGTAGGAAGGGCCAAAGTGGGTCAAATTGAGCTAACTTGGTTTAAGGTTGGGCTAAGGTTGAATTTGATGTAAAATTAATGTTGATAAATGTTTATGGGAGTGTCATAAAGAGTTTCCAACTTTGGTTGAGCTTTGATTTTGGGATTTGGGCCCATTTGGGTTAGGTTTGGGTTTAGATTAATTTAAGGAATTTTGGTTTTGGGTTAGGTTTGGGTGGATTTTAGGCTCAAATTTTAGGCAAATCAAGTTATTTTTTTGTTTATGGGGATGTTAGGAAGGCTTTAGAAAAGATTTGGGGCCAATTGGAGTTGAATTGGATTGGTTTGGGCTAGGTTTAGGTCATGGGCCAAAATTGGGCCTTAGGTTTCAAATTGAAATTGGGCCCAAATTTCAATCAAATTAGACTTAGATTTGGTCTAAATTGATGTTGGGGATATTGAATTAAAGTTTAGAATTGAATTGGACCAGAATTGAGGTCAATTGGGGTGGTTTGGTTTGACATTGGGTTCACTTGGGTTAAAAATGGGTCAAATTAGGGGTTTTGGTAAAAGTGGGGTAAATTGGCAAAATTGGCCCATGGTGTAGTTGAAAAAAATGAAATTGGGAATATTTGGGATTTTTTGGAATTTTTTGGAATTTTCTGAATTTTTGGATTTTTGGGGTAAGAATGGCATTTTGGATATTTTTGGAAATTTGAGGGTATTTTTGAAAACTTTGGTATATTTGGCTATGGATGATCAATTTGAGTGGGGGGAAATGTTTAGGATTTATTTTGAGGAATTTTGGGTAATTTAGGCAATTTTGCAAATTTTGGGTCACTTCAAGGGTATTTGGTAGGTTTGGTAGGTTCGGGGCCCCGAGGGTCAAAAATTGAAATTTTTAAAAAAGGAAGATTGATCAAGTGTGAGTGAAATGGAATCATTTTGGTTGAGCCATGAAGCCATATTAAGCCCATATAAGCCATGAGAGGACTCATTTAAGGCATTCACTATGTTGTTCCTAACCCTCTTAGCCAGGGGCTTAGGGGTTAAGGATCATCCATATGAATTACCTACATGAGTCAGGAAGTCAAGTTGGGTGAGAGTGTGGTGTCGACAAATTTTTAATTTAATTTAAATAAATAATTTGGAAAGTAGTATTTGATTTTGAAAAATATTTTTTTAAAATTTGAAGATTTTAAGATATGAAATCAAACAGATCTCACATCTTGAATAGTTTACATAAACGAGCACCGCACCACAAACCGTGTATCTATCCCGAAGAATAGACACACTGCTTGATAATGGGGCTCGATTAAATAAACTAGAATGGTTTGTGACATCCGTTTGGTCTCGCGAACCAATTTTATAAGCCGACAAGTTCCCCGCTTAATATAAATGAATTAAGTAGGGTTTATATTACCCAGGTTCTTAAAATTCCCTATAAGGGCAAGCCCCTATAGTTAATTACATCTTAAGTGACGGGAATCACCTAAGAAAACTCTCGATAATAATCGGTAGTTCGCTCTCAAGAATTTCAAAGTTTAAGTTTTCAAGGGATTGAATTTTGGAATTTCAATAGGGAATGGATCAATTTTGGAACATTTTATTTTGGGAATCCAAAGGAAGAAAGGTAGGAGAAATCACAGATTCGAAGCGAACTTCGGTAATTTCTCGACTATCATATTTTTTAGCTTGGATTTAGGAATGCCCTAATGTTTATTTAGTATTTTGATCTTGCCAATTTTAATTAGTTAGGACTTATATTCGTATGACATGATCATACAAATAGCCTTGAAGATGTGAGGGTTTATGTTGTATCAGACGACTACCTCAGAAATCCTAAGACCGGTTAGGGCTTAATTTACAATGCAAATGACTAACAAAAGGTAGAGGGTTTATGTTGCACTAGGCAAACTACCTCGAAATCCTATGGCTTGGTTATTTAATTCTAAGAAAGTTTTTTTGATGTAGACTCGAGTTTTCGTCGATGACGATGGCCGTGCTGCCCACCATGCTCCGAGCTCCTTGTTGTTGCAGAGGTTTAGTTTTAGAAGTCATAAATCAGGAGATGAGAAAAGTGTTTCGGTTTTGAGAAAATCTTAAAATTCAAGTGCTTTTTAGTGTTTTAGTTAAAACAAATCTTAAAGTTGATTATAACAACACCGGTTAAGATCCCACGGTTCCATCCTTCCGGCATCGTTATTTTTATCGGATTCACTTAGTCCAGATGAATTTGCTAAACTTAACTAAACGAGTTCCACACTTTCATTTAGACAGTGGGAAATCCCGTTAGCAACACGTAGGTTACATCATCCGAGGTATTCCCGATCATCCAACAAGACGTTTTAATTTAGTTGTAGTTGTAGTTTTGTTGTTCTGTTTGTGATTAAATTTTGAGTTGTTTTATATTTTGAAATGTTGTGGCTGTGAATTTTACCTTGTAGTGACTTTTAATTTAGTTTTTTTTTTGGTTTTAGGGGCTATCCTAAAGGTGTGGGTTTTCATGCAACAGTTGTTTATCATGCAAGAAAAGTAAGTGTGATGTGATTAAATAAGTTGCAATAAGGTAAATTGCAATAAAATAAAAGAGTACCTGGAGGGTCTTCCTGTCATCCCAAGCTGCACTTAAAATACAATTAGAATATTTAAGCATTTAAAGCAAGTCCCTAAGTAAAGCTAAGGGAAGGGTTATGGTTTTCTACCAAGGTCCTACTCCTATAGCTAGTCATCTTCTATGACGTCTAGGTTCTTGTGTTTTGATTTTAGGACTATTTTCTTTATCAAAGAACAATTAAGTTCAATTGTTCTTATAAACATCCCATCATATCGAGGAAGTGCTTAAGACGAGTCTTAAACATCTTTTCAATATTTCTAGGATTATTTTTAAGTCCAAGAGAATTTAATTATACAAATGAATTAATCGTCCGGAATTCAAGTTTTGTTGTTATCTTACTCAGTGAACTAAGACATTTAAATATCCTATGAGTGAAGTAACACTTCACTTAACGTTCTGTTTAGGAGTTATGACAACAAAAGCTTTCGAGGGCAAATTGATGTTCAAATGGTATATGATTTAATTTAATTTCAGTTAATGGGTTTAAGTTTGGAATAGTGTTCAAGTTGCTTTATATTCATTTTTAAATTCTTTGTGTCTAAGGTGATGTTATTTTTAATTCAATTTAATTTAACTTTAATTTAATTTAATTTGGTTTAGTTTTAATTTTAATTTAATTTATTTAATTTAATCTAATTTTAATTTTAACTTCGATTTTAATTTTTATTTTTATTTTAATTTAATTTAATTTAATTTAATTTAATTTAATTTAATTTAATTTAATTTAATTTAATTTAATTTAATTTAATTTAATTTAATATGATTTAATTTAATTTAATTTAATTTAATTTGATTTAATTTGATTTAATTTAATTTAATTTAATATGTTTTAATTTAATTTAATTTAATTTTATTTTATTTAATTTAATTTTAATTTTAATTTTAATTTTAATTTAATTTTATTTTTAATTTTAATTTAATATTTTATTTTTTATGTTTTAAAGATGGTTTAATTTTAATTGTTAAAGTATTAATTTAATTGAAATTTTAAAAGGATTTAATTTAAATAATTTAACTTTAATTTAATTTAATGATTAAGTCTTTTAGCATTTTAAATCTTAAATTTGGATTATCATTTTAATTAGGAATTAAATATTATTGAGATGATTAATTTAGGGATTCTTAAATTAAAGAACAAATCTCTTACTAATAATATCCCTATTTTAATAATTCCAATTTTATTATTCTTCCAAATTTAATTAATTATTTAATTAAGGTTTATTTTAATTATTTTTAAATTGTTTAATAGGTTTCTACCCTTTTTATTCAAATTTTAATCATCCAAATCAGATTAGGATCAAATATTTTACTCTTTAATTTTATTAAGCCTAAAGTTTTAATTAAAGGTTAAAATTTTAATTACCATTTTGCCCTTCAAGCTTAATAATTTCATAACTCACTAAATCGAGCTTAAATGAACTTGAAATTTTTATGTGACTTCACTCATATGTCAATAAAGGCATTAGAGGAGAAAATGTGATTTTTCTGTATTTAATTTATTTATGTAATTATTTTTGGTGGAAAATAGGGATTTCCAAGGAAAATTTAATAATATGACCAAGGGAAAGTTTCTGTCCTTAAGAAAATTATGGGACATTTCTAATGACCAAAGGACCACTTGGACCAATTTTGGTGATTTTTTGAATTATATTCTTTTTATTATAATTATTTTGAGTTTTGGAGTATTAATTAATTTAAAAATAAAATAAAGGTTGAAAAAAGAATTTTATATTTTTCAAAAATCACTCTGATATTAAGGAAATTAGAGAAATAATTTTTACATTTTTCTGATTTTTCTTTGATTTATTAGAAATATTTTAGTGGAAATGCTAAAAAATACATTTTTTTTAAATTTTAAAATTACCTTAGGGCTTTAAAATTTAATATCTCATCATATAGACTTAAGAAAAATATGGGGTTTGTTCCTAAGTGATTAAAATTAAAAATGTGACATTTTGGTGAATTTTATTATTTTTGTGATTTTTATTATTTTTTAATTATTAAAAATATTAAAATAATGCAAAAAATCAACTTTTTTAAAAAATTACAATTTTAATTTTCTTAAATTCACCTAATATCAGAGAGGCTTCAAAACCAATTTGGTGAATTTTTGAAAAGTTTTTTGAAAGTTATGAATTTTTAAAGTTTAAATTGGCTAAATGGCTTAATCAACCCATTTAGTAGGGCTAATCAAGTCCAATTGACTTCAAATTTTTATGGTGGCTTCCTCTGATCCTAAAGGTCAGTGGAGAATTGATTTCAAGTCAATTTGATGTATGATTAGCTCTAATTAATTAAGGACCATTTTTTGGGTGTTTAAGCCAATTAGGCTTATTCCACGTGGATTAATTCAAAACCTATTTTTCCTAGAGTCCTCTGGTCATAAGAAACATCCTCAAATTTTCCTAGAATTTATTTCACAACATGCTAATTATTGGAATTAAAATATTCAAAATAGTGACCTAGAATTGAAAAATCAATAACTCCCCATAGGGGTGGCCTCTGACTTTAGAAAATTCAGGGAATGTTCCCAAATTCAGAGGCTTCAAAAGCCCTATAGTCTCATGCCATGGTGAATTGTATACATGCATGGAGAATTGAAAATGTGCAGAGAGTAAATAAATTATTAAAAATAAAATATTTGATGAAATTAAAAGATTTCTTTTCCACATTATTCTCCTCTATTCACTGAGCAAGAAAGTATTTTTATTTTATTTTTCTGATTTTCTTATACAAAGTTATGCATTTTTGAAGTTTAGGGAATTAAATAAATAGGAAAATAACCTAATTTCCTACTTATCCAGCCGCGGCGCCTCGTCATCCTCGGCATCTCCGAACGACCACGCGGCGCGCTCCCATTCGACGCCGCCACCCGACTCAGGATGCCACGCGGCCCGCGGTTCATGTCCCGTTGCTCCGTCCGGCGCGATCCCGGCCTTCGCTCGATACACGCGCAATCCGACGCGCTCCCGGTCATCATCTACGACTGGTGTGAACCCGTGACCGTCAACCTTCTAACCCTAATTTCTCACTCGATTCTCAACGGATTTTCGTGTTCTTATGCTCTATGGATTCATCTTGAGGAGACGAACACATCCATACGGTAAACATGTATTGAAATTGACTCAAATTAAATAGAGAATCTCCGTAAGCTCGGGAAGAAGAGTGAGTCCATACCTTCGCTCGTAGAAGTGAAGCTTCAATCCGAGAGTTGTGTCACCTTCGATCGGGTACAAGCAAGCTCCGGATGAAGTCCTCGGCCCGGTGAATTGTCCAGGTAGGATTTCGACCACGACCCGATTACAAAGCTTCGGAGTCCGGAACGGATGGGTGGCCCTGGAGAGGGAGCTTTTGCCGGTAAACTTCTTCCTCGGTCCGGTAAAGGTGTAGGATCAATCAATTTGGGGATCGGTCCACCGTGAAGAAGTGTCCCGGTTTTTATGCCGAAGTTCGAACTCAAAATCGAGCTCACTCGAGGTAATCGGGGCTGGAATCCAGTGGGAATCAAGTGCTCTATGTGTGGAGAGTGGTCCGGAATGATTTTGGCGAGGTTTCCTTAAGGTTGGTTCAAGCACCTCTTCCATGGCCGAGAGAGGTGGGGTTTAAATAGAGTCTGGTCGGAGGCTCTCCGTGGGGAGTTAGGGCTTGGGATCAGCTGCTCTGGTGAGGAGAAGAACAGCCATGGTGGCCATTGGGCATGAGGCAACTCAGCAGGTGAGAATTCCAAGCTTAAGCTCACATGATGCTCTCGGGTGTGGTGTTTTCCGGTGGCCCAGGTGGCTGGCCGACGTGCAAGGGTCACCATCTTGACCGTGGAGGTCGTGGCTTGGCAATGGTGAAGTCAATTAGGCTTGGACATGTGTAAAGGGCTTCGGATTAAAATGGTATGGGGGAGAGGCCATTTTGGCTTGATTTGGGTCAACCCATCCTTTTGGGCTAGGTGCACCACCTAAGGCTCGGTTTTGGGCTGAAAAGAGTCACTTGGGTCAGCTAGGAGAAAATGGTGTGGTCTCCATCAAAATAGTTTAAGTTAATTTTGGGTTATGGTGTTGCATTAAAGAGGTTAAAATGGCTTAAGGAAGGCTTAGGAAAGGACTCCCTCCTCTTCCCATTAATGGCTTGGTGACAAGTCAAACCCCCCATGGCTTCATGTGGCTTGTCCACGGCTTGCATGTGGCTTCATTTGGCTCATCCTTGGCTTAGGAAAAGTGGATCCATTTATATGAAAAAGGAATTTGGAGATTTTGGAAATTTAGTGAAAAATTTAGATGGTGCTTGATTTAGGTTGATTTGATGATTGATTTGGGACTTAGGAATTGATTCCAATTAAAGGGATGATGAGAAGGAATTGTCATGTGGGCTTTGGGCTTTTGGATTTCACTTTGGATGGGCTTTCAAGATGGTATAAAGAGTGGGCTTTTAGATTTCAAAACAAATTTTAGGATGAAAATTTTGCAAAGGATTGGATCCAATAAGTGTTGAATTTAATTTAGGAATGTTTCATGAATGATTTGGAATCAATTTGAAGTGGTTTGGGCTTGAATTGGGTTGGATTTGGACCTCTTTGGTAAATGGGCCAATGTAGGTCAAATTGGGCTAACTTGGGCCAATGTTGGGCTAGGGTTGAAATTGATGTAAAATAAATGTTGGGAAATGTTTATGGGAGTGTTTCAAAGAGGTTTCGGCTTTGGTTGGGTGTTGATTTTGGGGTTTGGGCTTATTTGGGTTAGGTTTGGGTTTAGGTCAAAATTGGGCCTTTTAGCTTTGGGTTGAATTTGAGTGGGGTTTGGGTCTAAATTTTGGGTAAATCATGTTAGTGTTTTGTTTGTGGGGATGTTAAGGAAGGTTTAGAAAAGGTTTGGGGTTAATTGGAGTTGAATTGGGTTAGTTTGGGCTAGGTTTGGGTCATGGGTCCAAATTGGGTTTTAAGGTCAAAAGTGAAATTAGATTCAAATGTCAATCAAATTGGACTTGTATTTAGTCTAGATTGGTGTTGGGAATGTTAAATTGAAGTTTAGAATTGAATTGGACCAGAATTTGGGTCAATTGGATAGGTTTGGTTTGACATTGGGTTCACTTTGGGTTAAAATGGGTCAAATTGGGGGTTTTGATAAAAGTGGGGTAAATTGAAAAAATTGGCCCATGGTGTAGTTGAACAAAATGAAATTGGAAATATTTGGAATTTTTGGAATTTTCTGGGAATTTTCTAAATTTTTGGATTTTTGGGTCAAGAGGGGCATTATGGGTATTTGGAGGGTATTGGGGGGTATTTTTGGAATTTTTGGTATTTTTGGCTATGGATGATCAATTTGATTGGTGAGGAAATGTTTAGGAATGGTTTTGGGGAATTTTGGGTGATTTGGAAATTTTGGAGGATTTAGGTAATTTCGAGGGTTTTGGGTAAGTTAAGCCGGTGTAGGGTCCCTGGGGTCAAAAATTAAAAATTTGGAAAATTGAAGATTAGGTAATTGTAAGTGGAATGAAATCATTTTGGTTGAGTCATGAAGCCATATCAAGCCCACATGAGCCATGAAGGGACTCATTTGAGGCATCCACTATGTTGTTCCTAACCCTCTTAGCCAAGGGCTTAGGGGTTAAGGACCATCCATGTGAATCACCTTCATGAGTCAGGAGGTCAAGTTGGGTATAGGTGGTTTGTAGGAGGTGTGTGAAAGTGTAGTGTATAAGTGTAGTGTGTGTGTAGGTCAGCCCTCACCGGACCGGGCCACCCAGTAGGCGGTCCTAAGGCCAAAGAGTCCCATAGAACCCATCCTTTAAACTTCCACACTCGATTTCAACCTCCAGGTGATTAGGGGTCTACAATCAAGCTCGTGGAGTTTGCGAGGAGTTAAGAAGTGGTTTGAAATTCTAGGTGGTGGGCCCCAATTCTAATCCTCTAGGATAGTCAAAGGAAAGGCCTAAGGCTAGATCCTAAGTACTGTCGGCATATTTTTAGGTTGTATTGTATTTTAAAAGGGGGGTCGCCTAACAGAAGTTGTCGGCGAATTTGAATTTTAAATTTGATTTAAATATATATATAATTTAGAAAGTAGTATTTGGCTTTGAAAATAATTTTTAAATTTGAAAGTTTTAAGATATGAGATTAAACCGATCTCACATCCCAAATAGTTTATATAAACGAGCACCGCACCACAATCGTGTATCTATCCCTAAGGATGGACACACCGCTCGATGGTGGGGCTCGATCAAATAAACTAGAAGTTTTGTGACATCCGTTTGGTTCGCGAACCAATTTTATAAGCCGACAAATTCCCCGCTTAATATGAAAGTATCAAACAGGGTTTATATTACTCGGGTTCTTTAAAATTCCCTATAAGGGCAAGCCCCTATAGCTTAATTACATCTTAAGTGACGGGAATCACCTAAGAAAACTCTCGATAATAATCAATAACTCGCTTTCAAGAATTTCAAAGTTTAAGGTTTTCAAAGATTGAATTTTGGAATTTCAATAGGAATGGATCAAATTTTGGAACATTTTGTTTTGTGAATCCAAAGGAAGAAAGGTAGGAGAAATCACCGATTCGAAGTGAACTTCGGTAATTTCCCGACTATCCTATCGTTTGGCTTCGAGTTTAGGAAAGTCCTAATACTTATTTAAATGTTTTGATCTTGCCAATTTTAATTAATTAGTGGCTTATATTTGTATGATAAAATCAAACAAATAGCTCTAGAAGATGTGAGGGTTTATGTCGTATCGGACGACTACCTCGGAATCCTAAGACCGGTTAGGGCTTAATTTGCATAAAATGATTATGCAAGTGCCTAACGAAAAGGTCGAGGATTTATGTTGCACTAGTGCAAGCTACCTCGAAGTCCTATGGCTTTGTTGTTTAATTCTAAGAAGGTTTTGCTGAAGTAGGTTCAAGTTTTGCTGACGACGATGGCCGTGCTGCCCACCATGCTCCAAGTTCCTTGTTGTTGCAGAGGTTTAGTTTTAGAAACCATGAATCAGGGGATGAGAAAAGTGTTTTGGTTTAGAGAAGTCTTAATTTTCCAAGTGTTCTTTACGTTTTAATTAAAACAAATCTTAAAGTTGATTATAACGACACTGGTTAAGATCCCACTGGTTCCATCCTTCCGCATCATTATTTTTATCGGATTCACTTAGTCCGGATGAATTTGCTAAACTCAACCGAATGAGTTCCACACTTTCATTTAGCATCGTGGAAATCCCGTTAAGAACACGTAGGTTACATCATCCGAGGTATTCCCGATCATCCAACGAGACGTTTTAGTTTAGTTGCAATCGTAGTTTTGTGTTTTGTTTGTGATTAAATTTTGAGTTGTTTTATATTTTGAAATGTTGTGGCGGTGAATTTTATCTTGCAATGACTTTTAACTTAATTTAGTTTCAGTTTTAGGGACTATCCTAAAGGTGTGGGTTTTCATGCAACTGTTGTTTTATCATGCAAGAAAAGTAAAGTGCATTTGCAATAAAGTAAATTGCAAGAAAGTAAATTGCAAGAAAGTAAATTGCAAGAAAGTAAATTGCAATAAAATAAAAGCGTACCCTGAGGGTCTTCCCGTCATCCCAAGCCGCACTTAAAACACAATTAGAATATTTAAGCAAGTCCCTAGGTAAAGCTAAGGGAAAGGTTATGGTTTTCTACCAAATTCCTAATCCTATAGCTAGTCAACTCTTATGACGTCTGGGTTCTTTGTGTTTTTGTTGTTTGAGGACGATTTTCATCATCAAAGGACAATTAAGTCCAATCGTCCTTATAAATATCCTATCATATCGAGGAAGTGCTTAAGAATAATCTTAAACATCTTTTCAATATTTCTAGGATTGTTTTAAGTCCAAATGAATTTAATTATATAAATGAATCGATCGTCCGAGGTTTTCAAGTCTTGTTAACTTGCTCGATGAACTAGGACATTTGAATATCCTATGAGTGAAGTAACATTTCATTTAATGTTCTATTTAGGAGTTATGATGACTAAAGCTTTTGAGGGCAAATTGGTGTTCAGATGGTTTGATTTAAGTTAAAGGGTTTAAATTTGGAATAGTGTTCAAGTTGTTTTACATTTATTTTGAATTCTTTATGTCTTAGGTGATGTTATATTTAATTCAACTTAATTTAATTGAGTTTTAATTTAACTTAATTTAATTTAATTTGATTTGATGTTTAATTAATTTGATTTGATTTAATTTAATTTAATTATTTAATTTAATTTAAATTAATTTAATTGAATTTAATTTAATTGTTTAATTTAATTTAATTATTTAATTTAATTTAACTTAATTATTTAATTTAATTTAATTTAATTGTTTAATTTAATTTAATTTAATTATTAAATTTAATTTAATTTAATTTAATTTTAATTTAATTTTAATTTAATTTAATTTAATTTAATTTAATTTAATTTAATTGATTTAATTTAATCCAATTTAATTTACTTAATTTAATTTAATTTTTAATTTAGTTTTATCTTTAATTTTAATTGAAATTTTTGAAAGAGTTTAATAATTTAATTTTAGTTTAATGATTAAGTCTTTTAATATTTTAAATTTGAGTTATCATTTTAATTAGAAATTGAGTATTAATGAGATGATTAATTTAGGGATTTTTAAATTAAAGAATAAATCTCTTCCTAATAAATATCCCTTATTTTAATGATTCCAATTTTATTATTCTTCCAAATTTAATCCATTATTTAATTAAAGTTTAATCATTTTAAAATTATTTAATGGGTTTCTACCCTTTAATTATTTTAATTTCAATCATCCAAATCAGATTAAGATCAAATATTTTACTTGTTAATTTTTATTAAACCTAAAGTTTTAATTAAGGGTTGAAAGTTTAATTACCATTTTACCCTTTAAGCTTAATAATTTCATAACTCACTAAATTAAACTTAAATGAATTTGAAATTTTTTTGTAACTTCACTCATATGTCAATAAAGACATGAGAGGAGAAAATGTGATTTTTCTGTATTTAATTTATTTATATAATTATTTTTGGTGGAAAATAGAGATTTTCAAGGAAAATTTGATAACATGACCAAAGGAAAGTTTTTATCCTTAAGAAAATTAGGGGACATTCCTAATGACCAGAGAAACACTTGGACCAATTTTGGTGATTTTTTGAATTATATTATTTTTATTATAATTATTTTGAGTTTTGGAGTGTTAATTAATTTAAAAATAAAATAAATGTTGAAAAATGGATTTTATATTTTTCAAAAATCTCTCTGATATCAAGAAAACCAGAGAAACAAATTTTGCAATTTTCTGATTTTTTTATGATTTATTATAATTATTTTAGTGAAAATGCTAGAAAATACATTTTTTTAATTTTAAAATTACCTTAAAACTTTAAAATTCAATATCTCACTAAATAGACCTAGGAAAAATGTGGGATTTGTTCCTAAGTGATTAAAATTTAAAATGTGACATTTTGGTGAATTTTATTATTTTTGTCATTTTTATTATTTTTTAATTATTAACAATATTAAAATATTATTAAAAATCAACTTTTTTAGAAAATTGAAATTTTAATTTTCTTAGGTTCCCCTGATATCAGAGAGGCTCCAAAACCAATTTGGTGAATTTTTTAAAAGTATTTTAAAAGTTATGAATTTTTAAAGTTTAAAATGGCTAAGTGACTTAATCAACCCAATTAGTGGGGCTAACCAAGTCCAATCGACCTCAAATTTTTATGGTGGGTTCCTCTGATCCTAAAGGTCAGTGGAGAATTGATTTCAAGTCAATTTGATGCCTGGTTAACTCTAATTAATTAAAGACCTATTTTGGGTGTTTAAGCCAATTAGGGTTGTTTTAAATGAACTAAGTCAAAACCTATTTTTCCTAGGGTTCTCTGGTCATAAGGAACATCACCAAATTTTCCTAGAATTTATTTCACAACATGCTATTTACTGGAATTAAAATACTCAAAACAGATGACCCGAACTTGAAAAATCAAGAACTCCTCATAGGGATGGCCTCGACTTTGGAAAATTCAGGGAATGTTCCCAAATTCGTAGGCTTCAAAAGCCCTATGGTCTTATGCCATGGTGAATTGTATGCATGCATGGAGAATTAAAACAATGCAGAGAGTAAATAAATTATAAAAAATAAAATACTTGATGAAATTAAGTGATTTCTTTTCCACATTATTCTCCTCTGTTCACTGAGCAAGAGGGTATTTTTATTTTATTTTTGTGATCTTTCTACACAAAGATATGGATTTTCGAAGTTTAGGGAATTAAATAAATCGTAAAATACCCTATTTATCTACTTATCCACGCGGCGCCGCCGAAACATCGCAGCCTCCGAAGGGGTACGTGTCGCGCCGTGATTGGGCGCCGCCATCCGAGTCGGCAGCCGGGCCCCGCGGTTCTCGCACCGTTTCTCGGTCCGACGCCATCCGAGCCGTTCGTCCGCGCGTGTATCGAATGGACGGCATCCGTTCATCGTCCCCAAGTGTTCTCACCCGAGAGCCGTCCACACTAAATCCCTAAGATCTCACTCGATTCTCAATGGATTTTTACGTTCTTATACTCTCATGGATTTGTCTCGAAGAGACGAACACATTTATACGGCTAACATGCATCGAAACTAAGGCATTTGAAATGTAGAATCTTCGAAGCTCGGGATGAAGAGTTAGCTCATACCTTGGCTCGGAGAAGTGTGGCTTCAATCCGAGAGTTGTTGCACCTTCGATCGGGTCCCAAGCAAGCTCCGGATGAAGTCTCCCGGTCCGGTGAATCGTCCAGATATGATTTCGACCAAGCCCGATCACAAAGCTTGGAGGCCGGAGCAACCGGGTGGCCCGGAGATGGGGCTTTTGATGGTGGACACCTTCCCTCGGTCCGGTGAAGGTGTAGAGCCAATCAATTTGAGAATTGGCTCACCGTGGAGAAGTGTCCCGGTTTTGGGTGGAATTTCAACTCCGAAATCGAGCTTACGCGAGGAGAAATGGCAGGGGATTTCACCTGGGATCAAGTGCTCTAAAGGTGGAGAAGGGTCCGGAACAATTTTGGCGCAGTTTTGGCAAGGTTTTGTGCTTTTTCTTCTCATGGCCGAGAGGGGTGGAGTTTAAATAGGAGAGGGTGAGGGCCTCCTGTGGAGAGTTAGGGCTTGGGATCGCCGTGCTCGGTGAGGAGAAGATCAGCCATGGTGACCACTAGGGATGGGGCAGCTCGAACAAGTGAGAATTTCAATGTTGGCTCACATGTGAGCTCTCGGCCATGGTGTTTTCCGGCGGCCCGGTGGCCAGCCGGCCGGCAATGATCACCATCTTGGTCAGGTGGGTCAGTGGCTGAGGCTTGTGCAATCAATTGGCAATTGCCATGTGTAAAGGAGTTGGATCGAAGTGGAATGGGGATGAGCCTATTTTGGGTCCAAATGGGTCAACTCACCTTTTGGGCTTGGTTCACCTCCCCATGGCCTCGATTTTGGGCCGAGAGGATCGGCTTGGGTCGCCCAAGAGAGAGTGGTGTGGTCTCTATCCATGATGAGGTGGCTAAACATGGTTTAGTGTGCGACATGCTTAAGGTAAAAAGGCTTAATGAAAGATTAGGAAAGGAGCCCCTCCTTTTACCATTAATGGCATGGTCACATGTCAAGCCTCCCATGGCTTCATGTGGCTTGTCAATGGCTTGCATGGCTTGTCTTTGGCTTGGGAAAGTCGAGTCAATTTCATAAAAATGGGTTTTAAGAAATTTTTGGTAATTTGATGGGAATTTGGATGAAGCTTCATTTGGAATAATTTAATGATGATTTTAGGACTTAGGTAATGGATTTAATTAAATGGATGACAAATGGAGATGTCATGTGGGCTTTAGTGGTAGATTTGGGCTTTTGAATTTTCAAGGAAATGGGCTTTTAGAAGGGTTTAAGGGAAGTGGCTTTTAAGTTTATGAATGTGTTCATGGATGAAAATTTTGTAAAAGGTTGGGCCAAATAATTGTTGGGTTTAGCTCATGGATGTGTCATGAGTAACTTGAAGCAAATTTGGGGTAGTTTGGGCTTGAATTGGGTTGGATTCGGATTCTTTTCGGTGAATGGGCCAATATAGGTCCAAATGGGCCAAGTCAGGCCAATGTTGGGCTAGGGTTGAAATTGATGTAGAATTATTGTTGAGAAGTGTTTATGGGAGTGTTTCAAAGAGGTTTTGACTTTGGTTGAGCTTTGATTTTTGGGGTTTGGGTTCATTCGGGTTAGGTTCGGGCTTAGGTCAAAAAATGGGCCTTAAGGTCAAAAGTGGAATTGGATCCAAATGTCAATCAAATTGGACTTGGATTTGATCTAGATTGGTATTGGGGATGTTGAATTGAAGTTTAGAATTGAATTGAACCAAAATTGGGGTCAATTGGGTAGGTTTGGTTTGACATTGGGTTCACTTAGGGTTAAAATGGGTCAAATTGGGGGTTTTGACAAAAGTAGGGTAAATTGGCAAAATTGGCCTATGGTGTAGTTGGACAAAATGAAATTGGGAATATTTAGGATTTTTTGGAATTTTTTGGGAATTTTCTGAATTTTTGGATTTTTTAAGCCAAGAAGGGTATTTCGGGTATTTGGAGGGTATTGGGGGGTATTTTGGAATCTTTGGTATTTTTGGGTATGGATGATCAATTTGAGTGATTTGGAGATGTTTGGGATTGATTTTGGAAAATTTTTTGGGTAATTTGGAAATTTTGCAAAAATTTGGGTAATTTCAAGGGTTTTGGGTAGGTTTAATAGGTGTAGGGTTTCGGGGGTCAAAAATTGAAAATTTGGGAAATTGAAGATTGGGTGAATTTGAGTGGGGTGAAATCATTTTGGTTGAGCAATGAAGCCATTTCAAGCCCATATGAGCCATGAAAGGACTCATTTGAGGCATTCACTATGTTGTTCCTAACCCTCTTACCAAGGGCTTAGGGTTAAGGACCATCCATGTGAATCACCTACATGAGTCGGGAGGTCAAGTTGGGTATGGGTGTGGTTTTAGGAGGTGTGTGGAAATGTAGTGTGTAAGTGTAGTGTATAAGTGTAATGTGTGTAAGTCGGCCCCTTCACTGCACCGGGCCACCCGTGGTAGGTCCCAAGGCCAAAGAGTCCTATAGGAACTCATCCTTTAAACTTCCATATTCGATTTCAACCCTCTAGGTGATTAGGGGTCTATAGTCAAGTTTGTGGAGTTTGCAGGGAGTTTAGAAGTGGTTTAAATTTCTAAAAGGCGGGTCCCAATTCTGGTCTTCTAAGATAGTCAAAGGAAAAGCCTAAGGCTAGATCCTAAGCACTAAAAAGAAGAAAGGAAGACCTCATCAAAAATGAGGTCAACAAGTACTAAAGAGAGAAAAGAAGACCTCATTAAAAATGAGGTCAACATGTGGTTTTAGGACTTGGAATGTGTGTGAGAGTGTAGTGTATGTGCAGGTCAACCCTCACTGAGGCCGGGCCACCTGTGGTATTCCTAAGGTCAGAAAGGTCCTATAAGGAACTCATCCTTTAAACCTCCACATTTAATTTCAACCCTCTAGGTGATTAGGGGTCTACAATCAAGCTTGTGGGGTTTGCAGGGAGTCAAGAGGTGTTTGAATTTCTAAAGGGTGGGTTCCACTTCAAGTCCTCTAAGATTAGTCAAAGGAAAAGCCTAAGGCTAGATCCTAAGTACTAAAGAGAGAAACAAAAGACCTCATAAAAAATGAGGTCAACAGGAACTAAATTTTTATGATTGTTAAACCTTCTTAGACGCCCGAACGGGGATAAGTTTTGCTCATGATTATCACCTACAAATTGAATCACCCAATCATAAAATCCTGCAAAACTAACTCAAGCGAGTATTTTTTTTCTAGCATCAGTAGAATATGTTGAAATTATCACCTCGTTAGCTTACATTTTACATAGGATCTATTTGAAGGTAGCTTATTAATAAGCTCACAGCTGCAATGATTGCTACGGGAAGTCGCCACGGAAGCTACTACGTACAAGTTGGTCGACTCGTTTGTTTTTGCAGTTTGAAAACATTTATCTTGTAGTTGTTTCTAAATAAATAATCATTCTAACCCTGTGTAGTAATGTTGTTTGTAGTAGAACTGTCATACCAATATACTTGATACTTTAGAAACAAAAACTCACTTCAGAACAGTACAAAATATAAGATATACACCTCACTTAACAATTAGTATTATGATTACTAAAATAATGAAAAAAATATTAAAATAAGATTTAATAATATGATAATACTCTTTTTAAAATGCAGATGACATTTGTTACGAGCTAGACCGTCCTCCAAAGATACTATCCATTCTTGGTCACTCTCAGGAGTGAAATCTTCTAGCCTATCTACTCATTAGAAGAAGTCACATTTCTTTGTGATTCTCTACGGGCACCTGTACAACTGTCTCCCCAAGCTATGTGGCTGACGTGACATCAACAAGGAACTCTGAAGTCCATAATGGCACAGAAATCCTTGGAAGCCCTAAAATTCCTCGAGTTCATCTTGCATGAATACTTTAAAAGATAAAGCATTAGCAATAACACAACGAAAATTAATAAAAGAGGTAATTAATTACAGTTTTGTGCAAGCGTGAAGTCTCAGAGAACTTAGTATACCAACCAATGAATCTATCACTACAAGAAGACAACAAACCTTATAAAAAAGGGTTCTTGGTTGCCTTTAACACACATAATATCAGACTCGTGTGTGACACATATGCATATAACCAAAAATGGCAATCCATAAGAACCTCAAAAACTACAACTCCGTAAAGAAGAGAGGAACTTGGTTTCCATCATTAGGAATTCACATGTGACACCAACCAACATCGATTAACAAGCCATTCAGAAGAATACATAAAGTCAAACATCTCATCATGGACCTCTCAATACCACTAAAAGAAAAACTAAAGAAATGAAAATGAAAAAAAAACACTTACAAATAACGTAAAAAAACAAACAATCAATATCAAATAAAAGCAGAAATGACATAAATTTGAACTGTATAAAACATATTGGAATCGGTCCATTTAGCATCCAACAATGGCTTATGTAATCCACTCTCTCAATTTAATCATTTCCCTGTCACTTTTACCATCTTGGGTGCAACCTCTTGTGATTCTATTTATGTCTATGGTATAGATTTTCCTATGCGATATTCAAATTCTTCAAGTGGCACGTGTAAATAATCATTATCAGCAATGTTGAAGTTTATGACATTGCACGAATGATGCCATCAAGTATAGTTGTGGAGAGCCTATAGCCACTACAATCTACATATGCTTCAAAAATGGATATGTAAGCATATCATGTAATATGACCCTTTTTTTTTGCACTCTAAATGTTTGATGCTTCAGTAAGGCTTCATTTAATCTTTAAATGAAAATCAAACATCTTGCATGGTTGTTGGTCTTTTTATGAGTTTTTCACTAATATGATGGCTTGCGTCGTTGTAAATTTTTAGTGTAGATGCTAGGCTTTCATCGTACACTTGATGAGTCTCAGTGACTTTATTAAATCTCTACGCTGGACAGATTACCTCCAGTGCTAAGCTTTTTAAGCAGATCTTGTACTACTTTCATAGAGTTAACCAACAAGACTCAACTCTATGCTGATTTGCTCGACACTGGTGCTACTTTTTTAAATGCCAAAATTTATAAACTTATATTTATATATATATATATATATATATATATATATATATATATATATATATATATATATTTATTTAGTTTTCTAGTGAGTCACACAATTAAATGTAAGTATACGTATCGCTCGAAGTAATACGGGGCTCTAGTGGAGTCCCGGTTATCTATCCCGTAGGGAGGTTTAAAAGAATAACTACTTAAGATATTCATATGATAAGAAATTCAAGAAAACAGCATTAGGTAAAATTCTAATCCGTAAACATAGTTTGGAAATATGCAAAGTTTTTCCTTTTAGGTTAGAACGGAAATGGGCTTGATTTTTGATAAAGCATCTCCTCGAAGCTTCTCCTCATTTTTCTTTCTTTTTCTCTTTTTTTATATAAAGATTCTGATATCTGGAGGGCACATTGGTATTTTGAACTTCATTTTCATCTTCTAAGTTGAAACTTAGAAATATTTCTTGCATATATATGCTTACCATAGTTTTTACTTCATTGATTTTTAATCTTTTCTTTTCATGAATACTTAAGAATTTTAATTTTAGAATATAGTTTTCCTTACTAAAAATAGTTTACTATATTCTTATTCCCGCTAACCAAATATTTTATTCTATTTAATTAATTAAAGCACTAGAAATATTTCATTTAACCTTTTATAATAATTAAATAAAATAATTCATATTAATTAAATTGAAAAATTTGCTAAAAATCATTTTATAATAATTTGAAAATAGAAATTAAGAACAAGTTAATAACTAAATTTGTATTTTACTCTCCCCCAAAACTTAAATTTTTATATACGATACAAATAATGAAAAAAGAAGAAAGTAAATAAATCATACCTTTGAAGTTTGGGTATTTCTTTTTTTTTCTTTGAAATTTTTGCGGGCTTTTTCATTTTCATTGAACACATGTTAGTATTCTCCATATATATATAACAATTTAAAGAAAATGCGAGGATAAAATCTTGAGATAAGTATTAAACATAACAATTAAAATAACTTTACACTACGCATATGAATTACTAACATATTAAAAACAATTGAGCTAGCAGTTAAAAATTTTAAAAACTTAAAACGATACAAAATAAAATAAAAACATATTAAAGAAAACTAACATCATATTTAACATAAAAACAAATGCAATTAACTAACTCAACAAAAAACTATTGTTATAACAATTCGAGCAAATAGTAACTAACATCCGATGTCTCAAAAAAAAATAAAATCTTGAATATTACAAACATATAAAGTCTTCGAAATAACTTAACATCAAACAAACAAAACAAATAAAGTCTACAATCTTCAACATCGAAGTCCCAAACTATATTGTCATCCCCTCCTTGATTTGTGAGGCTGAAGGCGAAGCGAGGATGATGCGAGTACCACAGGGCATGCAGGAAGACGACATCTGAAATCCTGCGCTCTATGTGACGTTCGGCTTCGCCCAGTATCTGATTTCGTATTCGAATGTCGGCAGGTACTCAACATCATAATCATGTCTCCTCTCCGGATTATCGATCCTTTGATCAAAATGATCAAATCTTCTCCCCATTGTCTCTCCAAGCTATCAACTCCTCATCAGGAGTTAATTCATTCATCGGATCTTGTAGGGTAGGGGTGGTAAGGGCTCGGGGATGTTCATAGCTAGTAGAGGTATATCTCTGCCAGTAAGGTGAAATAACATCTCGCATCCTGATCTCCACCCTTCATGAGATTCATACTTCTTGATATTGGCGAGTGTGAGTGGTTTCATGGGTTCCACCCATTCTTCATCATCGCTCGACTCCGAGTTGGCGGAGTGCGAAGTGTCCGAGTGTCCGATCGGCTCCACTCTCATTTCGAGGAGTGCCGGGATGTTTTGATAAATAATTCTCCTGATATTGATGCTTGTTTTTACCGAATACGAAATTCGGAATTGCTACATCTCGTGTTACCTCATTGTGGTGATATTTGGGTAACGAGAGTAGAACGAAATAAAGTAATGTCGAGCTTTGGAGGCTAATTTAATTTAGAAAGAGGAAAATTCACTCTTTCCTGGTTGTAATTTTCGAACTCAGTTTCCATCAATTGAGAAAGCTAATGACTTCCTCAGAGTGGTCCTTCCATCGTTAAAGTTTCATACTCGCTAAAGTGCGAGTCATGAACTTCATAGAACGCGTTAATTCTTGCGGCATTGAAATCTACAAAAAACCCTCGTACCTTTCTTGGTGCATCTTCGGCGGCGATCAAATTGGCATAAAATTCTTTAGCCACTTCTACGAATTGCCTCCATATTGAATGTAACGAGAAATTCTTCGACCTCGTTCCTTAATAATCGCTCTGCTTCTCCTCCCGGATTTTTGAAAACCCGATCACAAATGCACATTCATCCTTGTATGTTTTCAAAATATTTAGCTGTGCTCGTGCATTGATGAATCGGTCTTCGTCGAATTCTACTAGACGTTTTTGTCATGGAACCATACGATCGATACGTAAGTGTGAAAATTTTCACTAAACTAAAAATAATACTAAGAAGGCTTCCTCTGACATTTATAAGCGATTTAAATCAAATTCCATGGATTTCCACTTAGAATATTTCTTCACATTTTGATTTTTCCCAAAATTTGCAATGTGGTGAAAATATATAGTGAAAATCGAAAATTTTTACATAGGAGTGAAGCTATTACCGAGGGAAGATGAAATCGGGTGTCGAAAAGTGTTAGAAATCGCTTAGTCGAGATCTGCGAGCCCAGGTCGGTTTTGCGAAAATGAGAGGTTGGGATGATGAATAGTGTTTTTGACGGTCAAAATATATGTTTTCCTACCTCGCTGTCGGCGAGAGATTTTCCGCCGTCGGCGAGCAAATATTTTACCGGAACGAAAAACTCTCGGGAAAAATCCGGCGTCGACGAAATTCGTCGTATGCGTCAGGTGGTGATCTCGGCGGCGTGAGTTTTTCTCGCCGTCGTGAATTCAAAAATTTAAATTTCTGAAATTCGTCACTCATTTTAAATTCCTTGATTTGCCTTATATTATATTTACGATCACATCATTTATTAATTTAATATGAAGATTAGCTACGTATACGCAAACAAATTCACACAACACAGCAATTAACTTTAATATTGAAATCATGAGATGTACAAGCTAACAATTTTAAACTACATAATTAAACTTGAAAGTTCGATCCTTACTACTAATTGGCATCGCCGAACGATCCGACACCTTTAAATGCGTCTGGCCTTGACGCATATCTACGTAAGTATGAGATATTCGAATCATCACTCCACACGCATAATAAATTTAAATCAAATCGGAAATAACATAAATACGGAAACATCTGTGGAAATCTTTACTACTACTCTTAGTCCAGAATCTTCATGTCTTCTCGATATTTCGATATGACGATTATCTGTAAAAAAAAATTTATAGAAAAGACGAAACTCCAGCGGATTCTTCGGTGATCTAACCCTTCGTCTCGGTAAATGAAGAAAGCTAGCTTCAGGTGTCCGGGAATGATCAAAGTGTTCCTTCATCCTCCGATCGATGTGATCGAATAAATCGGATATATTGTCGATTAAATCTCTCGCATGCAGTTCTTTCTCATTCCTTTCGTACTATTGTAAGTAACTTCTGTTTTATCTGAAATAGGCATTCTTATAGGTTTGTCCTGAAGCTCTATCGGAGATAAATGTAATATCATCGTTATTGTCAAGTAGGGAACATATACGTAGGATTAAGCGGCTTGAGTAACGAGAACCTTTTCCCAGAAGCTTCATAAGAAACTGGTTATTGCATAATGCAAAAATAGTAGATGGAGTGTCCTAGTCCGTGAGCGAGCCCATGCACAATTAAACCCAGTAATTGCACAATTATTGATCCAACATCGATAGGCGATCCATTTTGAATACAATAATTCAATATAGCGCATTCCTTCGAAACCTTGTTTACCCTCGTAGTAGGTAACAATTTAGATGAGATGAAAAGTGTCAGTTCTTTGAGACGGGGATCAAAAGTGATGCGAGAGAAATTAACATACCCGTCTTCACGCATTTCCCACGATCTTCGTACATCGATGAGATATCGAAATATCGCGTGTATATCGAAGGCCGCAAAAATTTGAACGGTGACATACGGGTGTTTTCTATAGAGAATAATTCATTTACTCTTGATGGAGTAAACGTCACCCGTCTTTCCTCGGACGTAGACATTCCCATTGTTGATCGCATGTAAGTTGGTAGGAACTCTTTCCTTGTGGAATAACAACGTGAAAACGTAGTGTAACAAAATACCTCTGGAAGTCTTGTTCTTGGGGGGGGAAATCATTTCTTATCTTCGTAGTGGAATTCTCTAATCCTCGATTGACAAATCCTTTGTTCCTTGATAACTCTTTTCTTTGCAAAAAACCTTCTTGAAGATGTTGCCTTGGCACTCGCGGAATTTCCTCGGTTAAACACTAAAATTAGAGGAATCTAAGAATTTGGAGGCCATTATGGTGAATGGAATGAATTAGTGAAGAAGAAGCTTGATTTAGAATGATTTAAGAATGGGGTTTTCACAAAGGAATTGGTGTTGAAACCATCAAATCGGCATTAAAGTATAAATAACTCATCTTTTATAACTTCCTGTTGTCGGAAAGAAGTTTCTCGCGAGTCGAGCGACTCAGTTATAAAAACTGCCTCTCATGTTCTCGCTGTCGGCGGGACGTTTCTGCTTTATCCGGCGAGATCGATAAATAAGGCGAATTTAATTTGGCGCGAACCTTGCTTTGTGGCGAGTATCGGCCTCGCACGTCGACGAGATTCCAAAATAATGTCCAATTTAAGCTCTAAATCGAATAATTTTTTTTCTCATCATAATGGTTCGAATATGTGATGATTCTTAATAATAATTAAGTAGTAAAGTTTTGATAATATGAGCTAATTATAAAGATACAATAAAAATAGATAACTAATATGGGTTGCCTCCCATAAAGCGCTTGGTTTAACGTCGTCGGCCACGACCTAATTTCGGTATTAATCGAGTCGACTAAGCATTAAAACCTCTTTATAGTTAGGTCTTATACCTTCGAAATATGGTTTTAATCTATGTCCATTAACTTTAAATTTATGTCCAATTTTTGGATCTTCGATTTCTATAGTTCCGTATGAAAATATTTGAGTTATGGTGAAAGGTCCTAACCATCGAGACTTGATTTTCCGAGGAAATAATTTCAATCTAGTATTATATATACAAAACTTCTGTCTGGTTCAAAATTTCTGCGATTAATAATCTTAGATCATGCCATAACTTTATCTTTTATTTATAAATCGATCATTATCATATGATTCATTTCTTAATTCTTCCAATTCATTTAATTGCGACAATCTCTTCTCGCGACTTCCTTCATATTATAATTAAATTCTTTAATCGCCGTAATAGCACATGTTACAATTCGATTGGTAAGTGACATGTTTTTCCATATATAAGCTGTAAGGAGTCATTCCAATCGGAGTTTTATAAAGAGTTTGTCCTATAAGCCCACAATGCGATTAATGTCCAATAGACCGATCTAACTGTTGGGGGTTTACGAATTTTCTAAAATACGTTTAATCTCGCGATTAGATACTTCGGCTGTCCATTTGAGTACGTAGATGATAAGAAGTGGATATCTTATGAGTAATATTGTATTTTTCTACTAGTTTGTGAATGTATTTATTTCTAAAATGAGTTCCTCTGTCAATTGATAATCACTCTCGGCATTTCAAATTTAGTAAAAATATTTTCATCGGAAATTTTGAGAAAAACTCTTACGCATCACACCTGAGTAAAGCTTGTGCCTCGATCCATTTGGAAACATAATCAACAGCTACTAATATATATGAGTTTTCAAACGAAGGAATAAAAGGTCCCATAAAATCTAATCCCAAAACATAAAAAATTTCAACTTCCCAATATAAAATTTAGAGGCATTTCGTTTTCTTCTGAAGTATATTTCCTACTCTTTGACATTTATCGCAGTTTTAATATATTTGTATACATCTCTAAATAAGTAGGCCGATTAAAATCAGTTGTAGAATCTTATAGCGAGTTTTATCGGTCCAAAATGTCCTCCAAAATCGGAATCATGACATTTTTGAATAATTGGTTTCGGTTTCTTCATAAGGTACACATCCTTACAATAATTAAATCCTTACATTGCTTATATAAATATGGTTCATCCCAAAAATAGGTTTTTTTTCCTATCATGGATGAATTTTTTTTGTTGTTGCAAAGTTAGCATAGGTGGTAAAATATTACTAACTATATAGTTTACTATGCTCCGGCATACCATGGTATTTTCCACTCATTGATATTATATAGTTGTTCATCGGGAAAACATCACATAATTTCATTTTCAATATCGGATAATTCATGATTTTTCTAATCTTGATAAATGATCTGCAATTTGATTATCAGTTCCTTTCTTATTAACGATCTCAAAATCAAATTCTTGCATTAATAGCATCCATCTAATTAATCTTGGTTTGGAATCTTTCTTTTGCATTAAATATTTGATAGCGGTGTGTAGTCGGTATGCACGAATACATTTGTTCCAATCGAATAAGGTCTAAATTTATTAAAACCATATACTACCGCTAATAATTCTCTTTTGCAGCAATATTTGTATAATTTATTCGGCATCATTTAGAGTTTCACCAGCATAGTATATAACTTTAAAATATTTTCGCTATCTTTTACTGACTGCTCCTACGGCATAATCACTAGCATCACACATAAGCTCAAATGGTTTCTCCCGATTGGTGAAACTATTATAGGTGTTGTAATTAATTTTTCTTTTAAGAGTTCAAAGCATTCGGGCATTCGATTGTAAATTCAAATTTAACGTAAACTTTTCGAAGTTGGCGTAGAGGTTTAGTAATTTTTTAAAATATTTTATATAGCGTACGTAGAATCCGGCATATCAAGAAAACTTCTTACCCCTTTTACCGTAGTTGGAGGTGGTAATTTAGCTATAACTTGAATTTTTGCGGGGTCCACTTCCATGCCTTTTTCGAAGGTACATGCCTGTCTGATACGCACTTATTATAAATTGACATTTCTCCCAAATTTACCACTAAATTTGTTTTCTCACATACTTCTAATACTTTTTCAAGATGAGTTAAGCATGTGTAAAATGATGTTTAAATATAGAGAAATCATCCATAAATACTTCTATTCCATTGTCAATTAACTCTTTAAATATAGACATCATACATCTACCGGAATGTTCTTCCAAAAGACATTACATAATCGAAAAGGCATTCTTTGAAAAGTGAAAGTTCCTGGGACTAGTAAATGTAGTTTCTCTTGATCCTCGGGAGCAATTTGTATTTGATGATAACCGGTGTATCCATCTAGAAAACAAAAATACTTATGTCATTCATCTATCAACATGCAGTGCAGAAATGGTAAAGGAAGTGATCTTTCCTGGTGGCGGTATTAATTTCTTTATGTCAGTATACGCCAACCCATTAACTTGTCTTATAGGAATAATATCGTTATTTTCATTGCTTGATGGCAGTCCTCCTCCTTTCTTAGGAACACGGTGAATTAGAACTGCAGCGTATCGGAAATAAGATATATAATGCGTATCCTAGCAATTTTAAAATTTCTTTCTTAACTTCTTTCATTATCGGGTTTAATCTCCTTTGGGGATCCAGCTTTAGGTTTATGTTCATCATCTAAAATAATTGTGCATACGGATTGAAGGATACAATTCCTTTAATATCTGCTAAGAAATCCCGACAAAGTTTTCTTATATTTTTTTTAAGTTTAAAAGTTTTTTGTTCTTGAGATTCGTTTAATGCATGGAAATAATATTTAGTGAAGTTGAAGAAATTACTAAATAAGCATATTTCAAATGATCGGAGTGTCTTTTTAGGCTCGAAGTTCGGAGGTTTAATAATTGATGGAACTATATTCTTGTGCGTGTTTTCGGTATTATCAAAGAATTGATCTTTCACGAATATAATCTAGTTCTTCATTATTATCTTCAATTAATTCAGTATTTTCATTTTCTAATTTATCTTTTGTAATATTCCTTAAAATGTTCTTATTGTAAATGTTCGAAGTATTTCCGTCGAAAACATTCGTCGTCTTTTTTACAGCGTAGGATATTTCATTGATTTTACGATATTGAATGTAACTTTTTGGTCATTTACTCTCATAGTTAATTCTCCCTTTAGAACATCCAAATCATAGCTTTTCTAGTAGCTAAAAATGGTCTTCCTAAAATGATAGAATTTCTTTATCTTACTCGTATCTAAAATAAGAAAATCTGCGGAAGATAGAGATTTATGCTTTTACTAACTTGCATCTTCGATAACTCCCTTAGGATAGGTAGCGAACGATCAACTAATTGAAGGGTTACTGAAGTAGTAGTAATTTTCCTAATCCTAATCTCTTAAAAATCGATAGAGGCATTAGATTGATGCTTGCTCCTAAGACACCTGAAAGCTTTTCCATAAAATTTTCTTATAGCGCGGGGTATAGTGAAACTACCGGGATCTTTCAATTTTTAAGGAAGCTTCTTCGAATGTCTTTTCTTACTCTTCACTAAGTGCGGCTTGTTTCATTATGAGTGAATTTTCTTTCTTATTTAGAATATCTTTCATAAATTTTGCCATTTGACGCCAAAGTCTAAGCTTCGATAAAAGGTATATTGATTGTTAATTTCTTTAATATTTCGAGAATTTAACAAATTGTTTATCTTTTTTATGTTGAGCTGAGTCGTTGAGGAAATGGTGGTGGAGGTTTTCAACGAAATTTTCATAGGTATTAAAGGATGTTCCTAAGTTTGAATCTTGTTGAATTGTTCCTTTGATTTCCACTTCCTCTTTTTGGCTTCCAGTTCTTTTTGAATTTGAGGTTCTAATTTTCCACTCCTTAGTTGTATTGCTTTAATTTATTCTTTTCCTTGATCTTTGGGTTATTTCATTACTGGGAAAAGTTCCGGGTATTCTGATGACTGGCACGGTAGCAGTAATAATAGAGTTGAGTTTCGATATTTTTAATAGATGTTCCTTGAATTTGTAATTGATTTCCTTGAATTTGTAATTGATTTCCTTGATTTTGTAGTTGATGACCCATATTCAAATTAATTCATCCATAGATAATTTCTTATCTTTGAATTGAGGGTTATTGTTATTAAATCCGGGTGGGTAATTAGGTTATAGTTTGGATTTGCTTGATTAGGTTGATTCATCCATTGTTGATTAGATGTGTTATTCAAATTAAAATTTGGATGAGTTTTCAAACCAGAGATTATAATAGTTTGAATAAGGGTTATTAGTTCTATTATTAATAGCATTTAAGTTTCATAATTAGATTGAGATTACATGATTTGTCGAGATGAGTTTTCTTAAAGTAGGAGAGTAGTTCATTCAAGGAAATGATACGAGCATTTGCCAGATATAACGGTAATTTGAGAAGCTAACATAGATATTGCATCGTTTTCATGAATGCGGCTATCTTTTTCGGATTTACTCTATCAACGGGACTTTGGAAATTATTTGTTGCCGTTTCTTTCAGTTAGTCATAAGAGCAATCAAATGGTTTAGACGTTAATGGTATAAAATGGCCGGCATCGATGATTGATCTTAAAGATCCTATAATCCATTATAAAAGGTTTGAATAATCGGTATTGATACGGTAGCGCATGATATGGGCATTTCTGAAAGTTCCTTAAATCTCTCCCCAGATTCATATTGATTCTCAATCTGACGACAAAAGTTATATCATTTCTAAACTTAGCGGTTTTAGATGGTGAAATATTTGGATAGAAATTTTTGTGATAATTCTCCCCGAGTTTTAATAGATCCGAGTCTTGCGGAATTCGACCACATTTGTACTTATCCATAATGAAAAAAGGAAAAAGTCTAAGTCTTATAGCATCGTCGGATACTCCTTAGTATTTAAAGTATACAAAGTTCTAGAAAACTAGCAAGATATAAGTTAGGATGTAGGTAGGTGAACACATCGAATTGATTGTTTTGTGGAAATTTGGATAATTGCGGGTTTAAGTTGATGAATTAGCGGCTACATCGGGGTTTTGAATAGTTAAATGAATTTCATCGATGTAGGGTTGGCATAATCTCTTAATGGTCTTTGTTGGTTCATTTTTGAATTTAGAATATTCGTATTTGTGTTAAATTTATAATTTGTTTCTTTTGTTTTCTAATTCTTTTAATTGGAAGCTCTAATTGAGAATCGTAAGGTATTAAATTTTTATTTCCAAATTTGCGCATACAATTTTAGAATAGATATTAATTTATTTATTATGATAATTTTAAAATGATCGAATTCTTTTCTTGTAAATTTTTCTTACTTTCCCAGAACGCGGCCTTGAAAACTTGACCACAATTTTATATTTTGATATTTTAATTTAATTCTGTGTGCTTAACAGCATTTATATTATATGTATAGAATTGTAATTGTTTATGTTGTGGATCTTGCGAAAGTATATGTATCTGTCAGGTAATGGTCCTGCAATTGAGTCAGTTGTAGTCCAACGAGGAAAGAGAAAATTAAATAACGGTAATTTTAAAATAATAATAATAATTTTAAAATAGTATACGAAAATTTGGAATTTTAAATTTAAGCGCAATAAAGTAAACTAAGTATTTTGTCGAGGGTAAATTAAGCTTAAGTAGAAAATTAATACGTATTGAGGTACGGGAAATTAAACTAATTTTGCTAAATAAGTCTTAGCTGACTGAGAAAAAGTATCTTTCCCTTTTATTTAGAAATTTAAGTGATTGATGAATTTAAATAGATAATTTTAAGGTATTGTAACAAATAGGAGAATTCTATTCTTTACCCTTTGAGGTAAGTGTAAAAAAATATTGGTAATCACATGTTTGATTCTTGTAGATACGAAGTGAGTACAGGAGGATCTGCATTGCCACTTCGGAAACTCACGTTCACAGCACGAAATTTAACATCCTTGATCTCGAGCAATAAAGGAGACCGAATTGAATATTTTAATTACGCTCACACTAAAATGTTCGATTACGCAAATGATATTATTTACTTATTTATTTTATTAAATAGAGGCTTTTGAATTCCGAATATCAGATGTAATTTTTACTATAGTTGATAATCGACATATTTAACGTCGAATGGCCGGTTTGAAAGTAAATTAAGTTTTAGTAAAATTATCTGCAATTTATTAATATATAAAAGTACTCTTATTTTAGTTCATCGAGTCGACGAATTTCATAACGGGGAGAAAGACTAATAAACTCTCGGAATGCATAGGAACTAAACTAAGCATGGTTCATTTAAAAGTTAAAAACAATAAATACAAATACTTATCTCGGAGATTATCCTGGCAGACTCCTCGCGGTTTCCTTTGACTCTTCCTTCCGGTACGATGGGAGCTAAAAACTGCTTCTTCATTAAAGACTCACTAAAGACTCGAGTGACATACTTAACACCCAAATAACACCAATTAACACACACTAAAACACAAAAGCTACTAAAAGCTGAGATTTCGGCCTACATATATGAGGTGAGCAAAGGACCCGAGAGGTGTGTAAGCATCTCCTTTAAGTGTCAGGGTTGATGTATGCGCCATTTGAACTAGCTCGCCATCGGCGACGAACTACCTCTCTGTCGGCGAAGCCACAGAGATCTTGAGCAGCGCTTATCTCGGCGGCGGCGGGCTCGGAGCTCAGCATCGGCGGGGAGCCGATTATAAATCCCTTCGAAATTTTTCTTCCTCGTATCCTCGCCGTCGGCGAAGCTCCGATCTCGGCAGGTCGGCGACTCGGCCCACAAATTTCATTATTTTCATCCTTTTTGCTCGAGATTCACTCCTTTTTATGATTTTTTTCTTTTATCACCTAAATTCTCCATTCTACTGACAAAATAAAGAAAATACTTCTTTAAGTGCGATTTCATCAAAAATAGGTATAATTTCTTAATAAAATTTTAGGTGATCATAAATGAACATAGATTGAAACCATATTTTGAGGGTAGAAGACCAAATTTTAAAGAGGTTTTAATGCTCGGTCAACTGATTAACACCTTGAATAGGTCGGGCGGCGACGTTAAACGAAGTCTTTATAGGAGGTAACGTAGTTATCTATGTTACGTACGATGATTATATATCTGACCCCAATTTATTCTTAGTTTGTACTTCTACTACTCGGGTACCCTTATAATCATCGAGATATTGGATCCATAGAAAAATTTGAAAGCATTAGGACGAGTAAAGCTAGGCATTTGCGCAGCATGTGGTGAGAACGATCCGGCCGACGATGAGTTACGCATGAGTCGGTTTATTTTTTTTTTATGAATCCGGGATCGACGGCGAGATAGTTTAAAGCGGACGGTGAGATACGAATGAATGAACGGTTTAGGGAGTTATTTTGACGGTTTATTTGGCGATTCTAAGTGTTTTAACTCTTTAAAAACTCCTAGGACTCGAATTCTAAACAATTTGCTTCTTAAAAATGATTTCGAAACTCTGCAAAACTCTTCATTGAAGCATCCAATCACCTTGAAATCCACAGATCTCGAGTGTTCGATCAAAGAAAATTTTTTAGTTGTGAGGCCCAGAGTGAATCTTGATAAGGTAATGATGAAAAAGAGATTGATCGAGGAATGATGATTCATGAATAGAGGAGTGGAGAATTCGCTGACGCGATTGAGAGATGATTGTGTGACGTTGGGAAATATTGTGTTATACCACATACACGGCGATCATCTTGTGGTAAAAGAATTCTATTCAATCTACACGGAATCAATAATGGAGTAAATCATGTGCGAAGCGGATGGGTAACTTTCACTCCTTCTAGAATTAATGAGTTATATTCGATTGAGAATACTTTGTTTTACTTACTACTCCAACTTTGTCCCTACAAGAATAATATGAATGAGATCTATCGTTATTTGACGATGAAAGCAGAAGATTGGGAAACAAGAGGAGACGGGTATGTTAGTTTTTCTAAATGCTTCTAAACCAGATTTCACAAACGATGGAACTTCTTTATTTCTTGACGCATTTGAGGGTCGATAAAGTTTCTAAGGAGTGTGCGATTCTTAATTATTGTATTCGAGCGGGACTACCTATCGATGTTGGTTCGGTATTGTGAAGTCTACTCTGGGCACGATTGTTCATGGATCAATTTATGGGCTTGGACATTCTTACACAGCACACTGTATGTAGTCGATTACCCGAGTTTCATATGAAGCATGGGAGAAGGTATACACTTGTGGAAACCCTTTAGATCCAGCGATAGCAAATTCCTATGCTAGATGATTATAACGATGGAGCCATTATTGTAGATCAAACATCTCGGAAGTTCTTTTTTGATGGACGACGACTAATAAAAGCGGTCGTCTTTACAGCTGAGGCCGGAAAATAGGTCTGAAAACGTGATGACTTAAATTATAATAACATCTGCGGTTATTTGATCATATTAGTGGAGGATGAAAGAACACTTCGATCTGTCTGGACATCTTGAGAGGAGGCTAGTTTCATACGCTTAACGAGAAAGAAATGATGGATAGAACAAGGTCTTGAAGAGTTTCTTACGGACATACAATCCCCAGTATTGATTCATTTACGTTATCGGTGATATCAAAGATGAGTTTGCTTGATCTAACGAGTAGAAAGACGTTTGTATTTGTTTATGTCTTGTGTTAGTTGGAATTTAATTTTATGTAATAAGCACTTTTGATATTTTAGATTTTGATATTTGATCTCGGTATAGATGAGATTATGAATTATTTTTGTTTTTCGACATTTTGAGTATTGTGGTTTGGATTGCAACTTAACGAATTTGACATATTAAGGTTGAGAAAATATCCTTGTTAGTAATGTGGTGTATGAATGTTATATTTTGGTTTATATAAAATTTGTGATGTTTTGTGTTGTGTGAATTTGGTGAATTGAAATAGTATCTAATCGCGGTAAAATATATTTAATCGATTGATCGGACAACTGTAGTTTAAAATGAATTAAAAAATTATAAAATATTAAAAATTTAATTTTTGAAAAACTGCTGTGTGTGAATCGACGCGTGACGGTGACTTTCAGGAGACTTTAACTGTTGAATTAATTAGCTCGCGGAAGTGGGTGAGATTTTTCAATAACGGCGGGGTCTCGAAAAATACCTTTATTTAAGCTGGTTGAAAAAATGCTATTCATCGTCCCATTCCTCAAAACTTCAAAACCGACCTACGGCTTGAGAGATCTTGGATTTGGAGTAGTTCAACACATTTAACACTGATTTTATCTTCCCTTGGTAAGAGCTTCACTCCCAGTGCAAAAAATTTTTATTTTTCATTGTGTAAGTTTCTTCCATATTTTAGGAATTTTGGAAAAATCCAAAATATGAAGAAAATAGTTGGAAGAAATTCATGGAATTCATTTTAGATTACTTTAAGTCACCTTTGGAAGCCATTACAGTGTTATTTTGGGATTTAGTTGAAATTTTTTTTGTAAATTTGATAGATCGAGAAATGCTTCCCACGGAGAAAAAAGGCGACTAGATTTTGATGAGACAATATTTGTGAATGTTAAGGCTGGGGTCGAGATACAACTTTAGTATCAAAGCGAGAAAATGCATCCATGATAAAGTTTCGAGATCTAGGAGGAGAAGTAGAACGATCGAAAGAGTGAAGATAGGAAAATTTTTGTTATACGACGAACGGAAATTTGCGATTGAAGTCGTAAAAGGTTTTATGCCAATTTGACCTAGATAGAGGATGAACTATAAAGGTTAGAGGATTTTTAGTTGATTTTAATCTTTGTATGTTAATTCTTTCTGAAATCTGAAGATCTTCATACCGAGGAATATGATACATTTGGAATAATGGAAGGACCCTTTGGAGGTGATTAACTTTCCTTTGATGGGAAAGGGACTTGGGAAAATTAGCCGGCGTGAGCGGGTAAACTTCCCTCTTTCTATGTTAAATGCAACCTCTCAGGCTTGGCATTATTTTATTTGCTCTACTTTTCACCACCTATTATCATAGTGAGATTCAGAGATAGAGCGAGTTTTGAATTTTTGTGTTGGGAACCACGAAGTATAAATGCAGGAAGTATTATTTATAAAAATGTATTAGCGTGAAAAGTGAAAGTGGATGAGAATTTAGGGACATCCTGATGGAAGTTATGCGCTCTGTGAAATTTATGCAGAGTAGGCGGGAGATGATGAGGAATGGGTTGAACTGTAAACCATTATGAAACTAGCATGGCTTATGATCTTGCGAAGGATGGAGATCTGAGATTAGAAGCTACGCACCTTCGTCGTAGGGATATTCCTACCGTAGTTATGACCCTCTTTTATAGTTCTCACACCCTTTATGATTTAATGAATGAACTAACTTTGCAACGGAAAAGTTTTAAGAAAATTGATGAAAGGTTGGGCAATGAACATCGAAGGTTGGAGGATTAGAGTGGAGGCATGATTATGACGGTGAATATCTCCGGAAGTGATGCGAAGTTTGAGATAACTGCCTTGATCTTTGAAAATCATTATAGGAGAGGAGAGCTTGATGTTATTTATATTTCACGAGTGCCACTGGGTATGCTACTTCCTACGACCTACTCCACTGTTTGAACAAGGAGATGAGGATATAGTTTGGGATTTTGATGCTGAAAATTGGGTGTTATTAGATACTTATGTTATGTGTTTGTTTGTTTTCTTCGGTCGAAATTGTTATTTAGTTTATGTATTTGGATTATTATGTTGTGTAAGACATTTAAACTTTGGTGTGTAAGTTATATTTGTGTAGCTTTAAATTTTTTATTTGATTTGTGATTGTAACCACATGAGGATTAGTGGAATGTATGTGGATGTTGTGTTAATTGTACTTGGTAACGATTGGTAAAATAATTAAATGTAGTAAGAAATTGCGTTAGTATTTTGTACTTATTTCAAAATTTCTTTACCAAGCCAAATTCTTTGATGTTATATGTATGCGAAGACATAACCGTCACACATTGTTAATTAAGTGATGAAAAGAACTTCTACTTGAGAGAACTTCGAAGAGAAATACTTAAGCAAAGGTATGATTTAATTTTACGGTATGTTTTAACTTTTCACCTTTTATGATTAGATGAAAGATTTAAGTTTGGGGAGGGAAAAAACAAAATTTAATTATTAAATTGTTCTCGATTAAATATTTTTAAAAATTATTATAAAATGGTTTTACGTAATGAATTTAAATCGATGAAAGCTAGAATTAATTTATTAAAAAGCTTATTATAGAAGGTTAAAAGAAATGTTTTTAATGATTAAACTAATTTTGTAAATTAAGATATTTGGAATAAAAGGATAAGAATATAGTTAAATATTTAAAGTAAGGAAAATTATGTTTTAAAATATTAAATTCTTAAGTATTTAGTTGAGAAAGAAAAAGATTGAAGCTTCGATGAAGTGAAAACATGAAATACGTAAGGTAAAGAAATGTTTTGAGTTTTAATTTTGGAAGAAGAAAATGAAGTTGAAAATTATTAATAGAGCATCCGGATATAGTAATCCTCACTTGAAAAAGAAAAGAAGGATTAAAAGCAATCCCTGGAAAGAAAAAAATATATATATATATATATATATATATATATATATAGATTGAAATACAATCCAAATGAAAAGAAAAAGTAAGTGAGGAGAAGCTTGAGGAGATTCCTTATCGAAATTGGCTTCATTTGAATCAACCTAAAAAGTAAACTCAATTACATTTCTTGAACTTATATGGATTAGTATTTTACTACGTAGTGTTTTCAGGAATTTCACATCATACGAATATCTTAAGTAATTTAATATTGCAATATATGATCATTCTTGAAATAAATAGAAGGCTTAGAAATCTTAAACATGATAACTAAATAACCTTATATCTATAGAATTAATTTAATTATCTAAAAATCTTTCTAATAAACTTTACTATAATATTTATTTAAATCGAATTCATAGTATTTCTAAATTAAAGCTTTTATTCTGAATAATCATTACTTTTATGTAGTATTAAGATTACTTGAATGATAATTGTTAAGTTTGAGGGATTTTGGTAGAGAAAAATGTATTGAAAAATTCATGCAAATGTATATTAACATTTGATGATATTGCATTTAAAGAAAGATATTTTCTATGTTTTATTGCGAGGTATGAAGATTTATAGGTAATGGAGACGAAAAGATGGAAAAAGGAGCGAATGCAGGTGAAAAAAAGACGAAAGGAGATAAAAATTTAACTAGCCGTAGACGGCGAATAATGAGCGACGACGTTTTTCTCGAGAGCATTTGAATATATTATAAAGGAGCCAATGGCAAATAAGATACGAGCTTCACCGACGATGGCTTTAAATGATTGCTTTACGTTTTAGAGAAACTTCTTAGGCAATGTCCTTGAAGCAACAGCCGTGTGGCCAGAGAAAGGTTAGTTGAAAAGATATATTGAATGGATGCTTTTTAAAGATGTGCTTAAGCAACCATTGGAAATCTTTCTTCCTCTAGATAGATACGATTTTAATTTGAATGTGTGTCTTATGTGTGTCTTTGTGTCCTTGGTGTGTCATTTTTAAGTGTTTTTATTATTTAGTGTGTGAGTGTGTTAGAGAGTATATTAGTGAGTTTATTTGAGTGTGTTATGCTGAGAAGGAATAGTCGAGGCAAAAATTACGCAGGAGAAAAATTCGAAATAAGTTTTTTATTGTTTTATAACTTTAATTTTATATAATACAAGTTTTGTGTTATTAACCGATGCATTACGAGGTAGTTTTATTTTATCTTTTACTCGCTTGTTTTGAGATTTTTGTGAAATAGAAAATTAAATTAGTTGTGCCTAAAATATTAAATAAAAATTGTGATAATCTTTTATGATTCTTAATTTACTTTCGTTGTTAATTATCTTGTTAAAATATGTTGATTCCTGACTAAAGTAAAGATTACATCCGAATTCGGGGGAAATAAAAAGCCTTGAAAGGGTGCAAATAAATTGTGAAATATTATTTATCGGGCTTGAATTGGATATTTTAGAGTGGCAGGCTAAAATCTTCGATTAAAATTCTTATCGTTTGGGTCTTGAAGAGTAGATGTTAGCCCTCGAGGGCTAGGGGAACGTGGGGCTCACATGTAGTCGGTATCCTCTGAAGCTGGCAACGAGATTCGATGTGTATAGGATTGATCGATATTCTTTATGCACGGACGAAGGGTAAAAGAATAGGAATGCACATATTTAGCACGATATAGTGCTAACTAATTTAATTATCCTTTCACTTAATTCTCTTAAACGAGGAGAATGCTTTTCTAAATTGCAATCTTCCATTCAAAAATTAGTAATAGAGTTTCTTGTAAGTGTTCTTTTTATTTTCATATACTAGACGTAATTGGATGCTAAAAATTAGTTCATAATCTCTAACTTCTACGTGGGATCGATATACGGACTTCCAGCTGAGGCCTTGTATTACTTGAACGACACGTATGCTTATGTTGATAAAAGGAGTAACTTTTATTGTTGAATATTATTTTTATACTGGTTAAAAATTTATATAATTATACACTTCTTGAGCCTCTCGATTAGGAAGAAAAATAAAATTTTAAAGTGAGTATACTTCCTTTTAGTTTAATATTATTGCGAAGTATGTTTAAAGAATTTAGATTTACTTTCTCCTAAAGTCATTTTATCTAATTATGCATGTATGAATTTTGATAGGATATTGTAGTAGTTAATAAATTCGATTAATTTTTTGTCCTACATTTTATGCGATTAATTTAACGAAAATATTTAAAAATTTAAGTTTAGGTGTAAGAAATGTTTTTAAAAGAACTTTAACATTATTTGTCCTCGATGTTATATTTAATTTAATATCATGTTTAAAATGACTTGTGGTATTGGTGTTACCATTAGGTTACTATAATTTTAAATTTAGGAAGATTAGAAAAATACTTAGTTGAAATACAATGTGAAGAAACTATTAGAGTTACGATATTCTTGTAGAAAATGTTAGGAAAATGATTTTGCTATTTACGGTAAGAAGTTAAATATTTGAAAAGCTAAGATTGTAGATTTATACTTAATGAGAATTGAGCACTTTTTGAAATCTTTTTCAGTATGCCTGATTTTAAAGTAGAGGGGAAATCTTTGAGTTTTGGACTTTAGAAAAAGGGATAGTGAAATTGAAAATTATTACGAGCTGTCAGAGATATGATCCTCTCACATTAAAAAGAGAAAAAGGAGATTGAAAATGATCACATGAAAAAAGAAAACAAAAGAAAAGAAAAAGAAAAGAAAGAAAAAGTGGAAATAAAATATGTGAGGGAGAAGCTTGAGGACGAGCTGTCAAAGAGTGGTTTCGCAATGAATTTTAAATGAAAAGACTTAGAAACAATCATAAGCTTATTCTTATTTCATACGGTATTATTCGAAGTGGTATAGATAAGATGCTAGGTCTATTTTTTATACTTTCTTCGAATCTACGGTTTTAATAAGTTTCGATAACTTTTGAAGTAAATAGAAAATCATGATTCTTAAGTTGAATATGAGATATTCTTACACTACAATCCAAGTTGATTTTATACAATTTATCTTTAAGTTACACTATAATATTTTTGAGATAAAATTATAGGAAAATCGTAAATCCTGACACAACGTCAACTTATTTGGTTTACACCAAGTTATAACGTTACTTAAGGATAAGTAACATGTAATTTGGGGAGTTGACAACAAAAATGTATTTTTCATATACATTTTATGTTTAATTTAATGATAATACACATTAAAGTAGGGTATTTTGCATGTTTTCATTTTAGGTACGAGAAATGAAGCTTTTGGAGAATAAGAAAGCAACGATTAGTTTGGGGAAAACGGAAGCAAAAGTAATTTTTGGCTTGAAATATTTCGATATGTTTTGTTATGCTTAATGTTACTTTATACTTCTTTCATATCTTGAAATTACATTAAAGAAAATTTGTTTTTATGCTTATCTTATAGGTTAAGATGTTAGGAACGCATCTGATTGAAGTAGAGAATGACAGTACAAAAACGGAGTCGAACGACGAAAATGGTTGGTGAAGAGTGGCGCCGATGGTGCACGATAGGGCGTCGACGGCGCCGATGCAGAGAACGATGGTTTTGGTCGCCGATAGACGAAATTAAGCCAAGCGCACCAAGTACGGGTATTTGCCGTATACATTGATTTTGGACGCTTTTTGGAAGGTTTTCTTGAAATGAAACATTGGGAAATTAATCCCCCACTGTATAATAGAGTGATTTTGTGTCATATAAAGTAGTTTGTGTGTGTGGGAAAACGTGGAGAATGTTTAGAATCTTAGAATAGGAGTAGAAATGTAGATTTCTACCTTTTTGGAGAGATTGGAGAGGGGATTTTGATAGAATGCGACGAGATATTGCTTGATACGTGGATGTTGGGGAGACTTTCTTTGGAGAGATTTTCGTATTTAACACCAGGGAAAAAGCTAAGTGTTGTGTTCCTCATTATCTTATGATTTTGTAAACACCTATGTAGTGGATTTGCTTTTGATGAAATGAAATTTTTCGTTGTGTTTTCTTCATGTTTTGTGATGTGTTTTTCTTATGCTTTCTTTTATTTGGAAATAGTGGCGTAGAGAAAATTATGTTATTGTTTTCATTCTACTTTTTTGTAATGAGTAGGATTCATGTTAAGGATATCGGACGTATCTTCAAGGATATTTTAATTTTAAATGTGATGGTTTTTACTTGCACTTCATTTACATTACGGTAAGGGTGGATTGTAGTGTTAAAATTTGTTATGGTGATGCCTTATGACCGAGAAGAAAGTGTATTTCTCAACAAAGTGGAACCACATTTAATGTCCATGAATGAGTGATGTAGTTAAATGTGGGGTTAGATATAAGTAGATAGGAAAATATATTTTGATGGCATAGAATTGGAGATTTTAGGGTGATAAACTAAAATCCACGTCGATCTGTGTTGGAAACTAAAAAGCGAGTTAAGCCTTGAAGTGAAGAGAAGTGGGAGCTCTGGAGTGAGCCGGTATCCTCCCATCTGGCACCACGGATTTAAGGACCAAACCTTGGATTAACTAATGTTCTTTATGCACTCGCCAAGAGGGTAAAGAATAGGATTGCTCTTTTGTTGGCACATACAGATTCTTTAATGTATCTCATTCACAACGTTATCACGGTCGCTGCATAAAGAATAACGATTTTAAGCATTAAGAATTCATAAGACGATTCGTCATAAAGGGTTATCTTTATAATTAATATTTTCCTTTAGGAGTAGTTATTAGTTATTTTAAACTTAAGCTTACCTTTAGGAGTACTTATTAAAAAATCACTTTAATTGATCTTAGAACTAAGGAGTAATAGTAGTAGACTAAAATTTGACTAAGGACCTCTTGCAGCACCACTGTGGGATCGATAAACGAGACTCCTATAGCCTTATATTACTTGAATGATACATATACTTGCTAGAACCTCTAATGTGCTCGTACATACGAACATAAAACATACGAAAAATAACACGCGCCGAGGGCGCATCGAGTTACCTTGGCATTCGGTGTGAGAATTCGGTTAAGGGAGGGGTTGTGCACTCATTTGAAGCACACGTGAGTGTCACTATCTATCATGATATCCAATCTTGAAGCTCTACAAATTCATTATTGCGCTGAATTCTACAGCCATTCATGCTTGGGCTCTCTCTGAGTGAGTTCCTTCTCACGATGCGCTCCCGCTGCGGTGAAGGTATGACTCGGCGCTCGCTGCTCGCGCAGGATGTTGAATGCCAAAATATCCTTCGGTCGCGCCCGGAGTATAACATTGGTCGGATGAGAGGAATAAAGAAAAAGGTATAAAGTCGAAAATTAAAGCTACTTGTGATAAATGCGATTTGTCATTTACATTGAAATGACACTCTTATTCTAAGTCGCCAGAGGTGTCCAATGAATTACATAATTATTCTTTTATTTAATGGGAACGTTATAATTATTTATGACTTATTGCGATTTACGTGTTTGTAGCTAAGTGAAATATTTGATGTTGTTGCCCAAGGCATCATATCATATACGTGTACCTTAGGCATCGTGCTTTTGTATTTCTTAGTTGGCATGTGATATTCGGTCGACGAAAAGCCATTTGGCCGACCTAAACTATTTCCAATCGTCTTTTTCGAGGGATCTAATACTAAAGACTCAATTATCTTTTAGAAGGATTATTCGTCATGGTCATTCTTATGTCAATAATAGCCTCTGGCTTTAATCGATGAATCGTATAGGGTCCCCGGGCGGTTGTTATTCTTGTGAATGCCCTTTTCATCAATTAAGTTGCTATTGTAATAGGCACAAGACACTCCTTCGTTCGATCGGATTAATGTAGCAGCCTAAATTTAGTAGTAGAAATAATACTGGATTGCTCATTCTTTTGCGACTCTTCGTGTGATATGTCAAATCACATCTAAATTCACGTATAGCCACATTTCTGATGTGTGTGTACATGTGTGTAATATGAATTACAAAGTATGTTATTAAATCCCAAAATAAAATTAGAAAACCAACGTTTGGATAAAAGAGTCACTGATCAAATCCAATTAAAAAAATATCGTCTTACATTATTTTTTAAAGAATGCATAAAAGACTAGTGCGTTGGAACACACAGGTAGGCCTCACATAGCAATGAAGAGCACTAAAAATCAATACACATCGCATGAAACCATGTGAATCCACTGCTCCTCCCCATCGCTGAACCCACTGTTCTTCCCCACCAAAACCAAATACATCCCCCATTGACCAGCCCCACAAAACCACACGTTCTGCATTCGCTCTTTCTTCCGTTACTTGCATGGCTGGCTCTGCGGAATTATACATATTTAGGCGGTTATTAATTGGTTCCAATTGCATTTAAATTATTTAGTAGAAGATGAATTTAAATACATATTTATTTTCTTGGCAAAAGCAAAACGCCACCGGGGTAAGTAATCGATTAATGTATAATTCATTTAATTTCAGGCGGATTTCAAATATCGAATTTTCTTTAAAAAATTTTATATTTATTTCTGTCACAACCCAGACACCTGAAAAAAACAAACTCCTTTTATTTCAAATATAATAAAAAAAGTTCTTAAAATTAACCTAACATTTAAAACAAATAACAAAATTGCACTTTACTGAAATCAAGACAAAACATATTCTTAACTTATTAAAAAGTTAACGGAGTAGCTGACACATTGATATTTACGAACGGAATAAAAAAAATCGACTAGAAAGAAGGAAAAATTAAAAATAATTTAGGATTCAAATATTTTTAAAAAATTAAAAATTAAATTTTAAAACTAATAGGTTATAAAAAGACGAGTAAAATCAAGTTGAGCCTAATTCGAGACGGCTTTGACTCCTTCAGTACCACGCCAATGGCATTAGAGAATCGGCGTGCTACATTTACCACGATGCAATCTAGTGGAAACAGCTTTTTACAGCATACTACAAGTTGTAAGAATCGGAACAATAATGAAAGAGGAAGTGAACTGAGGTGGAGAATTAGGGGAATGTTGCCAGCTACAACCGAGGATGGAGAACCGGTATCAGAGAGCAAAGCCATCTGCTTCCGCAGGGTTTGCAGAAGCTGAGAGAATGGTGGTTAGAGCGCTCATAGCTCGGACCTGCATCTGCAGTGCAGCGATGAAAGTCTGACGCCTCCACAAGCAGCATTGGAAATGAAAGTTTCCGGCCGCCGAACAAGACGGCCGAGAAAAGCAGCCTTTCCTGATAGCATCGGCGAGTTTCTTCTTCGATGTAGATACAGCGGCGTGGAAAGTAGACTGCAAGGATGAGGAAGGTGGCCGTTGACGCTTGAGATGGAGGCTTCCGGCTAGAAAGAATAGCGCGGCTCCAACGTGTTCGACCTCGCGCTGCAACAGCCAAACACCGATCTGCCGCCTCCCGTATAACACGACTCCGACGGAGGCCAGGAGTTGCCGGTGTCGAGGAGCGGACCCGGCGGATGGTATCAAGTAGTTTAGATGCTAGATCTTCTGCTCTTTTTCCGTGCGCCACTTTTTCAGAGATTGTTGCCAATCGTGATCGATCTCGTTCAGCTTCCTTTCACTGGTCAACCAAATCCCCCTCCGCATTCCAGAAATCGCCATCCGGTGACCAAATGAATCGATCCGAGATCTGGGCAAAATCAAGTGCTGATCTCTGCTGATCGCCAATAAAGAAACAAAAATCTTTCTGAGCAAAAAAGAAAAGAACCAATCGATCCGTATTATTGAATCGAAAATAAAATCTATCGATCGATCTAAACGAAGAGCCCGTAGGAATTAGTGTGCTTACCTGAAGAATCGACGATCGCTGCACTAGGCGGCAGAGGTTCTCCATATCGCCGAAAGAAGCCATCCGGATCGAACCAGACAAAGAGCCCGGAGGAATCGGTGTGCTTACCTGCACAGTAGACGATCGCTGCACTAGGCGGCAGAGGTCTGAATATCGCAGGAAGAAGCCAACTCAAAGCAATCGTTTGAGAGATGGAGAGAGAGCTGGGCAAGATGAGAGAGGACCGAGGCGTTGCGAGCGAATGAGGTGAATGACGATCTGGTAGATTTGGCCAAGGGGGAAACTGCAGGTCATTTAATAGTGGGGGTGAATGTAGCATATTAGTGACACGTGTAAATCGTTAATTTACCCCAAATTTTATTATGATAGGCCTTCTGTGTCTCCTTGCCCTGGTGCAGTAGATTGAGCTATCGAGTGATTTTATTTATTGCGAACAATTTATTTCATGGGCGCGAAATACCACCTAAAAAGAACAACACTATCAGGTATTTATGAAGTTATTATATAAAAATCATATGAAGTTTTTACCTCTATTAAAAATTACTTTCAATTCATTGCCGATCTATTAGAAAAACTAAATATATCATTGCCTTCCAAAAAATTATAATTTTTTATTTTTTTATAGTTCTACTTTCTGTCGCATAGTATGCTTAGATTTTGATAGATTTAATTTTTTTTTAAATTTGACACTGTTAATGTTTACTTTTCATTTATTTTTAGTATGAACAATTTATTTTATATAATTTCTTAAAAAATTACAATTTAATATGAATTATCTTTCATTAAGAGCATAGAAAGTAAAGTGCATTTGAGGAAAAATTTATTTATTGCTTTCATAATTAATGTCGTACATCCAGAAAAAATTTAAATCGAACCGTCATACCCTTGCAAGAGGAGTAAATGGCAAACAAGAAAGTTAAGCTACGAAGGTCTCCATCGGTTTCTCAAAGTCATTGTTTATCTCCATCGAATGTAATTTTATATAGATTTTTTATTATGTTGAATACAGTATCATTGTGGATGTTGTCCGAGAAGTATAAAGTATGAGACGATTGAGTGATATTGACAGATTGAGAGATTAATTGAGTGCGCTGTGAGAAAGATTTTTAGAGAATAAATTCGATAGCGCTTTTATTTGAGAAAAGGAATTCTGCTATTTATAGGTTTCGGTAATAGTAAAGTTACGTATTTATCTACAATGCAATATGCAGGTTAATTCTTTATTACATATTTTCGTATTTGCCCACGACAGCTCAGAAACTTTTTTAAATTCATAGCGTATTGACCTTTGTTGTAATTAAAGCTTATTTGAAGAGGAGCGTTAATCGGTCGGTTGAAAACCTTTGGTGGGTTTGCGTACATTTGGTCGTATAAATGTCATTGGTCAATCCTCTTAATGCAAGCTTTGATAGAGACCCTCACATTGTTAGGTTGAACGAGCCGTCGGACGAGAGGGGTGAGCGTCGTAATCCGTACGAGCACTCCTTAGACGATGATCCTTCTTTGAGAATCGAAAAGGTGTTCCGCTTGACGCCCTTTGGCCATCTTTATGAAGAATTCGGAATAGTCTAAAAGGATCTAGTCATGAACAAGCGTACCCATTATTGGTGCCTTCTATTCATTCGTTCGGTTGTGATTCCATTCGATCGGCTCGAGTTCAACTAAGGAAACTAAACAGTGTTTAAATACTTTTGCCTATCTTGATACAGAATTTCTTTGTTATTCATAGACAAAATTCATTAAATTTTCTCAAAATTCCTTTGCTCATATTGTTAATGTATAATACAAAAAGAGTACATTTACATACACATCCCTTATTTCTTATGTATTTATATATCTAATACTAAAACTTCTATTTTTACATTTATATTTAATAACTAATACCACCATCTAAGCGTTTAAAATGTGAAATGCTCCTTCTCATGTGTGAGTAAGGTGATATGTAGGTAAAAATTGAAATTCATGTATGTATATCTTTGTAAACTATCATTCAAATCATATATGGCTGCCACAATAAAAGCAGGGCTTTAAAATTAAGGGGTTTTTATGCACCAGCCACCAAAAAATAAAGTATAACATTTTAATCATCCAAAACGCAAGGTACGTTTGGGTGACAGCTTTTCTCGGGGAGTTGTCGAGAAGGTGATGATGAAGCATGAGTCTATTTGGGAGATCTCTTGTGTTGCGGTTGCTTTTGTTGAGAAAGATATTTTTGCCTTATATATATAATTTATCAAAAAAGTTACCCAGATTTTGAGAAAAATTATAGCATAATAATAGAAAGAAGTTATGTTATATATATATATATATATATATATATATATATATATATATATATATATTTTGTTTTTTAAAACAAAAGGCAAGCATCACTCCCTACATGTTGATCTGAAAAGAACGTTACAAAGGCAAACAATAAGAAAAGATGAAAGGAGGACCTCTAAAACTAGTTGATCCCCATCAACATAAACTACCTCGAAAACTACCTAACTAAACGAAAACAAACGTCTTGGTTACATGTATGCAACGAGAACAAATAAGCCCTTTGAGGACCAAAAAGAAGAGGAAGACTAGTATCTAATGAAAGGCGATCTAAAGTTATCACCATGGATCAAAAGCTTGAGAGGGAGGGGAATGATATTATCGGCTTTAGTGTCCTCATTGTAGCGATACAATGTGGCTAACTTGATGACGAGGAGAGTTGCCTTTACAGGATGAAAGCAAACTTAACCACCATGTTATCCATATGGTGGGCATCTGTTCATCCATCTCTTGATATTCCAAGGAAGCGAGGTTCAATCTTGGTAATATAATTGATGCGGCAACTAGAATCCGGATTCTACCCACGACTGGAATCTTACAAATCTTGGCAATCTTGATGGCCCAAAGGGTGGCAATGATCTCGGCTTCAAACATCAATGACGGATGTGGGAGCATGGAAATACGGCGGACGTGTACTGGTAGTCTGTAGATCCCACCAATACCGGCATCGGGGGAATCGAACAACTTGTCAGTATTAACTTTAACCGTTGAGGAGGGAGGGTGCAGTACAACGGAAAACTTTTTGTTAGCCATTGGTCTTACTGCAAATATCCTTATAGTGATGTAGCTTGATAAGCTTGTGGATGTAGTGAGGCATTGGTACCTTTGAAGGAGAGAAGCCTTCCCGTGAGCTGCTTCTATTCTGCACATCAGAGGAACCCGAACCACCCCCGACGAGGATCTCCCATTGTTCCTTATCTTAGATGCAATGGTATCCAAGCTATTCCATTTCAGTTTAGAAGTGTTAATAGAGAAACGACTAATGAGATGTTTCCGGACTTCTGAGAGAAGAGACATTTGAAAAATAGATGGTCGACGAGATTCTTCATCTTGAGGAAACCTGTTGGCACCAGGGAAGGTCCTTTCGGACCCTTAAGTTTGAGGATGTCATCTGTAGGAATGGCAAGATGTCTCAATCTCCAGCAAAAGAAGGAGATAGAGGGGGTAAAATTTGCTCCAAATTTGATGCCCCACTTGAAATGTTGATCCCGGAGTATAAAATTTTTGGTAAATGTAAAGAAGGGAAACTACATTTTATTCTTAGTAATAAAGTGTGTCATACATTCAAGAGTAACATTAGTTAACTTAACTTCTTTTGCTCGGGAGTTAACAAGGTATTCGGTAGCTTGTAATTCCAACGGTCCTCGGTCGAGAAATCCTTAGCGGGGAGTGTGGGGTGATCGGGTTACAGGTTGTCGGTGAGCTTAGAACCATTCCGGATCCGCGATCCAGCAAAAGTTTATACGCCCCTCACTGACTCCGGATAAATAGGTGTTCGGCCTTTTCTTTAACATTCGGCATAAATCCAAAGCACAGGTCACCCCTGACTTTGGCTTAACCAAAGTTGGATGTTCGAAATCTACGATTGCTTGCCATGGAGAAATTTGGCACGAAAATTATCGTTGGCTGCGAACACACGATCCACAATTTACATATTGGTGAAGCTCATGCGATCGAAGCTCCACCGAAGCAGAGACCCCCGGCACAGTAGGTTTGTCCCTGTTGCCCAGGCGGCCAGTGAAATTGCTTGTGTTGTCCGGCCAATAAAAAAAATCATTGAAGAGTTCTTGTCCAGTAAGGAGTGCTCTTCTTCATGGTGAACATCAGAGCATAGGAAGGGAGAACGAGAAGAATACTTCTCGACGAGGTAATTCTTCCGCCATTAGATAGAAGGAGTTGGACCGGCTAGAGATTTGATTTTTAATCTTCTCCCCTTAACTCCACAGGCGAAGATGCATTTAGATGCACTTTAGTGAGATGCACTCGAGATAATCGGTGGGAGGGTTCTTGATTGAAAGCCGGTGTAATCGAGAGATCCATCTTCTATGGCTTAAGCTAACATCGCACACAGGTAGAAAAGACAATTAGTAAGATTGAATTCCGTCGAAACATCCTTGAAATGGTTTTAAAGTCTTAGAACAACCTTGATAGCGGCTTTAGATGCCTTAGAGAAAATTATGATGTCATCGGCATAGGATAAGTGACTTATCCTAATGTTGGACTTATGGTGGTAAGCAAGGTGAGGAGAAGCGGCAAAAGCGTAGTGCAAGCACCTAGACGGATAATCGAAAGCCAAAATAAAGACAATAGGGGAGAGGGGGTCTCCTTGTTTGATACCTACAGAAGCAGAATCCTTGCTTATTCCGTTTCACCGGCACGAATGAAAATTGCACTATGCTTTGTTGATAGAGCTGAACAAAGGTTGGGTTGAAAGCCTACATTAAAATATTCGATATGAACTCAGTGATAGTATCAAAAGCTTTTAATGTCGAGTTTGAAAATGATGTTATGACCTCATTTCTTATCCCAAATCAGCGATTCTTGGGCCGGCGAATATTGTACGAGATGTTTCTTCCTTTATGAATCTTTTGGTTCTCGTTGATGATGTGAATCGGATGTGTTGAACTCTTGAGGCAAAAGTTTCCTTATTACTTTGGACATTACGGTAGTTAAGTGATGGTCTATAGTCACTTTCAGGTTTGTCGACTTTGTTCTTGGGAATAAGCGCGATGGTGGAAGCGAGAAAAAAAATTTGGGAGGATCCATGCCTTGGAAGAAACTGCACGACGACCAACATCTGCCGGTAATTGACCGGTAGCTTTGTAAAAAGAGGATGAGAAACCATCGGGACCGGCGAACGCCAGTGTCTTTAATGGTATCGAGCCTTCTTGATCTCGATCTCCTCGGGAATATCGGTTAGATTCGAATCACACTTTTTATAGTTATGGTACGTCACCGAAAGATCTGGCGAATAGGAATGCGGTAGATGGAACTGAGGCAAAGGAGTGGCTAAAGTGTCTCTCGGCATCCGCATTCATCGTGATAAGAATAAAAACATTCAGTCAATCAAACTGTTAGGACATTCATGAAACAAAAGTTTATACAGTCTACAAGAGGCAACCCTCTTTTTGGAGAAAAACTGAGGCTTCAAAAATCTTATAATGATACTTTCTATAAGTTCTTGAGGCAGACAAAGACGAACAACAGTGAAGCATTCATTGTTTCTAGAAGTGAAAAGTGATAACAAGCTCAGGGTTTCAACAGTGAAGAGGAAGACACCCAATATAACCATCTGTGACACAGCAACAAAATCAAGGAGATCCCTTGTCAAATTGACAACACACAAAAGATGTATTTGAGCTGTGAGGAGAATCAAACAATCTAAAATTACAGTTATTTGATCCAACAACAGCAGTGTTGAACTGCAACTAGTCAGTGATCATATGAATTGCAATAGCTAACATGTATCAGGTTCAGTATATGACCAGGAAATCTTCTGCTTCAGGTAGTGAAATGAGAGGACAAAACAACTTCCCCAACTACAATTTCCATCTTCTGCATTTTTCTTGAATCTTCAGCCTATAATTCAGGGCATGCGTTCTCTTTATTTGTTTCACTATCAGCAGCATTATGGTCATTCTTCACATTCTCCTGATGATTCTGCATTATGTATGATTGACAATCAGTTTTTTTCTTCTCCAACAGTTTCAGTTTCTGCTTCCCTCACAGAAACATTAGTATGAAGTAGATTTGGTTCCTCTTTCTTTCTTGAGTTACACGAATGAACTTTTCAACTTGCGCCCGTTCATTCTCGGAATTTACTTGTAGGTCTGCCCAAGAGTTTTTGAAGAAATCTTGTTTACTTTAGGGCATGGATTTTGATAATTTTCAATTTTTGTGAGAAATTTACTTCTGAGGATTTTGAATCTTTGACAGAGCAGGAAAAAGTCCTCTATCTCTTACTGTGAAATGATCGATGGGTTTCACTTTGTTTGTTGCACTAGTAGAATTAAAGCTAGCATTCTTCAGCAAAGCATTCTGCAAGCTTGCTTTCTTAGCTTTGTTTGAACCACAAATTAGAGTTTTCTCTTGAATTTTTTTTGAAATAAATAAATATCTAATATATACTAAAAGGAAACACATCAAAGTTAGCAACAAATTATAAAACTCTTTCACCTTATCATTGTAACCAATTGTTGACCTTGGCGCCCGAAGACCAGAAGGTCTGGCAAGTCTGGAGCCACAATCACCACTATAGGGCTTTTAGTGCGATTATCAATAGATTACTCTGAGTGTGAACCTATTTCAAATATAATGCCATATAAGTAGAGCTATGAAAATAGCTCGTTGTTCGCGAATAGCTTATGTTCTGCTTGTTAAGAAGCTCATGTTTGATTCGTTTGCTAAGTTAACGGGCTGAAAATGAATATTTCTTTTGTGCTCGATTTATAACCAAGTCGAACATGAAAAAGGATTTGTTCTTTCGTGTTCGGATCAATTATATATATGTATATATATGTATATATATATATATATATATATATATATATATATATATATATATATATATATTATGAAAAGATCATCCATTAATAAAAATCGGGGTACAATTCTAATATGAGGGGTGATCACTGAAAATTTTATTAAGAAATTCATACCTATTTTTGATGAAATTGCACTTTAAAGAAAGGTATTTTCTTTATTTTGTTGCAGGAATGGAGAATTTAGGTGATAAAAGCAAAAATCATAAAAATGAGCGAATTTGGAGCAAAAGGATGAAAATAATGAAATTTGTGCTGAGTCACAGACGGCGAGATCGAGCCCGCCGACGACGAGGATACGAGGAAGAAAATTCTGAAGGATTTATAACTGTCTCGCTGACAACGAGCCCGAGCCCGCCGACAGCGAGAAAGAGCGGTTTGAAGATCTTCTAGAAGCCTCGCCGACAGCGAGGTAGTTCGTCGCCGACGGCGAGCTAGTTCAAATGGCGCAGATACATTGAACCTGGACACTTTTTGAAGAGATGCTTACACACCTCTTGGTCCTTCGCTCACCTCTATATATGGAGGCTGAAATTCAGTAGTTTGTGTGCAGTTTTTGTGTCTTTGTGTGTTGTGTGTCTTAATTGGTGTTAATTTGGTGTTATTGGGTGTTAAGTGTTATGAGTGTGTTATTTTGAGTCTTTAGTGAGTTTTTAGTGAGTCTTGCTGTACTGGTAGGAAGAGTCAAAAGAACTGCGAGGAGTCTGCTTGGGGATAAATCGAGATAAGTATTTGTATTTATTGTTTTTAACTTTAATTGAAATCCATGCTTAGTTTAGTTCCCATTCATTACGAGTAGTTTATTAGTCTTTCTCCCTGTTATGAAATTAAGTGACTTGATGAACTAAAAATAGAAGTACTTTTATATATTAATAAATTGTGATAATTTTTACTTATAACTTAATTTACTTTCAAACTGGCCATTTGATTTGTTAAAATGTGTTGATTATCAACTATAGTAAAAATTACATCGATATTCGGGAATTCAAAAGCCTTGGAAGGAAGGTGCAAATAAATAGGGAAATAATATCCTTTGGGCGTAGAATTGAGCATTTTAGTGTGACGGACTAAAATATTCAATTCGGTCCTATTGTTTGAAGTCGAAGTGTAGATGTTAGCCCTCGGGCGAGGGAACGTGGGAGCTACGAAGTGGAAGTCGGTATCCTCCCGGCCTAGCCGCGATTCGGTAATCAAACATAGGATTAGTCGATATTCTTTACACTGGACCAAAGGGTAAAGAATAGGAATGCTCTATTTGTCACAATACCTTAAATTATCTATTTAAATTCATCGATCACTTAAATTTCTAAACAAGGGGAAAGATATTTTTTCTGAATAGTTAAGACTTATTTAGCAATTAGTTTAATTTCTTGCACTTTCAATACATATTAATTTTCTACTTAGTTAAGTTACTTAATTGAAATACTTAGTTTACTTTATTGCGCTTAAATTCAGAATTCCAAATTTTTGTATATTATTTTAAAATTTTTATTATTATTATTTTAAAATTAGCTGTTATTAATTTTCTCTTTCCCTGTGGGATCGATAACCAGGACTCCACTAGAGCCCTGTATTACTTGATACGATACGTATACTTGTGTAGCATTCACAACATAAACAATTACAATTCTATACATATAATATAGCGGGGTCGAGTTTTTGGCGTCGTTACGATTAAATTAAAAATATCTTAATATAAAATTGTGGGTCGAAGTTTTTGGCGCCGTTGCGAGGAAAGTAAGAAAAATTTACTAGAGTAACGGACTATTTTAAAATAATCATAATAAATAATTTAATATCTACTCTAAAATTGTATGTGCAAATTTGGAAACGAAAATTTAATACCTTACGTTCTGAATTAGAGCGTACAATTAAAAGAATTAGAAAACAAAAGAAACAAACTATAAATTTAACACAAATGGCGAATATTCCTGAAATTCAAAATATGAACCAACAAAGACCATTAAGAGATTATGCCAACCCTACATCAGATGAAATTCATTTAAGCTATTCAAAACCACGATGTAGTCTGCTAATTCATTTGAACTTAAACACTGCAATTATCCAGAATGGTACAAAACAATCAATTTAGTGGTTCACCTGCGAAGATCCTAACTTACATCTTGCTAGTTTTCTAGAACTTTGTGCTACTTTTAAATATCAAGGAGTATGCGACGATGCTTATAAGACTTAGACTTTTTCCTTTTTCATTAAGGGATAAGGCTAAAATGTGGTTGAATTCGTTAGCACACGGATCTATTAAAACTTGGGGAGAATTATCACAAAAATTTCTATCCAAATATTTTCCACCATCTAAAGCTGCTAAGTTTAGAAATGATATAACTTCTTTTTGTCAGTTAGATGGAGAATCAATAAATGAATCTTGGGAGAGATTTAAGGAACTTCTTAGGAAATGCCCACATCATGCGCTATCAGATTGGCTGATTATTTAAACCTTTTATAATGGATTAGTAGGATCTTTAAGATCAATCATGGATCTTACTCTTTGGAGGTTTATTAATGTCTAAACCATTTGATGAAGCTTATGCACTAATCGAAGAAATGGCAACAAATAATTTCCAATGGCTCATTGATAGAGTAAATCGAAAAAGATAGCCGACATTCATGAAAACGATGCAATATCTATGTTAGCTTCTCGAATTGCTCGTTATATCTAAGAAATTAGATCATTTTGGAATGAACTACTCTCCTACTTTAGAAGAAAACTCATCTGGACAAATCATAGAATCTCAATCTAATTATGAAACTTTAAATGCTATTAATAATAGAACTAATAACCCTTATTCAAACTATTATAATCATGGTTGGAAAACTCATCCAAATTTTAATTGGAATAACACATCTAATCAACAATGGATGAATCAACCTAATCGAAGCAAATCCAAACTATAAACCTAATTACCCACTGGATTTAATAACAATAACCCTCGATTCGAAGATAAGAAATTATCTATGGATGAATTAATTTTGAATATGGGTCATCAACTACAAAATCAAGGAAATCGACTACAAATTCAAGGAAATCAATTACAAATTCAAGGAACATCTATTAAAAATATCGAAACTCAACTTGGACATATTACTACTTTGCGCTAAATAATAGAATACACGGAACTTTTCCTAGTAATGTGGAAATAAATCCTAAAGATCAAGGAAAGAATAAATTAAAGCAATACGACTAAGGAGTGGAAAAGAATTAGAACCTCGAATTCAAAAAGAACTTGAAAGCCAAAAGAGGAAGTGAAAATTGAAAAGGAAACAATTCAACAAGATTTAAACTTAGAACATCCTTTAATACTATGAAAATATACGTTGAAAAACCTCACCACCATTTCCTCAACGACTAGCTCAACATAAAAAAGATAAAAAATTTGTTAAATTCCTTGAAATATTTAATAAATTAACAATCAATATACCTTTTGTCAAAGCTTTAGATCGGATGCCAAATTATGTAAAATTTATGAAAGATATTCTAAATAAGAAAAGAAAATTCAACGATAATGAAACGAGTCTCACTTAGTGAAGAGTGTAGTCTTATTATTCAGAAGAAGCTTCTGAAAAAATTAAAAGATCTGGTAGTTTCACTATACCTGCATGCTATAGGAGAAAAATTTTATGGAAAAGCTTTGTGTGACTTAGGAGCAAGAATCAATCTAATGCCTCTATCGATTTTTAAGAGATTCGGATTAGGACAAATTACACCTACTTCAGTAACCCTTCAATTAGTTGATCGTTCAGTTACCTATCTTAAGGGAGTTATTGAAGATGTGTTAGTAAAAGTGGATAAATTTATCTTCCCGAGTAGATTTTATTGTTTTAGATATGGAGGAAGATAAAGAAATTCCTATCATTTTAGGAAGACCATTTTTAGCTACTTGGAAAAGCTATGATTGATGTTCAGAAAGGAGAATTAACTATGAGAGTAAACGACAAAAAGTTACCTTTAATATTGCAAAATCAATGAAATATCTGCGCTAGAAAAAGATGATGAATGTTTTCGGATGAAAATACTTGAACATTTACAACAAGAACATTTTAAGGAATATTACGAAGATAAATTAGAAAAAGAAAACACTGAATTAATTGAAGATAATAATGAAGAACTAGATTATATTCAGGAAAGATTTGAATTTTTGGATAATACTGAAAACATTAACAAGAATATAGTTTCATAAATTATTAAACCTCCTGAACTTGAGCTAAAAATATTACCTGATCATTTGAAATATACTTATTTAGGTAATTCTTCAACTTTACTAGTTATTATTTCATCTGCACTAAACGAATCTCAAGAACAAAAACTTTTAGAAACTTTAAAAAAATATAAGAAAACTTTTGGTTGGACTTTAGCAGATATTAAAGGAATTAGTCCTTCAATCTGTATGCATAGAATTATTTTAGATGATGAACATAAACCTAAAGCGGATCCCCGAGGGAGATTAAACCCGATAATGAAAGAAGTAGTTAAGAAAGAAATTTTAAAATGGTTAGATAATGGTATTATATATCCTATTTACGACGATTGCTGGGTAAGCCCGATTCAGCTGTGTTCCTAAGAAAGGAGGAGTGACCGTCACTTGCCATTGAAAATAACGATCTTATTCCTATAAGACAAGTTACTGGTTGGTGTATATGTATTGATTATAGGAAACTAAATACCGCCACCAGGAAAGATCACTTCCCTTTACCATTTCTAGACCAGATGTTAGATAAATTAGTCGGACATAAGTATTTTTTTTTTCTAGATGGATACACCGGTTATCATCAAATACAAATTGCTCTCGAGGATCAGAGAAAACTACATTTACTAGTCCTTATGGAACTTTTTCTTTTCGAAGAATGCCTTTTGGATTATGTAATGCACCGACAACATTCCGAGAGATGTATGATGTCTATATTTAGTAAGTTAATTGACAATGGAATAGAAGTATTTATGGATGATTTCTCCGTATTTGGAACATCATTTGACACATACTTAACTCATCTTGAAAAAGTATTAGAAGTATGTGAGAAAACAAATTTAGTTCTAAATTGGGAGAAATGTCGATTTATGGTTGCGGGCGGCATTGTATTAGGGCATAAAATTTCGGAAAAAGGCATGGAAGTGGACCACTGCAAAAATTTAAGTTATAGCTAAATTACCACCTCCAACTACGGTAAAAGGGGTAAGAAGTTTTCTTGGACATCTTTGGATTCTACGGACGCTATATAAAAGATTTTTCAAAAATTACTAAACCTCTATGCCAACTTCTCGAAAATGACAAGAAATTTGAATTTACAATCGAATGCACGAATGCTTTTGAACTCTTAAAAGAAAAATTAATTACAGCACTTATAATAGTTTCACCTAGCTGGGAGAAACCATTTGAGCTTATGTGTGATGCTAGTGATTATCTTGTAGGAGCGATTCTTGGGCGATGATATGAAAAGATTTTTAAAGTTATATGCTTATGCTTAGTAAAACTCTAAATGATGCTTGAAATAAATTATACGATTCTGAAAGAGAATTATTAGCGGTAGTATATGGTTTTAATAAATTTAGACCTTATCGATTGGAACAAAATGTATCGTGCATACTGATCATTCTGCTATCAAATATTTAATGCAAAAGAAAGATTCCAAACCAAGATTAATTAGATGGATGCTATTAATGCAAGAATTCGATTTTGAGATCGTTAATAAGAAAGGAGCCGATAATCGAATTGCGGATCATTTATCGAGATTAGAAAATCATGAATATTCGATATTGAAAATGAAATTATAGACGATTTTCTACGATGAACAACTATATAATATCAATGAGTGGAAAATATCATGGTATGTTGATATAGTAAACTATATAGTTAGTAATATTTTACCACCTATGCTAACTTTGCAACAACAGAAAAAATTCATTCATGATACGAAAACCTATTTTTGGGATGAACCATATTTATATAAGCAATGTAAGGATTTAATTATTAGAAGATGTGTACCTTATGAAGAAACTGAACCAATTATTCAAAAATGTCATGATTCTGATTTTGGAGGACATTTTGGGACTGATAAAACTGCTTATAAGATTCTACAATGTGGATTTTACTGGCCTACGTTATTTAGAGATGTATACAGATACATTAAAACTTGTGATAAATGCCAAAGAGTAGGAAATATATCTAGAAAAAACGAAATGCCTCTAAATTTTATATTAGAAGTTGAAATTTTTGATGTTTGGGGATTAGATTTTATGGCACCTTTTATTCCTTCATTTGGAAACTCATATTTATTAGTAGCTGTTGATTATGTTTCCAAATGGATTGAGGCACAAGCTTTACCTAGGTGTGATGCTAAGAGTGTTTCAAAATTTCTGATGAAAAATATTTTTACTAGATTTGGAATGCGAGAGTGATTATCACTGACGGAGGAACTCATTTTCGAAATAAATGCATTCACAAACTAGTAGAAAAATACAATATTACTCATAAGATATCCACTGCTTATCATCCACAGACTAGCGGATTAGCTGAAGTATCTAATCATGAGATTAAACGTATTTTAGAAAAATATGTAAACCCAAATAGGTTAGATTGGTATATTAGATTAGACACTGCATTATGGGCTTATAGGACTGCTTATAAAACTCCGATTGGAATGACTCCTTACAGGCTTATATATGGAAAAACATGTCACTTACCAGTTGAATTAGAACATAAAGCATATTGGGCGATTAAAGAATTTAATTATAATATGAAGGAAGGCTGGTGAGAAGAGATTGCTGCAATTAAATGAATTGGAAGAATTAAGAAATGAATCATATGATAATGATCGGATTTATAAAGAAAAGATGAAATTATGGCATGATCGGAAGATTAATCGGAGAAATTTTGAACCAGGACAGGAAGTTTTACTATATAATACTAGATTGAAATTATTTCCAGGAACATTGAAGTCTCGATGGTTAGGACCTTTCACCATAACTCAAATATTTTCATACGGAACTATAGAAATCGAAGATCCAAAAACTGGACATAAATTTAAAGTTAATGGACATAGATTAAAACCATATTTTGAAGGTATAAGACCTAACTATAAAGAGGTTTTAATGCTTAGTCGACATGATTAATAATTGAAATTAGGTCGGGCTGACGACGTTAAACCAAGCGCTTTATGGGAGGCAACCCATATTAGTTATCTAATTTTATTGTATCTTAATAATTAGTCTATATTTTTGAAACTTTACTACTCAATTATTATTAAGAATCATCACATATTCGAACCATTATGATGAGAAATGAAATTATTCGATTTAGAGCGAAATTGGACATTATTTTGGAATCTCGCCGACGGCGAGGTCGATACTCGCCGACAGCGAGGTTCACGCCTAAATTAAATTCAGTTTATTTATCGATCTCGGCGACGGCGAAAACGTCCGCCGACGGCGAGAACATGAGAGGAAGTTTTTATAGCTGAGTCGCCGACGGCGAGAAACTTCTCGCCGACAGCGAGGAAGTTATAAAGATGAGTTATTTATACTTTGAATGCCAATTTGGATGGTTTCAACACCAATTCCTTAGTGAAAACCCATTCTTAAATCATTCTAAATCTGCCTTCTTCACTAGAATTCATTCCATTCACCATAATGGCCTCCAAATTCTTAGATTCCTCTAATTCTGGAGTGTTTAACCGGAGGAAATTTGTGAGTGTGGAAGCGCAGCGAATATTCAACAAGGTTGTGGTAAAGAAAAGAGTTATCAAGGAACGGGGATTTGTCAATCGAGGATTAGAGAATTCCACTACGAAGATAGAAGAAATGATCGCGCGGCGCTGCTTGGGAGGTATTTTGTTACACTACGTCTGTCGTTGTTATTCCAATTGTGAAAGAGTTACTACTCCGACTTACATGCGATCAACAATGGGAATGTCTACGTCCGAGGAAGATGGGTAACGTTTACTCCATCAAGAGTAAATGAATTATTATCTATAGAAAACACCCCGGTATGTCACTATTCAAATTTTGTGCCTTCTCGATATAATATGAATGAGATATTTCGATATCGATGATGAACGAGAAGATTAGGAAATGCGTGAAGACGGGTATGTTAGTTTCTCCGCATCACTTTTGAATCCTGTCTCAAAGCATCGGCACTTTTTCATCTCATCTAAATTGTTACCTACTATGAGGGTAAACAAGGTTTCGAAGGAATGCGCTATATTGAATTATTGCATTCGAATTGGATTGCTTATTGATGTTGGATCAATAATTGTTAAGTCGACATTGGGTTTAATTGTGCATGGGTCGGTTCACGGACTAGGACACCCATCTACTATTTTTGCATTATGCGGTCGGTACTGGAGTTTCTTATGAAGGTTGGGAAAAGGTTACGTACACGATCCTACAGATATGTTCCCTACTTTGGACAATAATGATGACATTACATTTATCTCTGATAGAGCTTCAAAGAATAAACCTATAGCAAGGCCTATTTAAGATAAAACGGAGTTACTTATGAAGAAAATTAAAGGAATAGAGAAAGAACAGCAGAATGTGAGAGATTTAATCGACAATATATCTGATTTATTTGATCACATTGACTGGAGGATGAAGGAACACTTTGATCATTCCGGACACTGGAAGCTAGCTTTCTTCTTTTGCGAGACGGAAGGGTTGGATCACTGAAGAATCTGCTTCGGAGTTTCCCTTCAGGCCTTTATATAACTTATTTGTGCATAATCATCATATCGAAAATATCAGAGAAGATGAAGATTCTGACCTTGAAGAGTAGTAGTAAAGATTTCCATAGTATGTTTGTATTTATGTAATTTGATTTGATTTAGATTTTATTATGTGTGGAGTGATGATTTGAATATCTCAAACTTAATTAAGATATGCGTCATAGTTTTGTATCAGCATTTAGTGTGTCGTGGATTGGTTTGCGATGTCGATTAGTAGTAAGGATTGAAGTTTAAAGTTTGATTATAGAGTTTAAAATTATGTTAGTTTGTACATCTCATGGATTTCAATATTAAAGTTAATTTGTTGTGTTGTGTGAATTTGTTTGGGTATAAGTAGCTAATCTTCATATTAAATTAATAAATGATGTGATCGGAAATATAATATAAGGTAAATCAAAGACGAAAATGAGTGATGAATTTCAGAAATTTAAATTTTTTGGAATCTCACCGACGGCGAGAAAAATCCCGCCGACAGC